>JAVIAB010000106.1:71740204-72087704 GCA_032433765.1 Megaustenia siamemsis | reverse complement strand
ATGCTGAGCACCATGCAGATGATCCATATTCTAAATGTGGGCGTATACTCTGTTGGTAAACTTTATTGAGTATTTTCCCACTCGCACCCCACGTGGTTCCACACAGCTTTCTTAGAATATCCAACTTCCTCCTTGCTTTTTGGGTTGCCTTATTTATCTGCTGTTTCCAAGATAGTTTGTTGTCATATGTAACTCCGATATACGTAGCTTGTATGTCTTCTTTCAATGGGTCATTGTTTATGTAGATGGATCCAGCTTTTTGTTTTAGGGAGAGAGTGAAAAGTGTAGTACTGCATTTGTCTGTATTGATGCTGATACACCATCTATTTGTCCACGAGTTTAGTGCATTCATAGCTCTTTGTAGCAATTTGGAGGCCACTGTTGCATGCTCCTCTGTGCACCACATTACCAAGTCATCTGCATACATTGCCACTTTAATGCCATGTGGTAGTTCAGTAACTAGGTCATTGATGTAGATCAGAAAAAGTGTTGGAGATAGTACCTCTCCCTGTGGAACGCCCTGGCGCAGTAAAACCTTCTTACTCTTAAGACCATCCAGTTGCACTATGGCTCTCCTGTTATGCAGGTATGCTTTGACCCATTTGTACATCCTGCCATTTACTCCATAATTTATCAGTTTCTTCAAAAGCCCTTCCTTCCATACCTTATCAAATGCTTTCTTCAGGTCTATCCATGCTGCTAGTACCAGTTTCTTTCCTTGAAACGCATCTTCAATTTCCTGGGAAAGATAGGTTGCCTGATCTTCGGTAGAGTAACACTGTCTAAAGCCTGTTTGTTGTGGGACAAGGAGATTTTCACTTTCGAGATACCACTGCAGTCTGAGATTGATTATACGTCCCATTGTTTTACAGAAACAGCTTGTAAGGCTGATTGGTCTATAGCTGGATGTCGTTGAACCATCTTTTCCTGGCTTTAGTAATGGTATCATAATTGCTTCTCTCCATGCCTGTGGCACTCTACCTGTGATCCAGCAAATGTTGTAGATCTGCAGTAGTTTTGCTTTAGCTACAGTTCCTAAGTTCTTAATCATTTCATTGGACACTTCATCACTGCCTGGTGACTTTTTCATTTTTAATTTGGATCTTGCAAGCTCTAGCTCTCTTTGTGTAATGGGTATTTCCATGACTACATGTGTGATTTCTTCTTGTTTTGTATTTTGTTGTTTTAAACGGGTCTCTTGTCGTTTCTCTAGGCTAATTTAAATATTATTGTTATTTGCAAAAAGAGTCTGCAAAGTAATTTGCTGCATGTTTACCTGTTAGAATGTTTCCATCCTTCTTCGGTGTAATTTTGGTGTTCCTTTCTGTACCCTCATCATTCAGCCATTTTACAAGCTTCCACACTTTTCTTGTGTCTCGTTCAAGATTCAAGGACTCTATTTTCTCAGCTTCTCCGCCTGGCTTGTAGTTTAGCCCATTGAAATTTGGCCTTAGCATGTTGATAGGTATTGTGGTGTTCCTAGCAAGGGTTATTTTCTGGTTGCTTTCGAGATATTACCATGTCATTGGGCAGTTGCTCTAGTTCGCTACTCCATTATGGTTTGTAGTGTTTCCGTGCCCCTCTAGGCATTGTTTCACTGGCAACTTCTGTCATTAGTCTACTGAATTCATCAACTATTTTGCTGATGTCTCTGTCTGTATTTAGATCTTTAGTCAGTACACTGGTGTATTGTTGATACATTTTCCAGTTTGCCTTTTTGTAATTCCATCTGGAGAGAGTGCTGCTCTCCCTGACGGCCTCATTTTGCACCACTAATTAGACTGGTCGGTGGTCGCTGCCATCAAGTTGTTTCCCAACAATACGTGTAATATTCCAATCCAGGTCTGGTGAATGGAAAGTAAGGTCTGGTATAGATGTGGTATGCCATGATCTGGAATAGAATGTTGATGGATCTGTTGTCTGGCTTAGCAGTATAAGCCCATTGTCGTCCTGCCTATTTTCAAGTTCTTCACCTCTCTTGTCTATATGTTCATAGCTCCAGCTCTGTGAATGGCTGTTAAAGTCTCCACATACAATTATTCTTTCTTTTAATGTAATTGTGTCTAGTGCTAGTGGGCGGTCACTCGGACAGTAGTAGTTAATGGATGAAAGTCTGTATTTTCTGTCCTGAGGTGCAGTATTTGATATTCATCCCCATCCATATACACTTCAAGCCGACACGCATTGATGTTGTTCTTTACAAAACGAAGATGATGAAAATAAAGATGATCTCTTCTTCAACGTGTTCTTTAATTTTTCAAATTAATGTCCCCTTATGGATAGACTGCTAAGATGGATTGAAGCACTGAATTTGAACATTGTAAAAAAAAAAGTAAAGTACCCCCGTCACGCCAAGTGGAGTATAGGGAATATGGTGTTAGTGACCATAAATTTTACAGACCTTCAGCACATGATTTTTGGGGTAATGTGGTCGGTATTACGCCCGTGCCGCTTCACTTGGGATCGAACCCTACCCCTTGTCCTTTGTAGTCCAATTCACTGACCACTGAGCTATCGCGGCTCCCAATTTCAATATTGGCTAGCTGAAAATTATTATATGACATACATGTATTAAGACATTACGTAATTTTTATTTGTGAGTAGAAACATTGAACAGTTTATTATTTTGTGTAAATATGAATATGTTTAGATACAAATGATATTTCTGGAGTAACAAACAAAACTACAATTGTATATGGTTATGGTTAGTCAAAAGCCCCGGTATCACTGCAAACGAATTAACATCCATAATTGCTCAACCGCCCGTGCCTGTGGAATCATCTGAATTAAAACTCATCTCATTGAATGATCTAAACAAAGAAAGACAGCTGCAGTCCTCATCATGGCAGCTACAACACACGTCAAATGACATAAGGCCAAGTGGCACCGAAAGTGAACGCAGCTGAACTGTCCGTCATATGATTTCATCATTCGTAGTAAGCAATCGAAATATAGAAACACAACTCGGATGAAAAACACACCTCACGGTGTGCACAGAGCACTAAACCAAGTAACTCCAGCAGCAAACCGGACGTGGAATATGAGGAAACTGCAACAAGGAACACTTTTTAGACTGAGCCTCAACGGTTTCTACCGTCTATCCGCCATATTGACTGGAAGTCTACAAAAGTATGTAAGAGTCGGTTTAGTAGGAAGATGAGATGCGTATTAAACAAGACCCACTAGAACGGCCAGTGCATCTACTCTTTTGTCAACCGTTGAATGAAACGTACTAGCACAGTCACTTCCCCCAACTGACAACGTTAACTGCTAATCAAACATTGAAGTATCACGAGAGAGAGAGAGAGAGAGAGAGAGAGAGAGAGAGAGAGAGAGAGAGAAAGATAGAGAGAGAAGTACAGAAAAAGAGAGAGAAAAAGATAGAGAAGTAAAGAATGAGTGAGATAAGAAGAGAGAAAGAGAGGAAGAAAGAGAGAGAAGGAAGGAGAGAGAGAGAAAAGGAGAGAAAGAGAGAGAGAGGGAGGAAGGAAAAGAGAGAGAGAGAGAGACTGAATGTATTTTTTAATGTTCGTAAAATTTGTTGTTAAAATAGTTTGGCAGTTTCTTCCCATTTCAATATGCCAGCTTGGACAAAAACCTACAAATAATAGTTTTCCCTGACAGCAATATTTGGCTTCACCGACAAAAGTCAACACTTTATTTGATTTGCCGCTTCCTATTATCTGTCCAGAGAACGTGTTGTCTAAATACTTCCATTTTCTTTCCCCACAGTTAATTTCTAGTTTAAATATTTGTCCTTCTGTCTCTCCATTTCTCCATCTTTAGCTCAATGTTTTTAAGTTATTTTAGTGTTGTCTATCTTTACCGTCCTCGTTACACTCCCTTTGATTGGTTCATTACAACAAATGACAAATAATTCCAGAATATTGTAGACTAAATATATTGTATTGTCCCTCTATATTCTTAATAGTATTAAAACAGGTCAATGAATTTAAATATCTAAGGACAATGTTAACCTCAGATGGTAGATGTACAACAGAGGTAAGATGCAGAATGGCTCAGGCAAAAGCTGCTTTTCAAAAAATGAGGAAGATACTGTGCAATCCATTTTTGAGAGCGCAAACACGAAACAGAGTTCTTAAATCTTATGTAGATTTAGTCTTAACATATGGATGTGAATCATGGACGATAGAAAAATAGGAAGAGAATCTCTGGAAGCTCTAGAATTGTAGTTTTACAGAAGAATGAACGGAGTAACACCTGTCAAAGACTGACTTCTTATCGCTGGGTAACATCTGTCAATGAGTGACTTCTATCACTGAGTAACATCTGTCAATGAGTGACTTTTATCACTGAGTAACATCTGTCAATGAGTGACTTTTATCACTGAGTAACATCTGTCAATGATTGACTTCTTATCGCTGAGTAACATCTGTCAATGAGTGTATTCTATCGAATCAGTTCAGAGGAAGAGGTATGTTTACAGCACTCGGATAAAATGACAAATAATCAACAACAGAAAAAAATATGGACCAAGGCAGGATCGAACCCGCACTCAGTGGCACAGCGCCTTGCCACGAAAAGCCAAACGCTAGGGAACACTGTCACTTAGCTTACTGAGTGGCAGTGTTCCTCTCAATCAGCTAACTTTTAGTTAGCTGAGTGGCAGTGTTCCCTAGCGTTTGGCTTTTCGTGGCAAGGCGCTGTGCCACTGAGTGCGGGTTCGATCCTGCCTTGGTCCATATTTTTTTCTGTTGTTGATTATTTGTCAATTTTTCCGAGTGCTGTAAACATACCTCTTCCTCTGAATTGACTCACTGATTATCGCCTCGGATGTTTCCCTCTATAATAATATTCATTTATTATTATTTGTCTCCAGTGTATTCTATCACTGAGTAATATATGAGTGACGGCAGTCAAATAGTAACGTTTGACTTTAAATGATGTCTGTCATTTAGTGCCATGTTATTCAGTGACATTTGTTTGTTTCCCGTCTTTTAAGGAAGTATCCACAAAAATATGCGCCTTAAAAGTCCATTTATCCAGTTCGAAAAGTTGAAAAGGATACCAGATCACACACTGCACTAAAAATTCCAAGCCAGAACAAAAAAAAAACCGACTCTTAAATTAAGGAAGGGCCTAAATTATCTTGTAAGAGAAGCCTTCAGACAAAATGAAAATGTGTGTTTTTTTTTTTTTTTAAAAAGAAAAAAATCTGCGCGAACCTCTCCCACTAGAACCATGGATTAATTGTGAAAACAAAACGAAAAAAAAATACATCTCAGATGTTCCAGGAATAGTCTACAGCAAATAAGCAACTCGTAAGTAGTAAAGTAAAGTACCCCCGTCACGCCAAGGGGCGTATAGGGAAATATGGTGTTAGTGACCCATATTTTACAGACCTTCAGCACATGATTTTTGGTGTAATGTGGTCGGTATTACGCCCGTGCTGCTTTACTTTACCAGAAAAAAATATGGTACCCATTTAAGGCTGGGTGAACCCGGAAGCCGTCTGTTGGGATCGAACCCTACCCCTTGTCCTTTGTAGTCCAGTTCACTAACCACTGAGCTATCGCGGCTCCCAAATAAGCAGCTCGAGACAGAAATTAAAGCTCCATCACTTATCTTGTTCCAAGAAAAATACCCCAGAGATATAATGACATGGGGTTTCACAGGTGGATCCGCACTTGAAGCCTCAAAAAAGGAAGGCAGTGACATCTATATAACCTACCCAAGTGGAAAGAAAAAAACACACTCTTCCAGCTGGAGAAATGTGCTCACATTTTGAAGCAGAGATAATGGCAGTCCACACTGACATACAAACTCTCAACGAGTAAGAGATCGCAAGTCCAAAACATGGTCATCCTCAATGATGCAAAGTCAGTCATAGAAGCGATGACAGGTCTGAAACAGGACAGACTCATCCAAGAAATAAAGAACAACATATGTTCGCTGTCAGAAAAGACAGAACTAGTCCTGCAGTGATTACCAGCACAACCTGGAAACATGTGGCATTCCTGGAACCATGTGGCATTCCTGGACACATATGGCATTCCTGGAAACATGTGGCATTCCTGGAACCATGTGGCATTCCTGGAAACATGTGGCATTCCTGGAACCATGTGGCATTCCTGGAAATTTGTGGCATTCCTGGAAACATTTTACATCCCTTGACTTGCACTCTTCAATGTCCAGGAGCTTAGATTCAGATGATGGTGGTTAAATATACCTGGGAGTAGGTAGGCATATCCGGGGATTTGTGTGTATCTATGGAAGTAGATTATTGAGGACAGTCAACCAATGGACTGGGCGGACATCATCATTGCCCTGCGGTAAGTGGGAAGGATACAGAACTTCGACAACCATGAGTACACATCACTCCTTCGGATGAAAGAGATGGAAGTTAAGATGGGCACAGCCAGAAACGAGAAACTTTGTGGGCGTGTAAGAAGAATAGTTAATCAACACAGAACTGGAGTCGTCAGTCACTGGACACTGCGGGAATTGCTGAGAAGGGATCTGAGCACATACGGACATGTTCGGAGTGCAATGATGATGACTCGCTAATAACGCAATAGGCCAATAGCTCAATATGGAAGTAGACATATACGATATCTGTATGTTCTTAAGAGTAGACTTATATGAGGACATGTGTATGTCAATGGGCGTAGATTTATATAACGGCACTTGTATGTATGTCCACGGGGTAAATCTTTATGTGGACAGTTGTATGTCTATGTGCGTAGATATTTATGAGGACAATTATATGTCAATGGGGGTAGATTCAGATGAGGCCATCTGCATACCCATATCATCATCGTCATCATTATCATTGTCGTCGTCATCATCATCATCCACTTGACCACTTGTGCAGTACAATAGCTACGAGGTTTTTGGTCAGAGTTTGTATTTCGCACACCCCCCCCCCCCCCCACTTTTCCTCTAATCTGCGATTCCTGACTGTCTCGAAACACAATACGTTGTCCTGCATGCAATACAATAATGTATTTTTCGTTCCATAAAAATTTTCAGTGAAGTTTCTTAGTTTCTATGCTCGTTTTCTGTCCTACAGAATACGGTTTACATGACATAAATGTCATCTTAGGCTTGTGTTTATTTTATTTATCATCATCAAGTACCAGGCCTGCTGGCGTAGGTGATCATATCTCTCCACAAATTTCTATCTCGACAGTTATTTATCATTTCTGTTGTTGACCTTCTGCCAAGCCATTCTCTTAAGCTGTCTGATATCTTTTCTCTCTATCTCTTCGTCCCTCAATTTTTCCAGTTGTTACAATATATTCCAGTTGTTCTCTTTTCATTACACGGCCAAAAATATTGATGCTTTTTTCTTCGTAATATTGGAAATTTGCTCTCTTTTTGCTTTGGCTTCTTTCAGCTCGTTTTCATTACTCTTCTTAGCTGTCCATGGTATTCTCTATATTCTTATGTAAAACCACATTTGGCATCCTCCAGTGATTTTTTGTCGGTTGTCCTATTGGGTCACACCCATATGTTAAGACTGGCTCTACATAACATTTAAGAATTCTTTTCCTTGTTTCTATTGTCAAAAATGAATTGTATAATATCTTCCTCGCTTTTTTTTTTGGAAAGCTGCTTTTGTCTGAGCCATTCTGCATCTCACCTCTTTTGTACATCTACTGTCTGAGGTTAATTAAGTTCCCAAATATTTAAATTCATTTGCATGTTTTAATATTGCTCCACCTGCCTTTATTGTTCACTGAGGTGATGTCTTTTTCTTTGTTGTTACCATTACTTCTGTCTTATTGCTGGGTCCTTTATTTTTGCTTTCTTTCACTATAATGTCTAACTAATTCATTTTCACTCTTAGCGATTAAGACTGTATCATCAGCATAACTTAGATTATTGATATTGTGACCTCCGGTTGTTATTCCAGACATGCCCCTTATGGATCTTAAAATAATCTCACTATACATATTAAACAAATCTGGTGACAGCACACAATCTTGCCTAACACCCTGTTTTATTTGTGAAACATTCCCAATTGATTTCCAATTCTTATGGCCGTTGTTTTTTGCCAGTACATGTTCTTTATTATTCTGAGATCTTTGCTGTCTACGTTTATGCCTTCTAAAATTTTGATAATTTTTTAATGTTTACTTTGTCAAAAGCTTTGGTATAATCAATGAAACCTAAGTATAGATCTGTATACTCATACAGATCGAATATTTAATTGAAGGTAAGGTTAAGATAAAGTACGAGATTTGAATCGGCGTCCTAGCACGCGAGCTTCCGCCCATATGTGCTCGGTCGCCTATCCAGAAGTGTTCGGAGACTTCTGGATAATGTCGCCTCAAGCATCGAAACTCACGATGCGAGGCGGCATTCCTCACCTTCCCAGAGTACTACCCTGGCACCCATTTCTGTCAGCGGCGGGGTCGACCACGGGGGTATTTTTTTTCCAACCACGAGTGCAACTCACACTGCTTCCAGCGGGAATCCAACACGGGTTGTCCGAACGGCAATAGCCCAGTAGGGTGGTTTTACTAACTAGGCTACCGAGGTCTCCATAACATTAAAGATTTGAGACATCTATGTACTTTAAAAAATATGGACTAGATATGAATATCAAAAAGACAAAAACTATGATCAGAAACAAAGAAAATTCTCAAGACCTACAAGTGAATATCACAATTGAAGGAATGCATCTGAAAACAGTTCAGAGCTACAACTACCTTGGACATACTATAACCAATGATGGAAAATGCAAAATTGAAATAAACAAAAGAATAGGTATGGTAAAAAGTAATTTAAATGCCATGAAAAATATACTGACAACAAAACAAATATCAGCAGGGCTGAAACTAATAATAGCAAAATGTTACATCTTCTCAATATTCCTGTATAGTGCAGAAACAAGGACATTAGACAAGAAAACATTACAGAAAATTGAAGCCTTTGAAATGTGGATTTATAGAATAGGTAGAATTGGATGGAAACAAAAGATAACAACTGATAAAGTTTTAAAACAACTGAAAATAAAAAGAGAACTACTAAATACAATTAAGACAAGACAAATTAAATTTTTGGGGCATGTTAAAAGACACAACAGCCTAATAAAAGTAATATTGGAAGGGAAAATACAAGGTAAAAGAGGCAGAGGCAGTACCAAGACTAACATGGACAAGTAACATCAAAAGATGGACAAGTCAATCTATGACAACCTGCACCAAAAAAAAGCAAGAAACGGAGTGGAATGGCGATCCATGGTAGCCAACCTTCGTTGCGGAGACGGCACTCGATGATGATGATATATAATGGTTTCGAATTTAGATACGTTTTCTATGACCATCGTAAGTTTACTGATGTCATGGTCGGTATCTCGTCAGGCCGCTATACCTTCCTCTCGCTCCACAAAAAAACTGTCTTGTACTTTATTCTTAGTCTGGGTGAACCTCGAAGCTGTGTCAGTCCGGAAAAATACAAACAGTCGCCTCTTTGAGGGAAATTATCTCAAACCCTTATGATCAATTGACCAACGCACTAATCATTTGGCCATCATGCAGTCTTTCAGTATTGTGTGGTTATATAAGCACCGTTCTTGTACCCACGAAAGTGGTTATATAATCCCCTATCGTATGTTGGACATATACGATCAGATTTTGCAGTTTGCGTGCAGTCTAAACGCCAATAATGAATATACGAATTAATCTACGTTACACATATTCCATAGAAGTGCGTTGTTATACGAAAATGGCAGCAAAACACGTGCTGTTTGTGTTGACCAACTTCAAAGTCCACAGTCAATGTTGACGCCTGTCCAAAGAGCACTTCAGACAGGAAATGACACTACTGTTAAACATTTCACGGCATTGTGGGAGCATGTTGAGAAGCACGATTCCCGTTTGTGATGTGACCTTCACCTTTCTGTGAACCGCGTAGATTAAATTTAAAAAGTACAAATCCTTTCCTTCAGGATAATTAAGGAAACTATTAATAATTGTATTTCCTATAGTAATAAAGCTCTTCGTGAGAAGAGGAAAGTTAGAACATTTGATTACAACTGTCAAACTACAGGGAAAAAGAGATCGCGGACGACAAAGAGAAAAGATACTATATAGATAGCTTGATGTCATGTCATGGAAAAAAGCCAACGACAGAATTGGAACGATCAGCATCATTATCATCGAGTACCGTGGTTGCTGGCGTAGGTGATCATGTCTCTCCACAACTTTCGATCTCGACAGTTATTTATCATTTCCGTTGTTGACCTTCTGCCAAGCCATTCTCTGAAGCTGTCTGGTATTTTTTCTCTTTGCTTCCCTCTATCTCTTCGTCCCTCAAATTTCCCAGTTGTTACAATATATTCAAGTTGTTCTCTTCTCATTACATGGCCAAAAAATGATGATTGTTTCTTCCTAACATTGGAAATTAGCTCTCTTTTTGTTTTGGCCTCTTTCAGAACGTTTTCATTACTCTTCTTAGCTGTCAATGGTATTCTCAACATTCTTCTGTAAAACCACATTTCTACAGCCTCCAATGATCTCCTTGTCTGTTGTCCTGGATTAGTACGATAGAATATTGAAATATACAACTGTGAAAGTACATGGTCGTCTTCGCCAACCGGTATGGCACATGATGATGATAGGAAGAAACTAAATTGCAATACATTTCCTGAAAATAATCATATATCGTCATCAAGCTTCGTGTGTGCTGACGTGGGTAACCACGCCTCTCCACAACTCTTGTCTCTACAAGTATAGATCAATTCTGCTGACTTTCTACCAATACCCTTCTGTCTGGAATCTTTTCTATATTTCATTCTATCTTTTTAATTCACTTTACCGCTTGTCCGAATTTATTTCAGCTGTGCACGTTTAATACCGTAGCTGAATAATTACGTTTATTTCTTCTCGAGCTTGGTAAAATGTTTATTTCCTCCAAGGTTGACATTACAGTTTATTTCCTCTCAGGTTGGTAACAAAGTTAATTTCCTCTCGAGGTTGGTAACAAAGTTTATTTCCTCTCAAGGTTGGTAACAAAGTTTATTTCCTCTCAGGTTGGAAACAAAATTTATTTCCTCTCGAGGTTGGTAATAAAGTTTATTTCCTCTCGACGTTAATAATAAAGTTTATTTCCTCTCGAGGTTGGTAATAAAGTTTATTTCTTCTCGACGTTAGTAATAAAGTTAATTTCCTCTCGAGGTTGGTAATAAAGTTTATTTCCTCTCGACGTTAATAATAAAGTTTATTTCCTCTCAGGTTGGAAACAAAATTTATCTCCTCTCGACGTTGGTAATAAAGTTTATTTCCTCTCAGGTTAGTAATAAAGTTTATTTCCCCTCGAGGTTGGTAATAAAGTTTATTTCCCCTCGAGGTTGGTAATAAAGTTTATTTCCTCTCGAGGTTGGTAATAAAGTTTATTTCCTCTCGAGGTTGGTAATAAAGTTTATTTCCTCTCGAGGTTGGTAAAAAGTTGTTATTATGTTGGTGTCTTCTAAACTTCTAAGAAGAATTGCAAATTATCCATTCCGTTTTCAACTGCGTGGACCTGACAGCGTCGAGCAACGTTCGACCCTGCGTTCACGATCGCACCAAGCCAGTGCGTTACCGTGAAATTGTTGAAGCTATTATGAGATTGATAGTTACATTTCTGTAATTTTAATAAAATAAGAGTACCTACAGATAAAAAAGCAAAATATGAGTGACTACTGGTAAACTAAACTAAAATAAGAATGACTACATATACAATAAAATAAGAATGACTACAGATAAAATAAAATAAGAATAACTACAGATAAAATAAAATAAGAATGACTACATATACAATAAAATAAGAGTGATTACAGATAAAATAAAATAAAATAAAATTGACTACAGATAAAACACAATAAAAATGAAAGTGACTACAGATAAAATAAAACAAAATAAGAATGACTACTGGTAAAATATAAAAGGGGCGACTACAGATTAAGAAAAAAATAAAATAAGAATGACTACTGACAAAATAAAATAAAAGCTACTAGTGATAAAATAAAATTAAAGTGACTAGTAAAAAAAAAAGTAAAGTACCCCCCGTCACGCCAAGTGGCGTATAGGGAAATATGGCGTTAGTGACCCTATATTTTACAGACCTTCAGCACATGATTTTTGGGGTAATATGGTCGGTATTACGCCCGTGCTGCTTTACTTTCCCAGAAAAAATCCGGTACCCATTTAAGGCTGGGTGAACCCGGAGCCGTCGGTTGGGATCGAACCCTACCCCTTGTCCGTAGTAGTCCAGTTCACTAACCACTGAGCTATCGCGGCTCCCACTAATTTTTAGGGAATGTAAAACCCAGGTGTCCTCGCCAGGGTACGAACCCCGGCTGTTGCCGTGGTAAGCCAACCGCCTATCGATTGCGCTAACCGGACAAAGTGACTAGTGATAAAATCAAATAAAATCGACTAGTGATAAAATAAAATAAAATCGACTAGTGATAAAATAAAATAAAATAAAAGCGACTAGTGATAAAATAAAATCGACTAGTGATAAAATAAAATAAAATCGACTAGTGATAAAATAAAATAAAATAAAAGCGACTAGTGATAAAATAAAATCGACTAGTGATAAAATAAAACCGACTAGTGATAAAATAAAATAAAAGCGACTAGTGATAAAATAAAATCGACTAGTGATAAAATAAAATAAAATCGACTAGTGATAAAATAAAATCGACTAGTGATAAAATAAAATCGACTAGTGATAAAATAAAATCGACTAGTGATAAAATAAAATAAAAGCGACTTGTGATAAAATAAAATAAATGTGACTAGTGATAAAATAAAATCGACTAGTGATAAAATAAAATAAAAGCGACTAGTGATAAAATAAAATCGACTAGTGATAAATTAAATCGACTAGTGATAAAATAAAATAAAAGCGACTAGTGATAAAATAAAAGCGACTAGTGATAAAATAAAATCGACTAGTGATAAAATAAAATAAAAGCGACTAGCGATAAAATAAAATAAAAGCAACTAGTGATACAATAAAATAAAAGCAACTAGTGATAAAATAACATAAAATAAAATAAAATTGACTAGTGATAAAATAAAATAAAAGCAACTAGTGATAAAATAAAATAAAATAAAAGCGACCAGTGATAAAATAAAATAAAATAAAAGCGACCAGTGATAAAATAAAATAAAAGCGACTAGTGATAAAATAAAATAAAATAAAATAAAAGCGACCAGTGATAAAATAAAATAAAATAAAAGCGACCAGTGATAAAATAAAATAAAATAAAAGCGACCAGTGATAAAATAAAATAAAATAAAAGCGACCAGTGATAAAATAAAATAAAAGCGACCAGTGATAAAATAAAAGCGACCAGTGATAAAATAAAATAAAATAAAAGCGACCAGTGATAAAATAAAATAAAATAAAAGCGACCAGTGATCAAATAAAATAGTGATGACTGATAAAAACAAAATAAAACAAGAGTGACATTATGTTGCCTCAACAACATAACCTTCTCGCGATTATTTGTCCAGTTGTTGTTATGTCTGTCCCCAGACAAGTACAATAAACATAAAGGATGCGGAATCTAGCATCTCCTCCAGACAAGGACAAGAAACATACAGGATGCGGAATCTAGCATCTCCTCCCTTTGTATAGGCCTGCATTTACACCATTCTTGCTCTGAATCCCAAATCCCCACGACCATCCCTAGCAATAACCAACACGTTAAAGAACAATTGTCATGACGTCACAGAACGCCTCGTTTCCATGTGATAAAAGGATTTCTCTTTTCTGAGTTTTGTGGACACAGGTCGAGGCCGCGTCGAGGGTAGTCAACATGGAGGCACTATAAAAGAGGGACTCTAAATACGCCGCAGGCAATGCTTTATTTTACTTAACAAACTAGGACGCTACGTAAATTTGATTTGGTGATTTCCTGAACATTTTAATGCTCGTTTAAGTATTTCAACACCTATGTTTTAGACAGAGAACTGCTTACATTATTATAATTTCTGTGTTTTCATCAAATAAAAAACTGATTCCTGACCGTAATAGACGTTATACATTTGTCCATTTTGGGTTTCGATGCCAGTTGACATAGATGCTTGTGGAATACTTTTTTTTCGACTAATTAAAAATAATAATCTCACCCACAACAGCAAAAGTTTAATTTAACGAAATAAACTACAAAAGATAAATGGCTGCCACAAAAATGTACCATGTGATCATATTAATGTTATGCTCGTTAGTGTATGAGGCAACGCTAACCCAGACGACAACGGCTACTGTGAGTGACGTTAGAAGTGACTACAGCAACAGCAGCAGCAGCAGCAATGAAACTGCAGAAAGTAGCGGCAAAAGTACTAACAGCAACGGTAGCAGCAATGCATGGATAGCCAGTACGAGTAATTGTTCCTGTGTTCGTGAACTGACTGTTTTGAAACGAGACCTGCACGATGAGGTGGGCCCTTAATTATTATTATTAATTAACATAATTTTAAAAAGTTAAGAGCCCTGTCAGGCCCAGTGGCGTATAGAGTATATGGTGTTAGTCACCATCATTTTTACCGACACTCGACGCATGATTTTTGGGGTAATGTGGTCGGTATTACGCCCATGCCGCTTTACTTTCCCAGAAAAAAAAAATCCGGTACCCATTTAAGGCTGGGTGAACCCGGAAGCCGTCAATCAGGTCAAACCCGATCTCTAGTTCTTTGTAGTCCAGTTCAATAACGATTGATTTATCGCGGCTCACATCAATTAACATATCATTTTATTTTGTTTAGGCCTGATATTACGGTATCGATTATCATCATCACCATCGCCATAATCATCGTCATCATCATCACGTGTCATACTTTGTGGATGTACACAATCCATTCCTCCCGCACCTATAATTCTTTTAACTATTCAAAAGATCTTTATTTTCGATGGTTTGTATACCAGATGATGGTTTCTGCACTCTACCGTGCGAGATGTTCTACTCAACGAATTATCTGTATACTATACTTTGTGAGCGTTGGGAGCCGCGATAGCTCAGTGGTTTAGTGAACTGGACTACAAAGGACAAGAGGTAGGGTTCAATCCCAACCAACGGCTTCCGGTTCACCCAGCCTTTAATGGGTACCGGATTTTTTTTCTGGGAAAGTAAAGCGGCACGGGTGTAATACCGACCACATTACCCCAAAAATCATGTGCCGAAGGTCTGTAAAATTTATGGTCACTAACACCATATTCCCTATACGCCACTTGGCGTGACGGGGGTACTTTCCTTTTTTTTTTTTTTTTTTTTGTTGTTCTTGTTAGGATCATCATCAGTACAGACCGGACATACCCATAGGTGCTCCAGTATCCCCTAGAGAATCTCAATAAAATCAGAAGAGAGTCATGACCCGCGTGCACGAACTCCGTTGCACGGTCTGGAATCTACGATGTGGATATGTTTTTGCTGACATTTTGGCCATATTTATGGCCTACTCTTTTCGATATTAATCGCCAATAATTCTTTAACGTGCGGGAGGTGCACACGCGACCACCTGTTTATTGCCGTTATCCGAGAGGGCTAGACATTGAATGTCACTATCCAAGAGATCAGGGGAGGGTAACTCCACGGAGAAACTACGGACTGAGAGTTGCTCAGTGACAGTGAATGTTGGAAAGTTCGTGTGGAGACTTTCGGGGAGAGGGGGTGGTTGATGTGTATTTGATTACAATGTTAACGCCAAGAGAAAGTGGGTTCGAATCACGGAAGTGTCATCCGTGGATGATAAGGTATCTGTAATATTTTGCATCTTGTTGATAAGGTTAAAGGTAAAGTACGAGACGTGAACCGGCGTCTTAGCACGCGAGTTTACACCCATACGTGCTCGGCCGCCCTTCCAGAAATGTTCGGAGATTTCTGGATAGTGTCGCCTCAAGCATCGAAACTTAGATGCGAGACAATATTCCTCACCTTCCCAGGGTAGTACCCATTTCTGCCAACGGCTGGGTCGACCGTGGGGGGTATTTTATTTTTCAAACCACCAACCATGAGTACAATTCACACTGCTCCAGCGGGAATCGAATACGGTTTCTCCGAACGTCGGTAGTCCAGTCGGGTGGTTTTCCCAACTAGGCTACTGAGACCCCCATCTTGTTGATATTGTCACTTAGAATAATTCTCATATTATATTACATCTTTATTTTGCCTTTCTCTACTTATCTCCCTTGTTGTTTTGTTCTCTTATCGACTAGACAGACACAAACAACAGCAGAACTAAGAAAACGAAGCAATTCGTATAAAGATTAAAACATTATAGTCACATATAACATCAATCTGGCCCTCGTTACAACCATTCCATCTTATGCACGTGAAACATGGACCCTAACAGTCGAATTATGACGGAACAAAGCAAGCACCAGTGATGATGTACTATGGTTAGATCCAGTTTTATATTTGTTTTTTTATTTTATATTTATTATACGGAGGTAGCTCCAGTCACAGCCAACTTTAGAATTAATTAGACCCACGGGCAGAAAATAAAACAGGAATTTCCCAACTATCATGACGTTTACAGCTATAGACAGCGGGTGGTTGAATCGATAACTTGTCGAGCTCCAAACCATGATAACATGGATTCGAATCCAGATAGAATTAAAAATTGGAGCCAGTGATGGGGAGTGTTAGACACTCCAAGTTATGGTGACAGCTTTACAAAGAGGGAACACAACACAATACTGACGTTTCGGCCTTTAGCCTTCTTCAGAAAACAGGGACAACAACAACAAACGATGAAGCACAATTTTCTATATCTACATGTTAGATGATCAGGTGAATGGAGAGGTGGACAGAAAAGAAGAGAAGAAAGTAGGATGTTGAAATAAGAAAGGAAGCTACATGAGGGGAGGTAGGATGAGAGTCAAGATGTGTAGGAAAGAGAGATAGGAAAAATGAGGAAGAAATAGAAATTTCAATAGTACAGAGTGGATAATAATGTATCGTATAAAACGTATACGAAAAATCAAACACTTAGCTTGGATAACTTGACTGTCTGCCGTGAAGCAATCGAGTCAATGTTTTGTTTTTTATTATTTGTGTGAAATAAGCGATCGGACCCGAACACTTCGCGGCTACAGCACTGGACGAATGGCCTTTGTTCTTCGGCCTTATAAGACTCTCCCTTCATCTTTTCCTCTCCTCCAATATGCCCCAGAAATGAGCAAAAGCCGTAAGGATATTTGTTATTTAAACAAAAATAAATACTCATCGTGGGAGCCGCGATAGTTCAGTGGTTAGTGAACTGGACTACACAGGATAAGAGATCGGGTTCAAATCTGATCGACTACTTTCGGATTCACCTGGCCTTAAATAGGTACCGGATAGTTTTTTTTCTTTCTAAATGTAAAGCGGCACTGACGTAATACCGACCACATTACCCCAAAAAATCATGTACCGAAGGTCTGTACAAATTATGGTCACTAACACTGTATTCCCTATACGTCACGTGGCGTGACGGGGCTCGTTACTTTTTTTTTTTTTAAACTCATCATCATCATCATTGAGTGCCGTCTCCGCATCGAATGTTGGCTTCCATGGAACGACATTCCACTCTGTCTCTTGCTTTGATGGGGCGGGTTGTCATAGGCTGATTTGTCCATCGTTTGATATTACTCGTTCATGTTACTCTTGGTCTGCATCTGCCTCCTATACCGTGCATTTTTCCCTTCCAAGATTATTTTTAGTAGGCTGCTGTGTCTTTTAGCATGCCTCAGAAATCGCATTTGTCTTGTTCTAATTGTGTTTAGTAGTTCTCTTTTAATTTTTAGTTGTTTCAAGATCTCATCTTTTTTTTTTTTTTATTTCCAACTAATTCTACCTTTTCTTCTATATATCCACATTTCAAGGGCATCCGTTTTCTGTTCTGTTTTCTTGTCTAATGTCCACGTTTCTGCACCATACAGGAATGTTGAGTAGATATAATATTTTGCTATTTTTAGTTTTAGCTTTGGTGTTGTTTTGATGTTAGTATATTTTTCATGACATTAAAATTGCAATTCTTAATCTTTGTTTATTTCAGTTTTACATTTTCCATCACTGGTTATAGTATGTCAAAGTATCAGGTATGGAGTGCTACTCCCACTCTACCCTGTAGAAAATGATTTTTTTTTTAAATAGTGGGGCCATGGAAAACGTATTTGACTGTTAATTTACATGCATTTCTATATGTTTGTATAGATATTTAGCGCTCTTGTTTTTTTTTTTTTTTAAATTTGAGTAATGCTCCTACCATCATCACCGAGTGCCGTCTCCGCAACGAAGGTTGGCTACCATGGAGCGCCATTCTGCTCTGTCTCTTGCTTTGATGGTGCAGGTTGTCATAGGCTAATTTGTCCATCTTTTGATTTTACTCGTCCATGTTAGTCTTGGTCTGCCTCTGCCCCTCTTTTACCTTGTATTTTCCCCTCCAGGATTACTTTTAGTAGGCTGTTGTGTCTTTTAACATGACCCAAAAATCGCATTTTCCTTGTTTGAATTGTGTTTAGTAGTTCTCTTTTCATTTTTAGTTGTTTTAAGACTTCATCGTTTGTTTTCTTTTCCTTCCATCCAATTCTACCTATTCTTCTATATATCCACATTTCAAAGGCTTCAATTCTCTGTTCTGTTCTCTTGTCCAATGTCCTTGTTTCTGCACCATATTGGAAATATTGAGAAGATGTAACATTTTGCTATTCTTAGTTTTAGCCCTGGTGTTATTTGTTTTGATGTTAGTATTTTCTTCATGACATTAAAATTACTTTTTGCCATTCCTATTCTTTTGTTTATTTCAGTTGTACATTTTCCATCACTGGTTATAGTATGTCCAAGGTAGTTGTAGTTCTGAACTGTCTCCAAGTCTATTCCTTCAATTATATTATCCATTTGTGGGTTTTGAATATTTCCTTTGTTTATGATTATAGTTTTAGTCTTTTTGATATTCATATCTAGTCTATATTTTTTGCTTATCATGTTTATTTCATTAAGTAATTGCTATAAATCTTTAGGATTTTCTGCTAGTAGTACAGCATCATCAGCATATCTTAGGTTATTGATTATCTTTCCATTAATTTGTAGGCCTGGCATCTCTATGATGTTTTTAAAGATTTGCTCAGTGTATAGATTGAACAAGCTTGGTGATAGGATGCATCCCTGTCTTACTCCTCTTTTTATATCAATGGGTGTAGAGTTCTCTTTGTTATATTTTATTATTGCTGTTTGCTCCCAGTATAGATTACATATTAGTCGTATGTCCATGTCATCTAGATGTATCTCTTTTAGGCATTGTATAAGTTGTTTGTGGTGTACTCTATCAAAAGCTTTGGTGTAGTCAATGAAGCAGGCATTTTACTTCAGTGTACTTTACGATTAATGTTATCATGCAGAATATGGCTTCTTTTGTCTATTTTTTCTAAGTCCTACCAACCACGTTATAATGGCGTGTCTTCTTTTTTCTTCCTTTTCTCTTTCTCACTGGTACCGAAAAGGTATCATGGTTATATCATTTGTCGTTCTTCCGCTGCTCGAACTGGCTGAATTAGTGATTTTCCATTGTTGTTACATGTCTCTGTCACTCATCTACCCATCTTCTTCTGGGTCTTCCTCTTGGTCTTTTTCCATGCATTCTCGAGAAGAACGCCCTTGATGGTGATTGATAAGGATTCATTCTGACCAGGTGGCCAAACCATTTAAGTTGTTGTTGATCTATATATTCTTGGCAGGGTTTTGTTCCTACCATACAATATAATGGTTTCGTTTGGTATTCTATCTCTTATGTTGTACGTTTCATTTCAAGCATCACATCTCACATGTATTGATCTTTCTTAAATGGGATTTAGAAAGGGTCCATGTTTGACTTTCATAGCACAAAGTTGGTATGAAAACGCTATTTATCATTTGTTGTTTAGCTGCCATAGAAATGTTTGGATGTCTTAACAATGGTGAAAGCTGGTATGCGACAGCATTTGCTTTTTGTATTTCTCATGTCAATTTCTCTGTCTAGTGGTGTGTATTATCATAAATTATGTCTATGAAGACACGCCCATGAATTACATGTCAATACTTGTCTACGTCAATCAGCGAATAGCACTTAAGCTGACTCTCGACTACCTACTGACTCGACTCTCTAGAAGCCTAGTGTCTGGCAACAGCAGTAAGACAATAGTCTGTAAGTATGTCTGTGCTTGAATTATCTGTAAGTCTGACTTTCTTTGCTGCCAGTGAAAAATAAGACAACAACAGCAGCTGCCAAGACAATAAGACAATAGTCTGTAAGTATGTCTGTGTTGAATTATTGAATCTGACTCTATTTGCTGCCAGTGAAAAATAAGACAACAACAGCAGTAAGACAATAGTCTGTAAGTATGTCTGTGTTGAATTATGAATCTGACTCTATTTGCTGCCAGTGAAAAATAAGACAACAACAGCAGTAAGACAATAGTCTGTAAGTATGTCTGTGTTGAATTATTGAATCTGACTCTATTGAAAAATAAGACAACAACAGCAGTAAGACAATAGTCTGTAAGTATGTCTGCTGAAGTGAAAAATAAGACAACAACAGCAGTAAGACAATAGTCTGTAAGTATGTCTGTGTTGAATTATTGAATCTGACTCTATTTGCTGCCAGTGAAAAATAAGACAACAACAGCAGTAAGACAATAGTCTGTAAGTATGTCTGTGTTGAATTATTGAATCTGATCCTCCCTGATCCTACCATGACCTATCAAATCACAATTGATTCTTATGCTGAGCGAACTCTTGTTTTTAATCTTCATCTTTTGGAAATGTATAAAACGCTCGTTCGGTTAAGAATAGAAGCATTTGTTATGATTGGTTGGTTGCGTTCGCCCGATGACTAAAGTATTCTAGAGTATCGTAGTAGACTAGAATATTCCTCTTCATCATCCGCCCTTACAAAGACGTAGTGGACGTGTCTGCGTTGTGTTGTGGTTTGCAGTATAACTATTTTATTTGCACCTTTCGGTCCAACAAATCTGACTTCAACACGACATTTTTGAGTACCGGGTTGTCTTCCCTCTTCGATCCCCGTAAAGTACTTCAGGTTCACCAGATGATACTGACAACAACCCGAGTCAGTGAACACAGAAGTTCTGAGAACTGTTGATATAGACGACCTAGTATAGTTCAGAGAGAGAGCTTGCTGTCTTGACGAGCAGTGCATTATAAAGCTCAATCTGAGACTTCCGGTTCCAAGATGATGGAATAGTTCGTGTTTCACCGACCGCTGCAGGATTTGCGTTTGTAGACTAATTAATTTAAGTTCTTTAATTTAGATCGTTGCGTTAAAATCAACCAGATTTTCCAATTTACTCAATAGCGCTGATGCTGTAGAGTTCGTGCACCTGGCAGCGAATATTTCTGGTGAATCAAGGGGTGTATACGACTTTCCTCGTTGAGAACTGGTTATGTGTATTACGCAATGTCATTGAGAGCCTTTAGATACCCACCATTGGATTTGTTCGACGTCGATTACTTTCAACTCCTTCACGCAGATCGCTGCGCCAAGTCAACCGAAGGTTCCATTTTAAAGATTCTGCGCCGGCGTTCCTGCATCTGACTGCTGTCTTTAAAGCGAATCAAGCGTTGTGGGTGCATTCATTGTTTACAAATGTGCGTTCTACGTCATAATGATGGATAATCGTATATCCCTATACTCTCGAGAAGAAAGGCGAGATATAGATTTCGATTCTGTTCGTGAATCTGCAGCCATGTTGCGACTCTCGACTCTCCATGGTTACTCAAGAGGAATGTTGCCTAAATTTAGGAAAGCTACGAGGAGAACAAGATAGGACTTGTGAGTCAGTTTATCGTTTCATGCTACGGGATTTGCTGGGGAGAAGATCTGAGCACTTTTGGACAGTTGTTCGATGTGCAGTGAGGATAATCCAATGACTGAAAAATTATGAAATCATTCGTTCGTCCAGGATTTGCTTAAAAGAAACACGAAATGCACATTTTGAACGGCCGAGTGGTTGCTACCACAATATGGTATGTAAAACTCATAAATAGTAATCAAGCGAGGATTGCGATTTATTTTTAAATCTTAAAGAAGCAAATATCTTTCCTAATTACCCGACAGAAAGGGGGATGAGGGAGGGGGAATGTAGCTTAGGGTTGACGATGATATAAATATCAATACCAATTTTCAACAATGTTTACCTCCCCAAAGCTGAATTATAAATGTTTAAACAACAGCAAATATTTTTGAGCGTACTATAGTCTCTTCTTTCATTGTCGCCCGAGATCTCTCTTTCCCTCTATTTTGCCAGTTGTAACCCAGAAAACAAAGCACTTCTGTCTTGCAGTAATCACCGGGAGAATGAAAGGATATAGGAGAACGCCTAGAGAGAAACCACGGACAGAATACGGCCCTGAACGGCATTCGCCCTACGAAAAGGAAAGCTCCTACGTCAAACCAAGATCCAGCCTGCCGAAGACGGAGTTTATCATCCACGACGAAGGTTTAGGGGAAACATCAAGATAGATTTGCATATACGAGTACAGACCATGCGACCAGCTCATCGTTTTGTTGTGAAGTTCTTCTTACCACTCCATCTTGAAGTAGGACAAAAAGACAAGTTCACATGATCACAAGACTTGGACGCTGAAGAAGTAGAAGAAGAAGAATAGGAAGAATTGAAAGAAGAAGACGGAGAAAAAGAATAGGAGGAAGAAGAAGAATGGGAAGAAGAATAAGAAGAGAAGAATAGTAAGAAGAAGTAACAGCAGAAGAAGAATGGGAAGAAGAATAAGAAGAGAAGAATAGTAAGAAGAAGTAACAGCAGAAGAAGAATAGGAAGAGGAATAAGAAGAAGAAGGAGAAGAAGAAGGAGAGGAAGAATGGAAAGAAGAGGAAGAATAGAAAGAAGTAGAAAGCCAGTTGTGACAGGCATTATCTTTAGTTCAGCTTTTAATAACATATTGTATCAGATGGGATTTCTCAGAAGAATGTTGAAAGTTCCCTGGACAGCTAGAAAGACCAACGAGGAAGTTCTCATAGAGGCCAACACAAAAAGGGAGCTCTAAAAAAAACATCAGAAAGAAACAATCAACATTTTTCGGGCACATCATGAGAAGAGGAAAGTTGGAATACTTGGTTACAACTGGCAAAATAAAAGGAAAGAGAGATCGCGGACGATAAAGAGAGAAAATACTGGATAGCTTGGTGTCATCACATGGAAAACAGTCAACAACAGAACTGATACGATGCACTGTAGATAGACGATTGGTTATGGTTATGGAAGGCCTCGGTATCACTGCAAACGAATTAAAATCCATAATTGCTCAACCGCCAGTGCCAGTGGAATCATCCGAATTACTAACTCATCTCCCAAACAAAGAAAGGTAACTGTAATCCCCATCGTAGCAGTCTCAGCACACGCCAAAAGACATAAGGCGAAACCGCGCAGAAAGTTAACACAGTCAACTGTTCCCTGTCATACGATATCATCATTCATCGTAAACAAGCGGGATATCGAAACGGGATCAAAACGGATGAGACACACAGCTCACGGTGTGCACAGAGCACTAAAACTCAGTAGCTCCTGCAACAAGCCGGACTTGGAATATGAGGAAACTGCAAGAAGGAACACTTTTCAGACATAGCCTTCAATGGTTCCTGCAGCCTATCCACCATATACCATGGGAGTTCACGTCATCCCGAAAATGATGATCGTCGTAGCACTTGATGATGTTAGGCCATCGTTGATGACTCCAATTCCAAACATATAGACACACAGTGGTGGTAAGTTATCATTTCCAATCCAACAGAAGCCACCTGACCTGTAGTTAGTAAAACCACAGAGAGAATATGATTTTGTGACCTTCACTGATTCACTCTTAGATGTGAATGTGTAGTTTACACAAGAGAAGTTTTCAACTACATTGATCCCATTTAAGGCAATTCTGGGATAGCAAGGCAAGTCTCCTTTATAGCAGCAGAACTTGATGTTCTCTGCTCCCTTCTTGTAGCTGCTGCCACACGATTCTGATGTCTCACTAACTTGGACATCATTCAAGAACAATGTCAGATTAACATTCTATAGATCTGGCTCTGCTGATGAAGTGCTTGGTGCAACAGTTGTATCAATCATACAGGAGGCTCCTGGTCTGTGGTCATTAATATCACAGACGGCATATGATGTTGTTATATTCAGTATTTCCTTCTGGGGTGTAAATATGTGGCACACACATGGAGAGTGGTTTGTGGTCACAGTAATCCCATTAAAGGCAATTCTAGGGTAGCATGGCATAGCTGTTTCAGAACAGCACAATCCTATGATGTTTTCTGTGTTCGCTATAAAGCTGCTGCTGCTGCTACACAATCCTGACCAATTATAGGTGTGGACATTATTCACTTGCAATGACAAAACTGCTTTGTTTACATCATATACCTCTGGAAGCGAATCATTTATGGGACTAATAGTACAATTTATTCTTCCATCGGGGATATCTTCCTTGAACCCCCCCCCCCCCCAAAAAAAAAAAAGGTCTTTGGTTAAAAAGCACATATGCTTTTGAGTTAAACACAAAATGAGCCCACTTCATAGATTCAAAATGATCCTTGCCAATGCCATCCGTTTGCACAAGTTAGGTTCCTAGCTACCAAGGTCACAAACGAAGCCATCAAATTAAAGACTTTATCTACAGCGAAGGTTAACGAACTGTGAACAAACATTTATGTTCAAACCCTTGAATACATTTTCAAAAATCTGCCAACTCGCTGCAATAACAGATATCGTGGTGTTCAAAGTAAACATTGCTTAGTCCATGGCTCGAATGTAAATAATAATAAAAATTATATAGAAGATTGTGGAGGGACATGATCGCCTACGCCAACCGGTATGGCACATGATGATGATGATGATCAGCATTATATTTAATTTTTATATATATATATACATCAGCACGGTATTCAGTAAAGACAGACCGTGGTCTGTAGCTTATAACTCTTGATATCCACAGCGCCCAACGCTCCAGCAAGCATGAATCCATCAGTGGCTTTCTCCTCCAAATTAAGCTACAACCGGGAACTAAAGCCGCTGGATACAGTTATATTCGACACCGTTCTGACAAACGATGGAAATGCCTATGACCTCGACACCGGAAAGTTCACGGCTATCGTTTCGGGAACGTACTTTTTCCACTCAACGATTCTGTCCGGTTATAATACAAAAGTAAGTATATATATACTACAATAGAATAAAATCAATACTGAATTAGATGAGCAGCAATTTGGATTTAGGAAAAATAGCGGGACAAAAGAAGCAATATTTTGCATGAGAACATTATTCGAAAAATACACTTAAGTAAACAAACCAAAATATGCCTGCTTCATAGACTACACCAAAGATTTTGATAGAGTACACCACAAACAACTTATAGAATGCCTAAAAGAGATACATCTAGATGACATGGACATACGACTAATATGTAATCTATACTGGGAGCAAACAGCAATAATAAAATATAACAAAGAGAACTCTACACCCATTGATATAACAAGAGGAGTACGACAAGGATGCATCCTATCACCAAGCTTGTTCAATCTATACACTGAGCAAATCTTTAAAAACATCATAGAGATGCCAGGCCTACAAATTAATGAAAAGAAATCAATAACCTAAGATATGCTGATGATATTGTACTACTAGCAGAAAATCCTAAAGATCTACAACAATTACTTCATGAAATAAACATGACAAGCAAAAAATATGGACTAGATATGAATATCAAAAAGACTAAAACTATGATCATAAACAAAGAAGATACACAAAACCCACAAGTGGATATCAAAATAGAAGGAGTAGACCTGGAGACAGTTCAGAACTACAACTACCTTGGACATACTTTAACCAGTGATGGAAAATGTACAACTGAAATAAACAAAAGAATAGGAATGGCAAAAAGTAATTTTAATGTCATGAAGAAAATACTAACATCAAAACAAATAACACCAGGGCTAAAACTAAGAATAGCAAAATGTTACATCTTCTCAATATTCCTATATGGTGCAGAAACATGGACATTGGACAAGAAAACAGAACAGAGAATTGAAGCCTTTGAAATGTGGATATATAGAAGAATAGGTAGAATTGGATGGAAGGAAAAGAAAACAAACGATGAAGTCTTAAAACAACTAAAAATGAAAAGAGAACTACTAAGCACAATTCAAACAAGACAAATGCGATTTTTGGGTCATGTTAAAAGACACAATAGCCTACTAAAAGTAATCCTGGAGGGGAAAATACAAGGTAAAAGAGGGGCAGAGGCAGACCAAGACTAACATGGACGAGTAAAATCATAAGATGGACAAATCAGCCTATGACAATCTGCACCATCAAAGCAAGAGA
The DNA here is from genome assembly GCA_032433765.1 of Megaustenia siamemsis. Lineage (NCBI taxonomy): Eukaryota > Metazoa > Mollusca > Gastropoda > Stylommatophora > Ariophantidae > Megaustenia > Megaustenia siamemsis. The sequence goes on along the minus strand of JAVIAB010000106.1, from coordinate 72,061,373 downwards.
CAGAGCAGAATGACGCTCAATGGTAGACAACCTTCGTTGCGGAGAAGGCACTCGATGATGATGATGATGATGATGTTGAAGTATATACAGTTTGTGCACATCCTTTTTGCTTGTGCCTTTTTAGCAATGGCATATACTGGTTTTGGGGTCTGGGCTACAGCTGACATAATAAATAAAAACATACATTATATTCAGTAGGCTAATATAAAGTAATATTTTTTAATGACATCACTACATTTTAAATTACTTACTTATTTATGTTAATTATATCCGTCTTGTTTGGGACGAAAATGTCTTGATGACTTTGTCATTGAAAGCACTGTTGGAATAATTTCTCAATTAACATTAATACAAAACCAGATAAGCGTTCTTGTGTCTGAGTTGAGCGACAGTAATATTTGATTCTCTTGAGGGCAGAAAAAGTTCTTTCTACAGATGCTGATGCGCATAACGTAGTTATAAATAGCTAAGAGAGTTCAGGTAAATAGACATAGTTTCACTTTCACTTTGTGACGATTCTGATTGACTAGAGCTAAAAATAACCCATGAAACCGCATTTCTCTTGCGGCAACACCCGCTATATATTTTGACTCCCATTTTTGAATCTCAAGATCGTTAATACCGGAGAGGAAAAATGTACGGCTGGCTTCTAAGGTTTCAATGTATATTAGTTTTGGTTTCATTCACAAACGTTACAGTGGCCAGAGGAAAACCTTCCTTTAATAAATGCAAATAAAAGCAAATAAATCATATTGGCCTATGAAATGTGTTATAGAATATTCGAAATTTTTAAATATAATTTAAAAAAAATATAATAAATTATCATTTCCTTTTGTATTTCGTTAATATGTTCAGGCTACCGGCGGTATCTGCGGTATCATAGAGAATACGCAGGTGTACATATATACGAATTATTTTCAGGATTAATACCTTATATTATACGTTAAGAGCGATTAACCTAATTTACCCATCAGCCGCTCCTGATTCCTAAGTCAACAGTACATCGACAATTTCATCCTTGAATATTCTCCAACGATAAGACGTTATAATATTGACCGTGCATGAGCCACGCCCCTCGTTTCCAGAACTGACATCTCAAAGGATTGAAGATCTAAGCCCAACGTATCGTTACCATCTATTATCAGCTACCGACTCTCCTACGCCATGCCGACTTACTCCATGACAAAAGCAGGTGTGTGCTTTATCTATATCCTCTGTATCTATATTACTGTCCAGATATGTGTAAGATTGTACATCTAGTAGAGGTATTTCTCCTAGTTTTATTTGGTTATTACCAACTGTATTAATTCTCATAATGTTGGTCTTATCTCTATTAATCTTCAGTCCTAACTGTTGTGATCTCTCATCAAGTATGCTCATTTTATCCTGCATCTGTTGATGGCTGTGTGATAGGAGAGCTATGTCATCAGCAAAGTCTAAATCATCAAGTTGTTTGGTCAGTGACCACTGGATCCCATTTCTGTTGTTTTGAGTTATTTTCATAATCCAATCTATGGCCGGTAGAAAGAGAAATGGAGACAGAAGACATCCCTGCCTTACTCCTGTTCTTATTTCAAATGCTTCTGTAAACTGTCCTTCATGCACCACACTACATTTCATTCCTTCATACATTGTTTTTATCAGGTTAATAAACTTTATGGGGATTCCGTAATGACTCAGCAACTGTCAAAGCATTCTTCTGTCTAAACTATCAAATGCCTTTTCGTAATCTATGAATCCAATATAAAGTGGGGATTTTAGTTCTAAACTTTGTTCAACTATTATACGTGGAGTAGTTATTTGCCCTGCCGCTTTACTTTCCCAGAAAAAATCCGGTAACGATTTAAGGCTGGGTGAACCCGGAAGCCGTCGTTTGGGATCGAACCCTACCTCTTGTCCTTTGTGGTCCAGTTCACTAACCACTGAGCTATCGCGGCCCCCGAATTGTGTTGTGGTTTGGAATAAAATTGTGACATTTACGTCTTTCGGCCCAACACATCCGACTTCATCACGGATGATCAAGTTCTCTTGCAAAGCTTCATATAAAGAGTATCACAAGTCTAATTTCTTGTGCGTTCAGATTGTTTTATTTTATTTTGGTTTTGATTTTAGGTTGAGACCGCCATCATCGTCAACGACAAGGAAATTGCTCGAATCTACTCCGGTGCGCATGACGCTCACGGAAGCGGAAGTAACATGGCCGTTGTGAACCTGCGCAGTGGCGACTCAGTGTGGGTGCGACTGCTGTACCAGGGAGGTAACCACGTGCATGGCTACTACAGCACGTTCTCGGGAGCACTGCTGAGGTCGTCCGACATCTAAGACAGCGACTTTACAAAATTCTGCACAAATGAAAAGTATAACAGGAAAATAGAATTTGAAATAGAAATGACACTTATTTCGTTACGCATGCACACATATTAGTGTGATTTGTTCACTCAGCTATAAGACATTTTTAATTCACAGAATTAACACATTATCAACATTGAGTGCCGTCTCCGCATCGAAGGTTGGCTACCATGGAATGCCATTCCGCTCTGTTTCTTGCTTTGATGGTGCAGGTTGTCATAGGCTGACTTGTCCATCTTTTGATGTTACTCGTCCATGTTAGTCTTGATCTACCTTTTCCTCTTTTACCTTGTATTTTCCATTCCAAGATTACTTTTAGTAGGCTGCTGTGTCTTTTAACATACCCGAAATATTTCATTTGTCTTGTTTGAATTGTGTTAGCAATTCTCTTTTCATCATAAGTTCATGTAAGACTTCATCATTTGTTTTCTTTTCTTTCCATACAATTCCTCATATTCTTCTATAAAAATCACATTTCAAGGTTTCAATTTTCTGTTCTGTTTTCTTATCTATTGTCTATGTTTCAGAACCATACAGGAATGTTGAGAAGATATAACATTTTGCTATTCTTAGTTTTAACGCTGGTGTTATTTGCCTTGATGTTAATATATTTTTTATGGCATTAAAATTACTTTTTGCTATTTCAATTCTTTTGTTTATTTCAGTTTTTCATTTTCCACCACTGGTTATAGTATGTCCAAGGTAGTTGTTGCTCTGAACTGTCTCCAGGTCTATTCCTTCAACTTTGATATCTACTTATAGGTTTTGAGTATTATCTTTATTTATGATCATAAGTTTAATCTTTTTGATATTCATATCTGATCCATATTTTTTTTGCTTGTCATGTTTATTTCATTAAGTAATTGTTGTAGATCTTTAGGATTCTCTGCTAGTAATACAGTATCATCAGCATATCTTAGGTTATTGATTATCTTTCCATTAATGTTTAGGTCTGACATCTCTGTGATGTTTTTAAAGATTTGCTCAGTGTATATATTGAACAAGCTTGGTGACAGGATGCATCCCTGTCTTACTCCTCTTGTTATATCAATGGGTGTAGAGTCTTCTTTGTTATATTTTATTGTTCATGTTTGCTATAGAAATAACTCTTCTCAGTAACATTTTGTTCATCTTTTCGTTGGAATTTAAAAAAATATTTTTGAGGCAAGAAAACATTTCCATATTACAATGAACACATTTCATTTACACAACACAATAGATAGATAGTCTACACTTCTCAACTATCGTGAAGTGTTTGCTCTTCTTCTTCTTTTCACTTTTCACTGATACCTAAAAGGTGCCGTGGTTGATATCAATTTTCGTTCTTGAGCTGCTCGAACTGTCTGAATTAGTGACTTTCCTTTGTTGTTACATGTCTCTGTCACTGCATCTATCCATCTTCTTCTGGGTCTTCCTCTTGGTCTTTTTCCATGCATTCTCGAGAATAAAGTCCTTGATGGTGATTGATAAGGATTCATTCTGATCAGGTGGCCCAACCATTTAAGTTGTTGTTGTTCTATATATGTATGTTGTTATATATATATATATATAAGTGTTTGCTCGTTCACCAATAATGACAGTTATTGAAAAGCCAAGTACTTAAATTCTCACAGCAAACTAATCAATACTTCTCACACAAGAACAATGTCTGTAAATAGTTTCAATTTAGATACACAATTTCGATGTACAAAATGTACTTCCTCCCCCCCCCCCCCCGGCAAAAGGAATATTATTTGGTGTTCAATGTGTACTTTTCATTCGCCGTGTTTTTTTAGTTTAATTTTGCCCAACGGGATGATTTTTCTTTCTAAACTATAAGCTCGTTTCTACCAGAGACATCATCCAAACAATGATATGTTAACACATAATTCACCGTTAGCGATACACGTTAACTTCTAGTTAAAGTAAAACAAACTGGGCACTGTATCATGATTTTGAAATTACCGTATTTACTCGTATAATTTCCCTTATGAAGTAACCTTCGCTAAATATCCTCCTGAAAAAACAAAAGTCCACAAATGCACCGAGAAATTAAAATAGCACCAGGGTTTTCCTTCCAATGTAAATGTGTTCTTTCTGATAAATCTGTGACGGACAAGTCCTGAGGAAGATGAATACTTTAGTTTGTTGGTTCATATGTAATATGTAACTCAAGAATGTAGACTTGGCGTGGGTGGGGATTGACAATCAACTATATATATATATATATATATATATATATATATATATATAGTATACACAGCGGTTTGTCGCAGACATTTCAGGAATATAACATGATTTCCCATTTTGATTGATACTTTACAAGTGATTAAAGAAATAAATAGCTTCCAGTTTATTTATATTTGAGTTGGATAAGTGGGTGAGGCGAAACAGAAAGTGCCCAAAGCGCCCATCTTTAAAACTATTATTATCATCAACATTAATTTACTACGAAAACATCACTAAAGCATTAATTTACTTTAAAAATGTCACTAAATCATTAATTTACTAAAAGAAAAGTCACTAATGCCTTAATTTACTAAAAAAAATATATTACTAAAGCATTAATTTAATGAAACGCCACTAACTCAAAAGTTAATTAAGTTACAAATTCATATTTTTGTATGACTTTACAATTTTACAATTTTTTAGGGGTTTTACCCTCCTAAAAATAACTCAAACTTAAGAATGAGGAGAATGTATTTGACCCAACCAATTTCTCTCATAAATGTTGCAACTGGTCTAGGTAAAGTAGTAAAGTACCCCCGTCACGCCAAGTGACGTATAGGGAAATATGGTGTTAGTGACCCTATATTTTACACACCTTCAGCACGTGATTTTTGGGGTAATGTGGTCGGTATTACGCCCGTGCTGCTTTACTTTCCCAGAAAAAAAATCCGGTACCCATTTAAAGCTGGGTGACCCCGGAAGCCGTCGGTTGGGATCGAACCCTACCCCTTGTCCATTTTAGTCCAGTTCACTAACCACTGAGCTATCGGCTAACTGGTCTAGGGCTTGAACTAAAATGCCACTATAAAATTAAAACAAACAGCTGTTCTACGAACACTGCTAATTAGTGGCTCAGTAGTATATATTTTAAGCTCACCATACATTATTTTAGGGAGCCGCGATAGCTCAGTGGTTAGTGAACTGGACTACAAAGGACAAGAGGTAGGGTTCGATCCCAACCGACGGCTTCCGGGTTCACCCAGCTTTAAATGTGGACCAGATTTTTTTCTGGGAAAGTAAAGGGCACGGGCGTAATACAGACCACATTACCCCAAAAATCATGTGCTGAAGGTCTGTAAAATTTATGGTCACTAACACCATATTCCCTATACGCCACTTGGCGGGACGGGGGCTCTTTACTTTCTTCATACATCATGTTGTGCTTCTCTGCATTGAAGGCTACCATGGAGCGTCATTTTACTCTTGCCTTTATGATAAACGCTGTTATAGGTTCTCCATTCCAGCTTTTGTTGTTGTCGACTTTAATAAGCTTTATCTGCTTCTGCCTTGTTAACCCAGTATTTCCTATCCAGTTTGAACCATTTGTGAGTTATTATGTCTCAATGTGTGCTGAAACAAAAATTTAATTTGTTAAAATGATTATTTATTGACTTTAAAAAAAAAAATGGGGCTAATTACAAGAGTAAATACGGTAAAACTAATTAGTCCTTGTGTGTACGGAATATGGTAAATATAGACGTAAAATATATCAATAAATATTGTTGTAACTATGATTTTGTTTTGTCAGTTGTTAAGTATTTCTGGTTAAATCTTGTCAATAATAATACACGTGTTAGTAGTTTCATTTTGTTTTAATAAAAAGGAGAATAGCTCTGGCTATAAATAAAAATAGCATTTTAGAAAATGAAAAACGTCTTGTGCAACAAGTCTGCGCCAACAGAAGTGAGAAAGAGAGTTCAGTGGTGCTAATATAGAGCTCATCGACGGAAAAAATATGAGTACCTCCGAAGTACCTCTATCACTACTACCACTGCTACTACAACTACTACTACTACTATCACTATCACTACTACCACTACTATTACAACAACTACTACTACTACTATCACTATTACTACTACTACAACTACAACTACTACTATCACTATCACTACTACCACTACTACTACTATTACTACTATCACTATCACTACCATTACTGCCACTACTACTACTACTATCACTATCACTACTACTACTATTACTACTACAACTACTACGACTACTATCACTATCACTACTACCACTACTACTACAACAACAACAACTACTATCACTACCACTACTACCACAACAACTACTACTACTATTACCACTACCACCACTACAACAACAACAACTACTACTACTACTACTACTACCACCACTACCACTACTACTGCCACTACAACAACAACAACTACTACTACTATTACTACAACTACTATTACTACCACCACTACTACTACCTCTACCTCTACTACTACCACTACCACTATTAATACAACTACCACTAGTACTATCACTACACTACTACAGCTTCCAGCACTACCACCACCACTACTTCTACACTACCACCACCGCTACCACCGCCACTACTACCACCATCACTACCACCACTACTATTTGACTACTACCACTACTATTACTACCACCACAACCACTACTATTACTACTACTACCACCTCCACAACCACTACTACCACTACTACCACTACTACTACTACTACCCCTACTACTACTACCACCACAACTACTACTACCACTACTACTACCACCACTACTACTACCACTACCATTACTATTACTACTACTACTACTACTACTACTACTACTACCACCACTACTACTACCACTACCATTACTACTACCACTACTACTACTACTACTACTACTACTACTACTGCTACTACTACTATTGTTACCTTAGATATTCTAATAAAGAAAGGTAACGGTTCTCTCCACGCCTTGCCCGCCGTATGATGACTTTGGTGTTAGTGAACTTATTTTTTCCATTACCAACACCACATTGTGGGTTGTTGATGTGGTCGACATCACGCCAGGTCGCCTTTACTTCCCAGAAAAAAATCTTAGACACCCATCGTTAGAGACCGGGTGGACACCAAAACCTTGTTGGTCCCAGAAGAAAATCCACAAACTCATGGACTCTTCTGATCAAGAAGCAAGTACACTGGCCGCTCAGTCACCGAGGCTACACTACTCCAATACTGAAAAGTAAATAAAGCTAAAAGCATGGGATGTGAAGCATCGATATACAAGCAATATAATGACTATAAGGCGCTCTGGCGTCAATTCTGTAGTTGACCGGAATCTCACGAAAGGTGTCGCTTTCAGCACCAAATCAGTGGGACATTTCCAAACTTTCACGGTGCAGTACTCTGTAACTCTTGTCTCCATTGTATTATGGTGGCTGGGTGGACCACAGGAACCAAAGATAGAGAGACAGATAGATAGAGATAGATAGATAGATAGATAGATAGATAGATAGATAGATAGATAGATAGATAGATAGATAGATAGATAGATAGATAGATAGATAGATAGATAGATAGATAGATAGATAGATAGGATAGATGATAGGATAGGTTGACAGACAGATAGAAAGATAGACAAACATATATAAAGATAGACAGACAGACAGGCAGCTAGATGGGTGGATGAATAGATAGACATAGATTCACTACAGATCTAGCATATTTACCTTCCACAATAACACAGAAGTTTTATTTTCCATTTTTCTAATCTTCCCCAGCTTTAGAAGGCAAGGTTTTCATTTTTACAGTATTAAACATTTCTCGTTGATTTTCTGCATGTTCCCACAAGTGACTCCCTCGAAGTTTTCAATAATTTCCCCTGAATTTATTGTATTTCTTCTTGTTCTAAGCAATTTCTTCTTTCCTGTACGAGGGAGAAAATAACATTCTGTCACGCCTAGTGACCTCCACAGGGATTGTTATATTAGTGTTAATGATGAACAAATGGTTGATTAACTCCCCTAGTACTAATATTAACTACTGAATACGTACCAACGTTTGTGTACATCATTAGCAAGAGAGAAAGAAAATGAACATAAAATGGTCTTGAGCAGCTAGATTAACAGAAAGACAATATAAACTACAACGATTCAGCGAAAGTCTTCATCAGGTATTACAAACATACTATAAAATTAAACACAAAAAACGTTGTAAAACAACGCAGATCTAAAAAAATGGCGGGAAAGAGGGCAGCCATGATTTTCGTAGAGTCAGATTAAAATATTAATAGACAATTGTGCAGGTAGGATTTAATTAGACACAAATTTAGGCACTAATGTGAAAGTATGTACTGGCAACAAACGGCAGCTATACGAATTAACAACCAAACATGGCAATTTCAATTTATAAAACAAGGAGTCAGACAAGGCTGTGTTCTGTCGCCGGATTTGTTTTCACTTTACAGCGAACATATTATTAATAGTAGACAAAAAAGGAATTGAAGTCAACGGTCACAACATCAATAATTTACTATATGCGGATGACACAGTCTTAATAGCAGAGACAGAGAATGCGCTACAAGAAATGATACATATAATAGTAAAAGAAAGCAACAAGAAAGGTCTCAGTCTGAATAGTAAGAAAACAGAAGTAATGGTTATATCGAAGAAACAATCATCACCATCATGCAGCATAAAAATAAACGAGACAATTCTGAAACAAGTGCAACGTTTCAAATACTTGGGCACAATAATTACATCAGATGGGAGATGCACCACAGAAATAAAAAGCAGAATAGCTAAGACCAAAATAGCATTTCAGAAAATGAAAAATATCTTATGCGACAAATCTATGTCAATAGAAATGAGAAAGAGAGTTCATCGGTGCTATATAGAACCAATTCTGACCTATGGAAGCGAATCATGGACAGTAGAAAAACAAATGAAAAGGCGATTAAAGGCCACAGAGATGGGATTTCTCAGAAGAATGTTGAAAGTTCCCTGGACAGCTAAAAGGACCAATGAGAAAGTTTTCAAAGAGGCCAACACAAAAAGGCAGCTCTTAAAAAACATCAGAAAGAAGCAATCAACATTTTTTGGGCACATCATGAGAAGAGGAAAGTTGGAATACTTGGTTACAACTGGCAAAATAAAAGGAAAGAGAGATCGCGGACGACAAAGAGAGAAAATACTGGATAGCTTGGTGTCATGGCATGGAAAACAGTCAACAACAGAACTCATACGATGCACTGTGGATAGAAGATAGTGGAAGGACTTGATCGCCAACGCCAACCGGTACGGCACATGATGATGATGAATGTGAAAGTGTTAAATCGTCTGGTGTAGACCACACACACAATACTGATACATACTTGGACATGATAATACATTTCTTATCATCTACAATTTTTTTTGATAATGATAATGTGGTCAGCATTACACCAGTGCGCATTTCTTTGCCAGAAAACATTGTACAAATTATGGTGAACACAGAGATGTAAATCAAGGACGCTTCTATTTGAATTAAATCTTTTTCCAATATATCTGTGACGTTTCATATACACGTTCTATGTGTACGTGTACAGTCTTCCGTTAGATTTTCCGTCTTTTTTCCTTACTAATGGAGAATTCACTCGCAGGATCTTGGTCTCATCTAAAACGTTCCCTATTAAATATTTGCTTGGGGATGCGGTTATTGTCCTTTCCTTTGACATGTCGAGCCGAGATAGCTCGGTGGTTAGTGAACTGGACTACAAAGGACAAGAGGTAGGTTTCGATCCCAACCGACGGCTTCCGGGTACACCCGGCCTTAAATGGGTACCGGATTTTTTTTTTTTTCTGGGAAAGTAAATCGGCACGGGCATAATACCGACCACATTATACACAAAAAATCATGTGCCGAAAGGTCTGTAAAATTTATGGTCACTAACAACCATATTCCCTATAAGCCATTTGGCGTGACGGGGCTCTTTGTTTTACTTTCACTTTGACATGTCCCAGCCATTTCAATCTTCGACTTGTGTGTGTTGTCATGATTGATCGAAGCCTAGAACGTTGCACTCAGGACATCTGAATCTGTTATTTAGCCCAATCATATGACGTTCATTATTTTTTCTTTGATAAAACTACAAACATTGAAACTTTAGTCATCTCCCGTGTCATGAATAGGTTGTCCTAGTTTTTTATCCATAAAGAATCGCTCTATGCACACATGTTTGATATGTTAGGACCACTGTTGTTAGTGTAGATTTTGTGTTTTTCCATGACGTTTGTTTTAGTTTACTATTTAAGTGGCTCGCAGATTCATATATTTATTTTTTTCTTCAGGGGAGAGAACTCACTTGGTTGTAGAATAAAATCTTCTTAACCAAAGTTGCAAGGGAGACAAACCACTATTTACTTTTCGTATTTCCTCTACAAAAGATTAACAGATTGTCGTAACATCTATATGCTTCCCAGCGGTCTGCTAACATTTACGTCGGTCTTTCTGCGCGAAAAAACTTTCTTTTCCAGTTTCAAAATAGAACATTTGTAAGCCTAAAGCTATGGACATCTCTCTTGCTAAGAGCTGTGTGGCTAAGCTTGAGCTCATGTATAAATACACATTTTTATTCGCTATAATACGAAAAAGACATTACCGGAATGCACAAAGAAGACAATTGGAACAATATTAAAACAGGTAATATGAATTTAAATACTGGTAACAAATAATAATACATAAATATTATTATATGGGGAACTTCCGAGGCAATAATAGAACAAATAAGTATGTGTTAGCACTCGGAAAAATTAACAGACAAACAACAACAGAAAAAAACGAAGAACAATATATGGTCCGAAGTGGGATCGAACCCGTACTCCCTGGCACCGCGCCTTGCCACGAGAGGCCGAACGCTTGGCACACTGCCACTCAGCCAACTAAAAAATTGGCTATTGTAGTAGTGTCTTCCACGAAAGGCACTCTCAATGACTATAATATACAATTTATTTCCGGTCTGAGATCGTTACCCTATGCTATAGTCATTGAGAGTGCCTTTCGTGGAAGACACTACTACAAAGATCGAAACAAAATAACTGCGGACCTACAATCAGAACTCAGGCACATACAAAAGTGGTGTGACGAGGCAGGTGCCAACGTGAACCCATCAAAAGCTGAAGTAACTTGGTTCTCACTATATAACAACATCGTTAATATTGATACTCCAGCTGTAGAAATGTTTTCAGACACTTTGCCAAGATCTATGACAATGAAATATTTAGGTATTCATTTAGATCGAAGCCTTGCTTTCGTAAAGCACATTGATAACGTGATAGAGAAAGCAAAAAAGGGTCTTGCTGCTATGAAAGTAATGGCCGCTGCAGGCAGTGAACAGCGGCACCTGCATACATTATACCAGGGACTGGTTGTTTCTGTTCTAGAATACGCTTTGGCGATTCAAACTCTCAGCAAACTTCAGTTAAAGAGGCTCGAAAAAATTCAGAACGAGGCTATGCGCATTATTCTTGGCTGCACTAGAGACACGTCATGCAGAGCGTTAAGATACCTACTTGACATTCCAACCATAGAAAGTAGAATCAAGTTGTGTAGAGCACGCGCTTTTCTGAACACTCTTGCTGATGAAAGACATCCTTTAAATTCTGTAGCGCTAGCACCAAAAGGTGATAGACTCGAGCGAGGCCAGTCGTGGATGGGCAGGGCAGAGAAATCCATTCAAAAGGTGTGCATGCTAAATGACTTGCAGCGTGGAGAAGAATGGCGGCAATGGCCAAATGACATTTCTACAATTACTATCAAAGTCTGCATAACACTGAATAAAGAATGTAGAACGATGAATCCCAAGGTCGTAGAGGATAAGATTCAGGCCTTAATCAAAGAAAACGTAACGTCCGGCAATATTATTATCTACACAGATGGTTCGGTTGTACGAAATAAACGATGTTCATGGGCATATACAGCGCAGGCGAAAGGGCAAATGGTGCATGAGGATAGTGGTGCTTTTTCGCAAACAACGAGCAGCATGACAGTGGAGGTTTTAGCAGTCACTAAGGCAATGACATGGCTCGAAACACAGTCTTTCGCAGGAGTATGTTTTCTCAGTGACTCCATGAGTATGCTTAAGAAGGTTGAGGCTGGGTGGAGGCGAAGAGAGTGGTTGAAGTCCCTTCAGCTGTCAACTTTAAAAGAAATCGTCTTCATCTACGTACCTGGCCACTCTGGAGTGCAAGGGAACGAACGAGCTGACAAGCTTGCTGAAAAGGCTAAAATTTCAGATGGCAACGCCATGGACAACGCGGACATTTTACACGCAATCCGCGAGGCGGGAAGAGTAGCAGACTTTCGAGACGACAAGGATTCAAACGCAATGGCGAGACTAACGCATAGTCGCGTAAGGCTTGGCACAGCTAAGAGCGAACATTTTTCAGGACGCCAGAGGTGTATGGTTAACCACTGCGAACCGGCACGATCAGCCGTCACACACTTGTGAATTTACTGGAAAGGAAATCGGAGCACTTATGGGTATGCCCCTTGTGCAAGGAGGATGATCTTTCGACTAATGACTAATGACTACTACAATAGCCAATTTTTTAGTTGGCTGACTGGCAGTGTGCCAAGCGTTCGGCCTCTCGTGGCAAGGCGCGGTGCCAGGGAGTACGGGTTCGATCCCACTTCGGACCATATATTGTTCTTCGTTTTTTTCTGTTGTTGTTTGTCTGTTAATTTTTCCGAGTGCTAACACATACTTATTTGTTCTATTATTCCCTAATATGAATTTAAATATCTGGGAACATTGTTAACCTCAAATGGTAGATGTATAACAAAGGTGAAATGCAGAATGGTTCAGGCAAAAGCAGCTCTCCAAAAATTAAGGAAGATGCTGTGCAATCTATTTTTGACAGCAGAAACAAGAAAACGAGTTTTTAAATGTTATATAGATTTATTCTTAATATATGGATGTGAATCATGGACAATAGGACAATAGACAGGAAAATCACTGGAGGCTATAGAATTGTGATTTTACAGAAGAATATTGAGAATACCATGGACAGCTATGAAGAGTAATGAAAACGTTCTGAAAGAGGCCAAAGCAAAAAGAGAGGTAATTTTCAAAAGTAAAAAGAAATAATCATAATTTTTTTGCCATTTAACGAGAAGGGAACAGCTGGAACATATTGTGACAACTGGAAAAATGGAGGGACGAAGAGATAGGGGGAAGCAAAGAGAAAAAATACCAGACAGCTTAAGAAAATGGCTTGGCAGAAGGTCAACAACAGAAATGATAAATAACTGTCGAGATCGAAAGTTGTGGAGAGTCTTGATCACCTTCGCCAGCAGGCATGGTACTTGATGATGATGTAATAACGTTCAGCAAAAAAAAAGCAAAACTAAAAGCTGTTATCGAACTCGCGTAGGATTGGTGATCCAGAACTGTCCAGATCATACCCCACCTTTTTGAAGCCTCTAGAAACAGACTAACTAATTTAGGAAAAATTTAAAAATTAAAAAAATGGTATGTAAGAAGCTTTACGTGATAAGTGGACGACACAGACTAAACAACGTTTCGGCCCAATAGGCCTTCATCAGGAACAAACAAAAACACACACACACAAAACTAATAACGAAACAATCAAAACAAAAACAATCGAAATGTGTTAAAGAAAACAAAATTATCTATCCTGTCAAAATAAAAGGAAATAGCAACCAAGTGCGGCTGTCGTGAACGCAGAGAAACGTGCAGCAATGTGCGCAAATGCACACAGAACCAGAGGAGTTCACACAGGAGTCAATGTGCAAACACAAAGGAGAAAGAATCGAATAGTAGACTAACAGGTGCTGATTGTTTTTGTTTTGGTTGTTTCGTTATTAGTTTTGTGTGTGTGTGTGTGTTTTTTTTTTGTTCCTGATGAAGGCCTATTGGGCCGAAACGTTGTTTAGTCTGTGTCGTCCACTTATCACGTAAAGCTTCTTACATACCATTTTTAAATTTTTTTAAATTTTTCCTCACATTCAGCTTTACTGCAGCTTCGCATTTTTATGCCTTACCCCCTAACTAATTTAGTCTGACCAGGTGAGTAGGAATCGAGAGGGAAGGCTGGTTGGATGACCGATTGTTTGGTCAGTTGATTAGTTAGTCGGCATGTTGATTGGATGATCTATTGTTTGGTTAGTAAGTTAATCGACATGTTGATTGGATGACCGATTGTTTGGTCGGTTGATTAGTGAGTCGACATGTTGATTGGAGATCTATTGTTTGGTTGGTTGATTAGTTAGTCGACATGCTGATTGGAGATCTATTGTTTGGTTAGTAAGTTAATCGACATGTTGATTGGATGACCGATTGTTTGGTCGGTTGATTAGTTAGTCGACATGCTGATTGGAGATCTATTGTTTGGTTGGTTGATTAGTTAGTCGACATGCTGATTGGAGATCTATTGTTTGGTTGGTTGATTAGTTAGTCGACATGTTGGTTGGAGATCTATTGTTTGGTTGGTTGATTAGTTAGTCGACATGCTGATTGGAGATCTATTGTTTGGTTGGTTGATTAGTTAGTCGACATGTTGGTTGGATGGCCTAATGTTTGGTCGGTTGATTAGTTAGTCGACATGTTGATTGGATAACCTATTGTTTGGTTGGTTGATTATTTAGTCGACATGTTGATTGGATAACCTATTGTTTGGTTGGTTGATTAGTTAGTCGACATGTTGATTGGATGACCGATTGTTTGGTCGGTTGATTAGTGAGTCGACATGCTGATTGGAGATCTATTGTTTGGTTGGTTGATTAGTTAGTCGACATATTGATTGGATAACCTATTGTTTGGTCGGTTGGTAAGTTAGTCGACATGTTGATTGGATAACCTATTGTTTGGTTGGTTGATTAGTTAGTCGACATGTTGATTGGATAACCTATTGTTTGGTTGGTTGATTAGTCAGTCGGCATGTTAACTAAGCTGGTTGCCAGAGTGATGATTCGTTAACTGGTTAGTTGATTTATTGACTGGTTAGTTGGTTATTCTGACTGGTTAGTTGGTTTGCCTGCTGTTCGATTAGATAGCTAACCAGCACGTTAGCGCACAGTTCGTGTCTCTTAACCCTGAATGCTGAA
Organism: Megaustenia siamemsis; assembly: GCA_032433765.1. NCBI lineage: Eukaryota > Metazoa > Mollusca > Gastropoda > Stylommatophora > Ariophantidae > Megaustenia > Megaustenia siamemsis. The sequence continues at coordinate 72,045,960 of JAVIAB010000106.1, read as the reverse complement.
AGACCGTTTACACGACCATGGCAATCTATCTATCAACCTTTACACGACCATAACAATCTATCTATCAACCTTTACATGACCATAACAATCTATCGATCAACCTTTACATGACCATAACAATCTATCTATCAACCTTTACACGACCATAACAATCTATCTATCAACCTTTACACGACCATGACAATCTATCTATCAACCTTTACACGACCATGACAATCTATCTATCAACCTTTACACGACCATAACAATCTATCTATCAACCTTTACACGACCATAACAATCTATCTATCAACCTTTACACGACCATGACAATCTATCTATCAACCGTTTACACGACCATGACAATCTATCTATCAACCTTTACACGACCATGACAATCTATCTACCAACCTTTACACGACCATGACAATCTATCTATCAACCTTTACACGACCATGGCAATCTATCTATCAACCTTTACACGACCATGGCAATCTATCTATCAACCTTTACACGACCATGACAATCTATCTATCAACCTTTACACGACCATGACAATCTATCTATCAACCTTTACACGACCATGACAATCTATCTATCAACCTTTACACGACCATGACAATCTATCTATCAACCTTTACACGACCATGACAATCTATTTATCAACCTTTACACGACCATAACAATCTATCTATCAACCTTTACACGACCATGACAATCTATCTATCAACCTTTACACGACCATGGCAATCTATCTATCAACCTTTACACGACCATGACAATCTATCTATCAACCTTTACACGACCATGACAATCTATCTATCAACCTTTACACGACCATGACAATCTATCTATCAACCTTTACACGACCATGACAATCTATCTATCAACCTTTACACGACCATGACAATCTATCTATCAACCTTTACACGACCATGACAATCTATCTATCAACCTTTACACGACCATGACAATCTATCTATCAACCGTTTACACGACCATGACAATCTATCTATCAACCTTTACACGACCATGACAATCTATCTATCAACCGTTTACACGACCATGACAATCTATCTATCAACCTTTACACGACCATGACAATCTATCTATCAACCTTTACACGACCATGACAATCTATCTATCAACCTTTACACGACCATGACAATCTATCTATCAACATTTACAACCGTAATCGGCCTATGGTGCATATGCACAGATACTTTTTCCCTGTTTCGAAGTCTCAATCCGTGCAAAGATCTTTTATCAAATCTCGCCATTTGTCTCTGATCTGTGTTAGCATCTCGATCTCATTGAGGGAGCCGATTCCTGCTGTCTTTGCTTCCCTGATCAATGTTCATCTCAGTATTTCTCTGGGTCTGTCTCTTTTCCTCCTACCTGCTGTTTCCCACTTAAGGACTTGCTTTGCTATTCAGTTATTATCTCTTCTCATTACATGTCCACAATAGCAATAGGAAACTCTCTATACAGAGCTCCGCAGCAGGAGGCAATCTCATCATCAGAAGTGGCCCCCATCGAGCAAATATTTCGGCACTTTAGCTTCTTGGCACTCTAGGGAAGGTGGACCCGCCTGGGTTATGGCTCCCAGGCGTCGACCTCTTGCTGCATTGAACTCGAAAGTTTACAATATATTAGCCACGAGATAAGGTAACTACACTTATTCTACGCAACACTTCTGATCAACTCTACTGTGAACACCCGATCGCTAACGACTGTCTCAGCTTTAGACTGCTGCCACCACATTGATGTCCACGACTGTCTCAGCTTTAGACTGCTGCCACCACATTGATGTCCACGACTGTCTCAGCTTTAGACTGCTGCCACCACATTGATGTCCACGACTGTCTCAGCTTTAGACTGCTGCCACCACATTGATGTCCACGACTGTCTCAGCTTTAGACTGCTGCCACCACATTGATGTCCACGACTGTCTCAGCTTTAACTGCTGCCACCACATTGATGTCCACGACTGTCTCAGCTTTAACTGCTGCCACCACATTGATGTCCACGACTGTCTCAGCTTTAGACTGCTGCCACCACATTGATGTCCACGACTGTCTCAGCTTTAGACTGCTGCCACCACATTGATGTCCACGACTGTCTCAGCTTTAGACTGCTGCCACCACATTGATGTCCACGACTGTCTCAGCTTTAGACTGCTGCCACCACATTGATGTCCACGACTGTCTCAGCTTTAGACTGCTGCCACCACATTGATGTCCACGACTGTCTCAGCTTTAGACTGCTGCCACCACATTGATGTCCACGACTGTCTCAGCTTTAACTGCTGCCACCACATTGATGTCCACGACTGTCTCAGCTTTAGACTGCTGCCACCACATTGATGTCCACGACTGTCTCAGCTTTAGACTGCTGCCACCACATTGATGTCCACGACTGTCTCAGCTTTAGACTGCTGCCACCACATTGATGTCCACGACTGTCTCAGCTTTAGACTGCTGCCACCACATTGATGTCCACGACTGTCTCAGCTTTAGACTGCTGCCACCACATTGATGTCCACGACTGTCTCAGCTTTAACTGCTGCCACCACATTGATGTCCACGACTGTCTCAGCTTTAACCCAGCACATTGATGTCCCTTTCGTGGTGGCAGCAGTCTAAAATGGCTAGTATTTCTCTAATTAGACCACAAAAAGCCACACACATAATTGTATTCTTAATCGGGCTCTCATTCCATCTTCATCAATCCCATGCAGGTCCAACCAGACTTCCCATGAGCGTGATCATTTTCCTTTTAATCTAATATTCATTTCAACGTATCTCATTTGCTGGAACTATTTCCGCAGCTCAATATACGTTTCAGTCTTCATAAAATGTGTTATCTATATTTTGCTTTTCAAGATTTTCCAGTAACCAGCTCCCTTCTGTCAACATCCTGTCCCTATTTGCGTCAGTAACCCGGAAACCGTTTCTCCATTATGACAACAATACCGAACAGTTAATCAAGTCTTCTACATCTCCTTCCTCTTCTCCTTCCTTTTCTTCTTTCTCCTTTTCCTTGTCTTCTTCTTTTTCTTCTTCTTCTTCTTTCTCTTCCTCTTCTTGTTTCCCTTTTTCTTCCTCTTCTTCTTTCTCTTCCTCTTCTTGTTTCCCTTTTTCTTCCTCTTCTTCTTTCTCTTCCTCTTCTTGTTTCCCTTTTTCTTCCTCTTCTTCTTTCTCTTCCTCTTCTTGTTTCTCTTTTCCTTGTCTTCTTCTTTTCCTTGTCTTCTTCTTTCTCTTCCTCTTCTTGTTTCCCTTTTTCTTCTTCTTTCCTCTCGTCTTCCTCCTCCTCCTCATTCTCTGTCCCCTTTTATTTTTCTTCCCCACCTCCTCTTTTCTTCTTCCTCTTCTTTATACTATTTTCCCTCATCTTCCTCATCTTCTTTTTTCTTCTTTCGCCTCCATATCTTCCTCTTTCTCTTATTTTACTTCCCTTTCTATTTCCTTCTTATTTCTCCTCCCTTCCTGTTTTCTTCTTCTTTGTTATACTCTTCTTTTTTCACCTTTTTCTCATCCCTTACTTCAGCCTCCTTTACCACCTTCTTCTTTTCTCCCTCTTCGTTCTCCACCTCTTCTTCTCCTTTCTTTTCAACTCTTCTCCTCTTTCTCATCCCCCGTCTCTTCCTCTCTATATTCTCCTCATCCTCCTCTTTCTCGACTTCCTTTTCTTCTTTCTCCTCTTCTTCTTCAACTTTTATCAACATTATCTTATCAACATCTACCCAGAAAATTATCACAAACTGGACGGCACACTAGAGATCTCACCTGGTCCCTCTGTAGCTTGACGTGTACTCCTGCTTCTGTGAACCAAACTTTTCACTCAAATTTCTAATCCTCACCACCCACTGTGACCCCAACATCCATAAGCCGACCACAGCGACGTTTCCTGGTAACGTTTTTAGCTCATTCGCAACAGGATTATGGAAACCCTGACAAATATAAAGCATAACGAGTGCAGAGAGTGGTAGAAAATACGTCGGAAATAAAATGTTTCGCTTCAATCCTGAAACTTTTTAAAAAGCCAACCAGCGTCGTGATAATACTAAAATTACACATAGTTAATGTGATATTTATATCAAGATAAGTAATTTGATAAATTAGGATGAAACACGGGTTACTTTTGATTATTTCATAACTTTGGGATTATCTGAAGCGTCATCACTGAAATTAATATAGGAAGGTTTTTACACATTATTTGATTACGTCAAATGTCAGAATTATAACTGTTAGGTAAGTAACATGTGATGTATGCAGATGTGCAGATAGACAAATAGGCAGCCAGACATATACATGGATAGATGGATGGATGGATGGATGGATGCATGGATGGATAGATGGATTGATTGATGGATGGAAACGGACAGACAGACAGACAGACAGACAGACAGACAGACAGACAGACAGACAGACAGACAGGGCAGGCAGACAGGCAGGCAGGCAGGCAGGCAGGCAGTATTTCATATTTATTATATTTTTTATCTGTGCTTACCTCTTTGTATGTGTGGTAAAAATACATACGGTTAGATACATGTCTTCTTCTTCTACCTTTTTAGCTCCCAGTGGAGCATAGGGCTTCAACAAACACTTTCCAAGTCGTTCTGTTTTTTGCCATTCTTTTAAGATCATTCCATGTCTTCCCCATCATCTTCATCTCTGCTTCTATCTGTCTTCTCCAAGAATTCCTTGGTCTTCCTCTTTGTATTTTCCCCTGGGGATTCCAAAAAAGGGCCTGTTGTGTAATACTCTCAGTTGGCTTCCGTAGTGTGTGTCCTATCCAGCGCCATCGTCTTCGCTGTATGTCTTTATCCACTGGTATTTGACTGGTACATTTCCATAATTCTATGGTAATGATTTTGTCCTGCCATTTCCATCCTTTTATTCTGTGTAAACATCCATTAATGAAAGGTAATGGCGCTGGATTAGATACATGTATAGCACTATAATTATAGGGTCATCAAGTACCATGTCTGCTGGCGAAGATGATCATGTCTCTCCACAACTTTCGATCTCGACAGTTATTTATCATTTCTGTTGTTGCACTTCTGCCAAGCCATTACTCTTAAGCTGTCTGGTATCTTGTCTCTTTGCTTCCCTCTATCTCTTCGTTCCTCAATTATCCCAGTTGTCACAATATATTCCAGCTGTTCCCTTCTCATTACATAGCCAAAAATGATGACAGTTTCTCCCTAATATTATAAATTACATCTCTTTTTGCTTTGGCATCTTTCAGAACGTTTTCATTACTCTTTTTAGCTGTCCAGGGTATTCTAAACATTCTTCATTAAAACCACATTTCTACAGCCTCCAGTGATTTTCTTGTCTATTGTCCTATTGTCTATGATTCACGTCCATATGTTAAGACTTAATTATATGGTAAACGTATTAAATGTAACATTTATGTCGATGTACTACACACGAGATGTATCAAAACAGGACAAACGTCAAGTCTCCTATCACTTGGGCGCAGTAAGTTCAGCTGTTTGCTTTCATCCAAAAGTGGCATTTTAATTCTAATGTTGGAAATGTTGCAACATTTATGAATGAAGATGCCAGGAGACTAGCACATTCTCCTCATTATTACAATGGATATTTTATGGAAGTGGTTTCAATTTGGTACTCCACACGAACAAACAAAAATGAAATATTTTAGCTAACGTATTTATTAAAATATATTATAGTAGTTAATGCTCGTAATAAATAGATCAAAGATCGGAAAATTTGAGATTTTCTAGAGGATGCGATATTTAAAAATTAACAACAAAATTGGTTATACTTTAAAATGCAGCTTCTTCTAACCGATTTGAATATATAATCGAAGAAATGTGTGTGTTTTACATGCATAGAAAAGAAGAGATGAACAAATCAAGTTAATTATCATGACAGACAGTTGTGTACGGTATGCCACGTAGATTAACTGAACTACTAGGACAAGAGGACTGGTTCGATCTTGATTGTCGGCTTCCAGATTCTCCCAGCCTTCAGTGGGTGCCGGATTTTTTAAATGGGAAAGTAACGCGGCATGGGCGTAATACTGACCACATTACCCCAAAAATAATGCGATGAAAGTGTGTAAAAATTATGTTCACTAACACCATATAGCTCAGTGGTTAGTGAACTGGACTACCACGGACAAGGGGTAGGGTTCGATCCCAACCGACGGCTTCCGGGTTCACCCAGCCTTAAATGGGTACCGGATTTTTTTTCTGGGAAAGTAAAGCAGCACGGGCGTAATACTGACCACATTACCCCAAAAATCATGTGCTGAAGGTCTGTAAAATATAGGGTCACTAACACCATATTTCCCTATACGCCACTTGGCGTGACGAGGGTACTTTACTTACTTTTTTTTTTTTTTTACACCATATTCTCTATACTCCACTTGACGTGACGGGGCACTTTACTTTTTACTATGTCACGTAGAGTGTTGAGCTCTTCATCTCAGAAGTCAACAACTTTCTTGACTGCTGGAAACCTGGAATTTGGTCCGCCTATCATTAATGCTACTCTAGATCTTCTATATCAGTAGATCTTACCACTGAGTAAAAAAAAAAAAAGTAAAGAGCCCCGTCCCGCCAAGTGGCGTATAGAGAATATGGTGTTAGTGACCATCAATTTTACAGAATTTCAGCACATGATTTTTGGGGTAATGTGGTCGGTATTACGCCCATGCCGCTTTACTTTCCCATAAAAAAATCCGGTACTCATTTAAGGCTGGGTGAACCTGGAAGCCGTCGGTTGGGATCGAACGCTACCTCTCTTACCACTGAGGGAACTACTACAATTCTCAACTCGTTTACTAATCGGTCATTATGCAAAATGTAACTGGAGAGACTCAGGCAGAAATTACAGGAGAAAGTGATCAACTTTCAGTTTCTGAGCCAAAACAGCTGCTGCAGCTCGTTTACCCCAAGGCGCCCCCACTCCCCCCCCCCAAAAAAAAAAAAAAAAACCCACAGGATATGTGCTGACTAAGACATAATTTACAGCAATGTGAATGTAAAATACCGAAATAAACCATGCGTAGAACTATCACCAAAGAGAGCGGTGTCTCAGGAACAAGCAAGAACTATAACAGGTTGTGGCTTACCGTCAGACTTGGGAAACTTCTGCCCTATGCGCCGTATTCGGCCCAAAAGGGGATATAATCAATCAATCAATCAATCAATCAATCAATCAATCAATCAATCAATCAATCAATCAATCAATCAATCAATCAATCAATCAATCAATCAATCAATCAATCAATCAATCAGTCAATCAATCAATCAATCAATCAGTCAAGCAAGCAAGCAGTCAATATGTACACTGTGATAAAGACATGGACAGATATTGCAGCAACATAATATATTACGTCAAACCATAATTATGTGGCCTCAACAAATTTGCTTAACATTGGACAACGGGGCAACATACAAGAAGATCTTTGTAGGCCACCGAGATGTAGATTTGTAGATGAATGTTGAGAAAAATCATAGCTAGAAAGAATAAGGATTATGGTTTGTTGAGGACAAAAGCAAAGAAAACTTATTTGAAACATGAAAAAATAATCATGTTTTTTTTGGTCATGTAATGTTAAGGGAACAGCTGGAATTTATTATGACAACTGGAAAAATTGATGGAAAAAGATATAAAGGTAAGGTACGAGACTTGAATAGGTGTCTTAGCACGCGAGTTTTCACCCATATTGAGTTATTTGCGGGTCATCATCATTGCACTCCGAACATGTCCATAGGTGCTCAGATTCCCTCCTCAGCAAGTCCCGCAGAGTCCAGCGACTGACGACTCCAGTTCTGTGTTGGTTGATAAGTCTTCTTACACACCCACTAAGTTTCTCATTTCTGGCTGTGCATATCTTCACTCCCATCTCCATCATCCATATGTGCTCGGCTACCTATCCAGAAGTGTACAGATTTCTGGATAGTGTCGTTTCAAGCATCGAAACTCACGATGCGAGGCGGCATTCCTCACCTTCCCAGAGTACTGCCCCGAGAAAAAGATAAAGAAGACAGATACAAAACAGCAAGAATTGTTGTTTGCTTTTGTTTGCGTTCGCCAGCTTTATATCTCTAGCGAAGACCGGAGGGACTGAATTTTGCATGAATATAACCTCTTCCTATTTTTCGCATCGGCAATCATGTGCTCAAGTGTCCCTCGCCATACAGGCAGATATTCTCCAACTTCAGTGGCGCTCTCAAAATTTTTGTGGTCGAGAGTTTTATCGTTTTTTGGGCAGATTTTTTCTAATTAATTTTGAACTGGCAGCGGCCATTTCTGGCCTACTATTTTCGACTTCCAACAGCCAAAAGTTCTTTAACGTGCACATAATGCACACGGAAGCTCCTGTTTTTCGCCGTTTTTCGTGAGAAATGAACATCGGATCGCACTACCTAAAGACCATGGGAGTGTAAAGCCACGGATTAATTTTTTTTAAACTTTTATTTTCCTTTGCTTGTTGTGGGAATCAAACTCGGGACCTTCTTACCCAAAGGCCGACGTTTTACCTTAATACTACAGAACCTCATCAAGAATGGTTTGGTGGGAAATCAACAGTATAATTTATAAATAACTGTAGAGGTAGGCAATGATAGGTGGATAAAGAGATACAGCGAAGACGAGTGCGCTGGATAGGACACACGCTGCGGAAGCCAACTGAGAGTATTACACAATAGGCCCTTTTTTGGAAACCACAGGGGAAAAGACAAAGACGAAGACCAAAATATTCTTGGAGAAGACATATGGAAGCAGAGATTAATATGATGGGTAAGACATGGAATTATCTTAAAGGAATGGCAAGACACAGAACGGCTTGGAAATTGTTTGTTGAAGACCTATGATCCACAGGGAGTTGAAAAAGTAGTAATTTAATAAACACACAGGGAGATCAGATAAACGTACAATGAAATAAAATATGAGCCTACGATACATGAATAAGATAAAGGATCGTGTTTGTAGCAAAACGGTAAATACCTACAATCAAAATTACATTCATTCTTAAGATTTATGTTCACTAAGATTGTATTGTAAATGTGATACAATAAGTAAAGTAAAGGTAAAGTACGAGGCTTGAATCTATGTCTTAGCTCGCGAGTTTTCACCCATATGTGCTCGACTGCCTATCTATAAGTTTTCGGAGACTTCTGGATAGTGTCGCTTGAAGCATCGAAACTCACGATGCGAGGCGGGATTTCTCTCCTTCCCAGAGTATTACTCTGGTACTCATCTCTGCCAGCGGCTGGGTCGACCACGGGAGTATTTTTTTTTTTCCAAACACGAGTACAACTCACACTGCTTCCAGCGGGAATCGAACACGGGTTGTCCGAACGTCGGAGCCCAGTAGTGTTCCCTAGCGTTTGGCTTTTCGTGGCAAGGCGCTGTGCCACTAAGTACGGATTAGATCCTGCTTTGGTCCATATATTGTTCTATGTTTTTTTTTTCTGTTGTTGATCATTTGTCATTTTTTCCGAGTGCTGTAAACATACCTCTTCCTTTGAATTCATTCGCTGATTATCACCTCGGAAGTTTCCCTCTATAATAATATTCATTTATTATTATTTGTCTCTGGTTTCCCAACTAGGCTTCCGATGCCTAATACGATAAGTGTAATGTTTAGTCAAAGTTCAGTACAGTAAAACTTAAATGACGGATTAAGTAAAAATCCATGCGTGGGATTTGTGTATGTAAGAGCTAACATGTTACATTTCAGTCTTCCTGGCTCGAAGGATGCTGCATGTGCCATTTTGTAAAATGGTTTATCTTCTGCTCTTTTCTGGATGCATCGTTAGAATTCTTGCCGGAGAAGTGGTAAGTTGTTTAAAGATGACATTTTGGCAACAAAGTGGTAAGTTGTTTAAAGATGACATTTTGGCAACAAAGTGGTAAGTTGTTTAAAGATGACATTTTGGCAACAAAGTGGTAAGTTGTTTAAAGATGACATTTTGGCAACAAAGTGGTAAGTTGTTTAAAGATGACATTTTGGCAACAAAGTGGTAAGTTGTTTAAAGGTGACATTTTGGCAACAAAGTGGTAAGTTGTTTAAAGATGACATTTTGGCAACAAAGTGGTAAGTTGTTTATTGATGACATTTTGGCAACAAAGTGGTAAGTTGTTTATTGATGACATTTTGGCAACAAAGTGGTAAGTTGTTTAAAGATGACATTTTGGCAACAAAGTGGTAAGTTCTTTAAAGATTACATTTTGGCAACAAAGTGGTAAGTTGTTTAAAGGTGACATTTTGGCAACAAATTGGTAAGTTGTTTAAAGGTGACATTTGGCAACAAAGTGGTAAGTTGTTTAAAGATGACATTTTGGCAACAAATTGGTAAGTTGTTTAAAGATGACATTTTGGCAACAAAGTGGTAAGTTGTTTAAAGATGACATTTTGGCAACAAAGTGGTAAGTTGTTTAAAGGTGACATTTTGGCAACAAATTGGTAAGTTGTTTAAAGGTGACATTTGGCAACAAAGTGGTAAGTTGTTTAAAGGTGACATTTGGCAACAAATTGGTAAGTTGTTTAAAGATGACATTTTGGCAACAAATTGGTAAGTTGTTTAAAGATGACATTTTGGCAACAAAGTGGTAAGTTGTTTAAAGATGACATTTTGGCAACAAAGTGGTAAGTTGTTTAAAGGTGACATTTTGGCAACAAAGTGGTAAGTTGTTTAAAGGTGACATTTGGCAACAAAGTGGTAAGTTGTTTAAAGGTGACATTTGGCAACAAATTGGTAAGTTGTTTAAAGATGACATTTTGGCAACAATGTGGTAAATTGTTTAAAGATGACATTTTGGCAACAAAGTGGTAAGTTGTTTAAAGATGACATTTGGCAACAATGTGGTAAGTTGTTTAAAGGTGACATTTGGCAACAAAGTGGTAAGTTGTTTAAAGATGACATTTGGCAACAATGTGGTAAGTTGTTTAAAGGTGACATTTGGCAACAAAGTGGTAAGTTGTTTAAAGATGACATTTGGCAACAATGTGGTAAGTTGTTTAAAGATGACATTTTGGCAACAAATTGGTAAGTTGTTTAAAGATGACATTTGGCAACAAATTGGTAAGTTGTTTAAAGATGACATTTTGGCAACAAATTGGTAAGTTGTTTAAAGATGACATTTGGCAACAATGTGGTAAGTTGTTTAAAGATGACATTTTGGCAACAAATTGGTAAGTTGTTTAAAGATGACATTTTGGCAACAAATTGGTAAGTTGTTTAAAGATGACATTTTGGCAACAAATTGGTAAGTTGTTTAAAGATGACATTTGGCAACAATGTGGTAAGTTGTTTAAAGGTGACATTTTGGCAACAAAGTGGTAAGTTCTTTAAAGATTACATTTGGCAACAAGGTAGTAAGTTGTTTAAAGATGACATTTTGGCAACAAAGTGGTAAGTTGTTTAAAGATGACATGTTGGCAACAATGTGGTAAGTTGTTTAAAGATGACATTTTGGCAACAAAGTGGTAAGTTGTTTAAAGATGACATGTTGGCAACAATGTGGTAAGTTGTTTAAAGATGACATTTTGGCAACAAATTGGTAAGTTGTTTAAAGATGACATTTGGCAACAAAGTGGTAAGTTGTTTAAAGATGACATTTGGCAACAAAGTGGTAAGTTGTTTAAAGATGACATTTTGCCAATGAAGTGGTAAGTTGTTTGAAGTTCATTCATGAAAACGAACTGATAACTTGCTTAAAGAATTGTAACCAACGAAGTGGTAAGCTGTCTAAAGCTGAGTTTGTGCCAACGAGCTGGTAAGTTATTTAAAGTATAATTATTGCAACGAACTGGTAAGTTATTTAAAGTTTAATTTATTGCAACGAACTGGTAAGTTCTTTAAAGTATAATTATTGCAACGAACTGGTCAGTTATTCAAAGTTTAATTATTGCAACGAACTGGTAAGTTATTTAAAGTTTAATTTATTGCAACGAACTGGTAAGTTATTTAAAGTATAATTATTGCAACGAACTGGTAAATTATTTAAAGTTTAATTTATTGCAACGAACTGGTAAGTTATTTAAAGTATAATTATTGCAACGAACTGGTAAATTATTTAAAGTATAATTATTGCAACGAACTGGTAAGTTATTTAAAGTATAATTATTGCAACGAACTGGTAAATTATTTAAAGTTTAATTTATTGCAACGAACTGGTAAGTTATTTAAAGTATAATTATTGCAACGAAATGGTAAGTTATTTAAAGTATAATTATTGCAACGAACTGGTAAGTTATTTAACGTTTAATTTATTGCAACGAACTGGTAAGTTATTTAAAGTATAATTATTGCAACGAACTGGTAAGTTATTTAAAACATAATTATTGCAACGAACTAGTAATTTGTTAAAAAATAGAATTCTTTCACAATTTGGTATAAAAGTTAACAAAGATTTTAAAGTATTAAACGCAGGTAAAAGTGTTTGTATACTTTTCTGAAATTTAAATATTAAGTTTGTCACACAAAAAATTCACAACAAAGAAATACAATTGTAAATATTTATTGTAAATATCGGAGATGAATTGCGTCTTTTATTATTCTCCAAAAAATATACAGCAGACATTTCCATGTAATTACCACAGCAGTTCATTTCCATAAAAGTCGAGGCCGAGTAATGATTAGCGAGCTGGTCGAGCGGTGACAAGAGGTCTAGGTCATTCTCACAACCAATCAGCTTCTATGTTCATCATCATCAAGTACCAAGCCTGCTGGCGTGGGTGATCATGTCTCTCCACAACTTTCCATCTCGACAGTTATTTATCATTTCTATTGTTGACCTTCTGACAAGCCATTCTCTTAAGCTGTCTGGTATATTTTCTCTTTGCTTCCCTCTATCTCTTCGTCCCTTAATTTTCCCAGTTGTCACAATATATTCCAGCTGTTCTCTTCTCATTACATGGCCAAAAAATGATGCTTGTTTCTTCCTAATATTGGAAATTAGCTCTCTTTTTGCTTTGGCCTCTTTCAGTACGTTCTACTTACTCCTTTTAGCTGTCCATGGTATTCTCAACATTCTTCTGTAAAACCACATTTCTACAGCCTCCAGCGATTTTCTTGTCTTTTGTCCTATTGTCCATGATTCACACCCATATGTTAAGACATGCTCTACATAACATTTAACAACTCTTTTTCATGTTTCTATTGTCAAAAATGGATTGCATAGTATTTTCCTCATTTTTTTGGAAAACTGCATTTGCCGTTGCCATTCTGCATCTCACCTCTGTTGTACATCTACCATCTGAGGTTAACTTAGTTCCCAGATATTTAAATTCATTTACCTGTTTTAATATTGTTCCAATTGTTTTCTATGTTCACTCAGCCGTAAATAGGTACCAGATATTTTTATGTAAAACAAAAAGCTTAGTGTTAAACCATATTGTGTAAAAAATTTTTGATTGTAAAAAATGGCAATAACACATTTTCTATACGTCACGCTGGAGCCGCGACGGGGTTCTTTCTTGCATTTCCATGGTAAAGGCTTTGTGTTTATCGGGAGTCAGTGCAAATTCAATATTGTAAAAATCACTGATGATGTTCTGCTTGGACCGGCCGTTGCCACGTCGATATCTCTGAGCATGCCTGCTGAGGGAGGGGTTCCCGAAAACACCCCCAATGCCTGTGACGTCTTGAACTATTGCCAGCTATAGACGGCTGACGTCATTTTACCCACAACCGCCCCTGCACGCAATGATGAGAACATCACAACCTTTGGGCGTCCCCCCCCCCCCTTCAAAGGGCAGGCTCAGAGATATCGAGTGGGGGTTGGGCACGGATCGGCAATGTAGAACCAGCTACTATTATAACCAGGTCAGAAGTACAATTCTGTATCTTCTTCCCTCTGCCTTTTTGGGAGTCTCTGGAGAGGCAAAGGCTACGGGAGTAAACTCCAAACTGAAAGGCCGGAACGCAACCCGTCAGGTTCAGGTTAGTCGAAGGCCCCGGTATCACTGCAAAGGAATTAAAATCCATAATTGCTCAACCGCCCGTACCAGTGGAATCATCCGAATTACTAACTCATCTCCCAAACAAAGGAAGGTAACTGTAGCATCACAGCAGTCTCAGCACACGCCAAAAGACATAAGGCGAAATCGCACAGAAAGTGAACACATCCAACTGTTCCCTGTCATACGATATCATCATTCATCGTAAACAATTGGAATATCGAAACATGTTCAAAACGGATGAAACACACAGCTCACGGTGTGCACAGAGCACTTAACTCAGTAGCTTCTGCAACAAGCCGGACTTGGAATATGAGGAAACTGCAACAAGGAACACTTTTCAAACATAGCCTTCAATGGTTCCTACCTACTATCCACCATATTGACCGGAAGTTCACGTCCTGAAAATGATGATCGTCATATTTTTTTTATGTATAGCGCTTGATGATGTTAGAACATCGGTTTTGACTCCAATTCCGAACTGTCAGGTGATTTTGGTTAGCCATCTGTTACAGATCCTCTTCGCTATCGTCGACAGTCTGACTGTTATCACAAGCAGGATGATTGTTTTTCCTGCGGAATAAATCTATGCGACCAAAAAGGGAATTTTGCGATCTGGGCAGTCTCCTCATATCAGCAGCGGACGGTGAGTTTGAAACTTGAGGGGTCCAGACATGAGACCAAACTTTTAAATTGATCTTTGGAGGCGAAGGCGCGCCTCACAGCAGCAAAGCTGGAAGTTGTCGCGACCCACAGCTGATGACTTGCGCCAAGATCGGTGAACCAGAACCATCCAGACCCTGCTCCACCTCTCTGTGGTACCTCTAGAAACAGACTAACCTGTCTAGTCTGGCCAAGCGAGTAGGGATCGTAGAGGGAAGACAACCCGGTACTCAAAAATGTCATGCTGAAGTCGGATGTTTTGGGCCGAAAGGCGCAGATATAACAGTTATACTGCAAACCACAACACAACACAGATACGCCCACTTAACGTCTTTTCAAGGGCGGATGATGAAGATGTGTACTCCTTTAGTCATCGGGCGAACGCAAGCAAAGCAAGTGACCTTTAACCTGATAATTTGCGGCAGAGAAGAAATGGAAAAAAAAATATATATGTATAAAAAAAAAAAGAAAAATAACGGTATGGTTCTATTTTTTTATATATATTTTTTTATTTCCCTTTACAATTAGTTTAACTGCAGCTTCGCATTTTTATGCATTTCTTTGCCTTTACTCTAATTGGCAACATAAGCATTCCTGCAATTTGCGCTATGCATATCATAGATCCTTTAATTATTGCCCTAAATTAACATAATTATAATGACATCATATTATCTTAGTTATCTACGTTATAAGTTATGCAGTAAACCTGGTTTTGCTGTTATTTGAAATATCTTTTATTTTGTTCTGGATTTTTTTTTTTTTTTTTTTTATATAAAGAAAAGTTTGAATACTTGGTTACAACTAGTAAAATAGAGGGAAAGAGAGATCGCGGACGACAAAGAGATAAGATACTGGATAGCTTTATGTCATGGCATGGTAAAATAATCGTGGCTTCAATGAGTTTGTTTGATCTCGCATACAAAAGTGTAAAAAATAATTTTAATGCCATGAAGAACATACTAACATCAAAACAAATAACACCAGGGCTAAAACTAAGAATAGCAAAATGTTATGTCTTCTCAACATTCCTATATGGTGCAGACACATGGGCACTATACAAGAAAACAGAACAGAGAATTGAAGCCTTTGAAATGTGGATATATAGAAGAATAGGTAGAATTGGATGGAAGAAAAAGAAAAAAAAAACGACGAAGTCTTAAAACAACTAAAAATGACATGATAACTACTAAATACAATTCAAACAAGAAAAATGCGATTTTTGAGCCATGTTAAAAGACACAACAGCCTACTAAAAGTAATCCTGGAGGGGAAAATACAAGGTTAAAGAGGCAGACCAAGGCTAACATGGACGAGTAACATAAAAAAATGGACAAATCAGCCTATGACAACCTGCACCATCAAAGCAAGAGACAGAGCAGAATGGCGCTCCATGGTAGCCAACCCTCTTTGTGGCGGAGATGGCACTCGATGATGATGATATAATAGTGTACTAAACACACAGGTCTAAAATATCTAAGTACAATAGGATCTTTGTCGTTAGTACCGAATTGGGTATTATTTCACGCACTCTGTTAATTTGCTAACGTTGTAACTGCACTTACTGTGTAACTTATATACATTCACACGTTGATCGACTAGTCTTGATGGTGGTGCATGTCTTCAGGCAGGAGGATGTTCGTGCGAGGAGAAATTTCTAGAACGCGTCCAGGACCTGGAGAAGAAAGTCAATGACATGTTCATGGACACGGACAAACTGGCATCAAGAATGGCGGAGACAATTACTTCCGTGGACAAGCGTAAGTTTTGTATTGGTAAAACGATAGCAAACAATGGGCTCCTGGGGTAAGCAGCACACGGAGCCCCTCTAAGATTTGTATTTGAGATTGTGAATAGAGGTCTTCTTTTTCTTCTTCTATTCTCTTTTCACTGATACCTAAAAGGTGTCGTGGTTTATATCATTTGTCGTTCTTGTGCTGCTCGAAATGTCTGAATTCGTGATTTTCCTTTGTTGTTACATATCTCTGTCACTGCATCTTCTTCTGTGTCTTCCTCTTGGTCTTTTTCTATGCATTCTCGAGAAGAACGCCCTTCATGGTGATTGAATAGAGGTATTACTAAATCTGGCAATATTTATCTCTATTTAAATAGATACTTCTAATGTGTTATATTTCTTTACAGTTACTTTATTTCAAAACCGCACAATGTTTTTTATCATTTCGTTTCGTCCCTTAAAAGAATTCATTCATTCATTTTCTTCTCGGGCTGAAGTCGGCACATGGAGCGGAAGTCATTGTTCTCCATGATTGACGATTTGCTGCTACTTCTTGTCACTCTTGATTGTTTCTTAGTCCCATGATTGAGCCTTCCCGATTAATTGTTCGCTCTGCATAACGATCCTTTTGGTCTGCCTTGTTTTCTTTTACCAGACGGTTTCCACATTAATGCCAGACAGGGAAGTCTTTCTTCATTCATTCTCAGCACATGACCGATGTATTTCCGACGCCTTTTTCTTATAAAGCTAGACACGTTTTGGATTTAAAAGAATACAACACATATATTTTAAAATGTAATTGAAAAGTAAGAAACATATTTTATAATTACACTCTTTAAGATTTGTACAATATTATTTTATAGTTTGTCTTTAAATGTTGGAAGCACTTCTTGCGCGTCCCCCCCCCCCCCCCCCGACGATTACTCGCCATCCGCCCTAAAATAACCAGAAGTGGTAGTAGATGCGTCATCGTATGGTTGAATGCACTCTAATATATCTAAGACTTTCAGCTCGACGCATCCGACTTTAATATGACGTTTTTGGTACCGAATTGCATTTCATCTTTGATCCCTTCCGGTTTGGCCACTTCCAGACCAACCATGGAAAGGTGTTGTAGGATCTTAATCAATTCGGATTCACCGATCCTTTCTCAAATAAACAGCTAAGAGTCAACGACTCGCTGAATAGGTAAACATTCAGCGACTGTCATGGCTTTATAACTTTGGTGTTTCCTCTGAATTTGAAGAAGTTGATGGGGCACGTGAGAAGCCTGAATGAATGAGATATAAACACCGTTTCACCCCGGGCACAACCAGTGAACGGGAGCCGCGATAGCTCAGTGGTTAGTGAACTGGACTACAAAGGAGAAGAGGTAGGGTTCGATCTCAACCGACGGCTTTCGGTTCATCCAGCCTTTAAAGGATACCGGATTTTTTTCTGGGAAAGTAATGCGGCACAGGAGTAATACCGACCACATTACCCCAAAAATCATGTGCCGAAGGTCTGTAAAATTTATGGTCACTAACACCATATTCTTTTAACGTCACTTGGCGTGACGGGGGTACTTTACTTTTTACTTACAACCAGTGAACACTGTGACTTCACTGAGGTTGCTATGGAAGCCATTCACTTGCAGTGTGGTACCATCGCAGAGTTTAGGTACATTGAGGTTCTGCAGCAGCATCACAGGATAACTAACTTTGAGTAGACTGGTGTTAGGTCAGGTGCACCTGGCAGGTTGGGTTCTTACGTAAGCCATAAGCGCATTCTGAAATTGTGTTCATATATCATCATCATGTACCATACCTGCTGGGGTAGGTGATCAGGTCTCTCCACAACTCTCGATCTCGATAGTTATTTATCATTTCTGTTGTTGACCTTCTGCCAAGCCATTCTCTTAATTAAGCTGTCTGGTATATTTTCTCTTTGCTTCCCTCTAGCTCTTCGTCCGTCAATTTTCCCAGTTGTCACAATATATTCCAGCTGTTCCCTTCTCATTACATGGCCAAAATAGGATGATTGTTTCTTCCTAATATTGGAAATTAGCTCTCTTTTTGCGTTGGCCTCTTTCAGAACGTTTTCATTACTCTTCTTAGCTGTCCATGGTATTCTCGACATTCTTCTGTAAACCTCATTTCTGTAGCCTCCAAAGACATTTTCTTGTCTGTTGTCCATGATTCTCATCCATTTCTTAAGACACTGGCTCTACATAACATTTAAGAACTATTATAGATCTTCTTTACTATATCTAAATATTGCTGAACAATCTAATATTATTTTAAGTATTTCTATATGTCATATTTTAGTAGGTCTTTTATCTACATAAATATATGTATAAACACATATGAAAGAGATGGGACACACGCACACACGCACGCACACACAGACAGAGAGAGAGAGAGAGAGAGAGAGAGAAAGAGAGAGAGAGAGAGATCATCATATGCTTAAAATGTATAAAATGTTCATTCATCATCATCACCATCATGGGCCGTGCCGGTAGGCGATCATGTCCCTCCACAATCTTCTATCACAGTACATCGTATCGATTCTGTTGTTGATTGTTTTCCATGCCATGACACCAAGCTATCCAGAATTTTCTCTCATTGTCGTCCGCGATCTCTCTTTTCCTCTATTTTGCCAGTTGTAACCAAGTATTCCAACTTTCCTCTTTTCATGACGTGCCCGATTTCATGTCGATTGTTTCTTTCTGTTTTTTTTAGGAGCTGCCTTTTTGTGTTGCCCTCTTTGAAAATGTTCTCATTGGTCTTTTTAGCTGTCCAGGGAATTTTCAGCATTCTTCTAAAAAAATCCCATGTCTATGGCCTCTAATTGTCTTCTCATATGTTTGTCTTTAGAGACGTCATTAACTAGCACGGTTTCCAAACATGGTGGAATGAGGTTACGTTCGCTGGACCGCTGCAGAAGTTACATTAGGGAACTGATTTCTCCTGCTCTATGGTGTAATTTTCTACATCTGAGCTAATCAACTGATCCAGTTAACAAAGTTCGCCAATAATGACAGGTTGTACTCACCTCAAAGTTCCTCATTGTCAAGTCAAACGTTTGTGAATGCGACCTTTCCCTGCCTAGCGTTATATGTGACTTACGTCAACACATCGTGTGCTGTCCCAAAACCGTCGTTGTAATTGTATGACGCCAAGTTCTTGCATGGTACAACTCCTTGCTAAGCTCTGCTCTGTCTAGTCAGTAGAAGTGTTCAATTTGGAGATTGTGCATCAGCTTTTTGCGTGCTGTTGGCTGCTTTTACTATAGTAACTGGGATATTGTGAGTGCAGCCATTGCTGTGTGAGCTACGTCATCACGTTAGTTGCATAGCCCTAGGACGGTCGTACTCTAATCAATGAAAGATGGAGTGGGGTTTCGTACATGACTTGTCAGCATCGGTGAGACTCCCGGAGGTTCGTCTTAGTTATGAGGGACTTATAGTCTGTTGTTTGATGTGTGATGGTGATGGTCTAATGACCAACTAATAGCTACATCAAGCTTGGGCAGATGGTGCTCGTAAACCTGGGAGGACTGACCGTCTAAGGGCAGAATCTCCCTACAGAAAAGACAATCTGCTGCCTTGCAGGAAGATTGGGGACAATCAAAGGCTAAGGAAAGCAAACCTGAATAAAATGCTGGCTGAAATCGAATGCACTGAGCCACTGGCGCAGAGCACAGTGCAACGTTTTAACAGGTATAAAATTGGAATGGATCTAACAGAATAATTATGATGTTCTGTCTGTGGAGTCTCCCCAGGCAGGTGGAATGCTGGGCCACGTGCCACGAAGGGGTCCACCCTAAGTTATTGGTGGTCACCCTGACCCATTTTGGAGAGCTAGGAAATAGGACCAGAGATAAACTACCACTGACCGGAATGGCTTCAAGAAACAGCTGAATATAATACACTGGAATGCGGAGGGCATATACCACAAAAAAACAAGCTCTAACAATCAGACTAGCAGAGGAGGAGATAGACGTTGCATGCATCCAGGAAACTCACCTTAATCCTCAGCACAGATTTATGATCAGGGGCTACCAAACATTTAGACAAGACAGGGAAGGTCACAAGGGTGGAATTCTTATACTTATTAAAAATTCCATCCCAGCAAAACTGATAGATGTAGTCACAAACGGAGAGGCAGAGATCATTGGTACAGACCTATACATTAACTCCGCTAGTATAAGGATATTTAAAATAAACTATCAAAATGACAAATTACTGAAGCTGGAGTCAATGGAAATAACACCATCAAAGTGTCTGGTAGTTGAAGACTTTAACAGCCACTCTGAAAGATGGGTATATAAGGAGTCTAACGCTCGAGGTGAAGAAGTGGAAGAATGGGAAATAGACAACAACCTATTTCTCATAAACTCTAGGGAGGACCCCCCCCCCCCCAACCTTCTACTCGAGAAGATGGAAAACAACTTCCACTCCCCGACCTAGCATTTGCAACTGGAGACATATCCATCAAAATAAACAGAAAAGTGCTGAACCAACTTGGAGATAGTGACCACAGACCAGTCAAACTTTCAGTGGATCTTGCTCACAAACAGAAGTTGCAAATACCTCTTCCCCGCTGGAACCATAAGAGAGCAGATTGGGCAAAGTTTGCCAGGCTCACTGATGCTTATACTGTGCCTATCAACACCGACGAAAAGAAGGTCAATTATATGATAGAGCGGTTAACAAATGGAATCCTGAGAGCTGCTAAAGAATCCATTCCTAGATGAGCAAGAAGAAACTACAAGCCATACTGGAGCAAGGAAATACAAAGACTAGAAGAGGAACTGGACTCTGCCAGAGAACTAGCTGAAATATCACACAGCACAGAGAGCAACATCGCCTACAAAGCAGCCTCGGCCAAATACAGACGTGAGGTCATGACACCAGACAGACAGAGCTGGATAGACAAAACAGAGAGCCTTAATCTAGACAAAAATGGTCATAAACTATAGAAACTTGCAAAAGCTCTGAGCGACGAAAACAACTGCCGACCTTCAATATCGTTAGCACCAGAACATCCTCACAGGCAAAAGGGCAGCAAATCTACTGATAGAGACTTACAAAAACATTAGTAGAATAAACATTCCAATAGACAAACAGAAAGCTGCAAGACGGGAAAACCAAGATGCAAAACACATGCCTTTAGCACCAGAAGTGCATCAGACGACCATCTTTACCCCAACTGAATTAGATGTTGCCCTCAAAGGATTGAAGCTCAAAAGTTCCCCTGGTAAAGATGGAATCACCAACGAAATGCTCCTAAATCTATCTGGGACAGAAAGTCAAGGGCCAGCTTCTAAGGATAAAAATCGTAGCTGGAAGAGAGGTCATGTGCCGGCAATCTGGAAAGAAGCTATTATGGTGCCCATCCTCAAGCGTGGAAAAGACCCACTAGACCCAAGTAGCTACAGATCAATTAGCTTACTGAGCTGCCTGAGTAAACTCATGGAAAGGCTGGTTAACAGAAGACTTATATGGCATTTGGAGACAAAACAACAAATCGTACCACAACAAAGTGGCTTCCGTCAGCACAGATCAACTGAAGACCTGGTCACCTACATTGCACAGGAAATAGAGGATGCTCTACAAGAAAAGAAACACACACTGGCAGTGTGGGTCGACATGGAGAAGGCTTTTGATAGGGTTTGGCGAGAGGGTTTAAAGAACAAGCTTTTTAGACTTGGCATCCAGGGTTGTTTATTCAGTTGGGTCTCTCAATACCTTCAGGATAGAACGGCCAGAGTACAAGTTCAAGGTCAACTAAGTAAGAAGGTCACGATCGAACAAGGTGTCCCACAAGGCAGAGTCTTGTCCCCAAAACTCTTTTCAATTTTCATAAATGACATCGTAATGCACATTCCACCCAGAATACACTCAGCAATATACGCAGATGATCTGGCGTTATGGGCTCGCAAGGAAAGTATGTCGGTGGCTGGATTCAGGATGCAAGATGCCCTAGGTGAACTTGAAAAATGGACGAACACCTGGGTCTTAGCAATTAACGAAAAAAAAAACTACATATACAATTTTCAGCCTATCAAGAAACATACTCTCTGCAAACTTGAAGATAAAAGACCATACACTCCCTATTGACCAAAACCCAACATATCTTGACGTCACCATGAATCGCAGAATGACTTGGAAAAATCAGATAGACAGAGCAAGAAAAAAAGCCATAAAACGAACTAATATTATTAAGAAATTAGCTGTAACGAACTGGGGAGCAGACAGTAATATCTTGAAACGACTATACGTAGGAAAAGTCAGACCAGTCCTAGAGTATGGAGTCACAGCCTGGACTATGGTTTCCAAATCACACCTTAGCAAAATTAACAGAACACATTTATTTCTTGTATTCATGATGGTGATGAAGAATGTTGAAAGTTCCCTGGACAGCTAAAAAGATCAATGAGGAAATTCTCAAAGAGGCCAACACTAAAGGGGAGCTAGTAAAAACATCAGAAAGAAATAATCAACATTTTTCGGGCACATCATGAGAAGAGGAAAGTTGGGATACTTGGTTACAACTGGCAAAATACAATGAAAGAGAGATCGCGGACGACAAACAGAGAAAATACTGGATAGCTTTGTGTCACGGCATGGAAAACAGTCAACAACAGAATTGATACCATGCACTGTAGATAGAAGATTGTGGAAGGACATGATCACCCATGCCAACCGGTATGGCACATGATGGTTCTTTCTTCGATATGACCATTACTTCTGTTTTCATACTATTCAATTCAGAATGAGACCTTTCTTGTTGCTTTCTTTTACTATTATGTCTATCATTTCTTACATATATATATATATATATATATATATATATATATATATATATATGTCTGATAGTGTAATAAAAATGAATTATTGCACAGATTAATCACAATGTAAAAAGACTGATATATCAGTCTATTATTTCAGTTACAGCTTTGGCTAAGGCAGGTTCTTCACATGCAGTCAAGTCAAGACCAATTGTGTCTTTCTCAGTTCAGGCTTCTACAAACATGATCTTTCTCACGGAGTCTGAGATAATGAAGTTTGATGAGGTAGGTCTTTCAGCCATTGCTCATTCAGACAGTAAGAGAAAGTGTGTGTGGTTGAAAGAGACAAAATGGAGTGGGATAGACAAAAATAAACAGATGGTAGCGCCTTCATCAAGACCATTCGTTGTCCCTATATATATGGAGCTAGCTCAACCTAGTCCAACTGTGCACTATAATCAACATAGCTCAACTGTACACTGATATCAACCTAGCCCAACTGTACACTATATCAACATAGCTCAACTGTACACTATATCAACATAGCCCAACTGTACACTGATATCAACCTAGCCCAACTGTACACTCATATCAACCTAGCCCAACTGTACACTCATATCAACCTAGCCCAACTGTACACTCATATCAACCTAGCCCAACTGTACACTCATATCAACCTAGCCCAACTGTACACTCATATCAGCCTAGCCCAACTGTACACAATATTCTACATAGCTCAACTGTACACTCATATCAGCCTAGCCCAACTGTACACTCATATCAGCCTAGCCCAACTGTACACAATATTCTACATAGCTCAACTGTACACTCATATCAACCTAGCCCAACTGTACACTATAATCAACATGGCCCAACTGTACACTATATCAACCTAGCCCAACTGTACACTCATATCAACCTAGCCCAACTGTACACTCATATCAACCTAGCCCAACTGTACACTCATATCAACCTAGCCCAACTGTACATTATAATAAACCTAGCCCTACACTGAGAGCCCAGATAGCTCAGTGGTTAGTGAACTGGACTACAAAGGACAAGAGGTCGGGTTTGATCCTGACCGATGGTTTCCAGGTTCACCCAGCCTTAAATGGGTACCAGATTTTTTCTGACAAAGTAAAGCGGCACGGGCGTAATACTGACTACATTAACCCCGAAAATCATGTTCCAAAGGTCTGTAAAAATTATTGTCACTAACACCATATTCCCTATTCACCACCTGGCGTGACAGGGCTCTTTATCTACTTTACTAGTCCTACACAGTACACTATAATCAACCTGTCCCAAATGTACACTCATACCAATCTAGCCAAACTGTACACTTATGTCAACCTAGCCCAACTGTACACTATAATCAACCTAGCCTAACTGTACACATATCAAGCTAGCCCAACTGTACACTAATATCAACCTAGCCCAACTGTACACTAATATCAACCTAGCCCAACTGTACACTATAATCAACCTAGCCCAACTGTACACTTATATCAACCTAGACCAAATGTACACATATCAAGCTAGCCCAACTGTATACTATAATCAACCTAGCCCAACTGTACACATATCAACCTAGCCCAACTGTACACTATAATCAACCTAGCCCAACTGTATACTATAATCAACCTAGCCCAACTGTACACTATAATCAAGCCAGCCCAACTGTGCACTATAATCAGGACAAATAATAATAATAAATTAATATTAAAGTGAACACAAACTTGAGAGGTGACAGATCAACAACTAATTTTAATGGGGATATGTATGTTTACAACATTGAAAAATCCACGACTAATCAAGAAAAGCAAAATGTTGCATTTTCTCAATATTCCTGTATGGTGCAGAAACATGGACACTAGACAAGAAAACAGAACAGAAAATTGAAGCCTTTGAAATGTGGATATATAGATGAATATGTAGAAGAATTGGATGGAAAGAAAAGAAAACAAACGATGAAGTTTTAAAACAACTAAAAATGAAAAGAGAACTACTAAACATAATTAGAACAAGACAAATTAATTTTTTGAGGCATGTTAAAAGACACAACAATAAAAGTAATATTGGATGGGAAAATACAAGATAAAAGTGGCAGAGGCAGACCAAGACTAACATGGACGCGTAACATCAAAAGATGGACAAGTCAACCTATGACAATCTGCAACATGAAAGCAAGAGACTGAGTGGAATGGCGCACCATAGTAGCCAACCTTCGATGCGGAGATGGCACTCAATGTTGATGAATCAAGAACAGAGAACACAAGAACAATAGATAGTTGGAAGGTAGTTCAAAACAGTGCCTTGCCACAAAAGACTTTGCATTATGGTACACTGCCTGCTAAATAACCTCAAAAACTAGATATCACTTGTGATGTCTTTCAGGCAAGTTTGCTTGTGACTAAAGCATAGGGTTAAGAACACAACTTAGATATAAATTGTTCAACTGTATTTCCTGTTAAGTCAAGCATTGCCAGATAGATGAGGGATGAAATACTTGCATTGATGACACAGTAATAGAACAAAGTAACTTGCACTGACTACAAAAGTAAACATTTGAAACCCATGTTTTTATAAAAATCTACAGGTATTGGTCAACAATGGGAAAGCGTATGACCCACATTCGGGAATCTTCTATGTTCCAACCAACGGAGTCTATCTATTTTCTAGTAAGTGCCGTTAAATAATCTAACTAATGCTACATGTGGTTTTACAGAAGAATGTTGAGAATACCATGGGCAGAGGAGACTAATAGCTAAGAAGAATAACGAAAATGTTCTGAGAGAGGTCAAAGCAAAAAGAGAGCTAATTTCCTATATTAGGAAGAAACAATCATAATTTTTTGGCCATATAATGAGAAGAAAACAGCTTGAATATATTGCAACTGGAAAAATTGACGGACGAAGAGATAGAAGGAAGCAAAGAGAAAAAATACCAGACAGCTTAAGAGAATGGCTTGGCAGAAGGTCAACAACAGAAATTATAAATAACTGTCGATATCGAAAGTTGTGGAGAGATATGATCACCTACTCAAGCAGGCCCAGTACTTGATGATGAATGCTACATTTTGTGGTTATTTATGAATGATGAAGTGTCTAATACAGTGTTTCTCAAACTGTAGTCTGTGGGCCCCCCTTCTAGGGGTTAGCGGTGACATTACAGGGGGTCCGCAAAGGCTTGAAGAATAGTATGGCATTTTGTAGCTAAATGGAAAGAGAATGAATGAAAGCACAAAAGAAAATAAATCACACACTGAGTTGAAGTTGAATTCTGGGGGTCCATAGAAAAGGAAAGTTTGGAGAACCACTAGTCTAGTGCACTCAACTGCTCACTTTATGGTCAGGGTTTGACTTCCAGTTGAATGTTTTATTTTCCTGATTGGCACTGCTTTGGATTCAACCCAGCCTTTGAAAGCGAGCAATAAAAACTTTATCTGGGTATGTAGGGTGTTCTGTTGAGCAATAAAGACTTTACCTGGGTATGTAGGGTGTTCTGTTGTGCAATAAAGACTTTCCCTGGATATGTAGGGTGTGCTGTTGAGCAATAAAGACTTTCCCTGGGTATGTAGGGTGTGCTGTTGTGCAATAAAGACTTTCCCTGGATATGTAGGGTGTGCTGTTGAGCAATAAAGACTTTCCCTGGGTATGTAGGGTGTGCTGTTGAGCAATAAAGACTTTACCTAGGTATGTAGGGTGTTCTGTTGAGCAATAAAGACTTTATCTGGGTATGTAGGGTGTGCTGTTGAGCAATACTTTACCTGGGTATGTGGGGTGTGCTTATGAGCAATACTTTACCTGGGTATGTAGGGTGTTCTGTTGAGCAATAAAGACTTTACCTGGGTATGTAGGGTGTTCTGTTGAGCAATAAAGACTTTACCTGGTTATGTAGGGTGTGCTGTTGAGCAACACTTTACCTGGGTATGTGGGGTGTGGTATTGAGCAATAAAGACTTTACCTGGGTATGTAGGGTGTTCTGTTGAGCAATACTTTGCCTGGGTATGTAGGTTGTTCTGTTTAGCAATAAAGGCTTTATCTGGGTATGTAGGGTGTTCTGTTGAACAATAAAGACTTTATCTGGGTATGTAGGATGTTCTGTTGAACAATAAAGACTTTCCATGGGTATGTAGGGTGTGCTGTTGAACAATAAAGACTTTATCTGGGTATGTAGGGTGTTTTGTTGAACAATAAAGACTTTATCTGGGTATGTAGGGTGTTCTGTTGAACAATAAAGACTTTATCTGGGTATGTAGGGTGTGTTGTTGAACAATAAAGACTTTATCTGGGTATGTAGGGTGCTCTGTTGAACAATAATGACATTATCTGGGTATGTAGGGTGTTCTGTTGAACAATACTTTACCTGGGTATGTAGGGTGTTCTGTTGAGCAATAAAGACTTTATCTGGGTATGTAGGGTGTTCTGTTGAACAATAAAGACTTTATCTGGGTATGTAGGATGTTCTGTTGAACAATAAAGACTTTCCATGGGTATGTAGGGTGTGCTGTTGAACAATAAAGACTTTATCTGGGTATGTAGGTTGTTCTGTTGAACAATAAAGACTTTCCATGGGTATGTAGGGTGTGCTGTTGAACAATAAAGACTTTATCTGGGTATGTAGGGTGTGTTGTTGAACAATAAAGACTTTATCTGGGTATGTAGGGTGCTCTGTTGAACAATAATGACTTTATCTGGGTATGTAGGGTGTTCTGTTGAACAATAAAGACTTTATCTGGGTATGTAGGGTGTGCTGTTGAGCAATACTTTACCTGGGTATATGGGGTGTGCTTATGAGCAATACTTTACCTGGGTATGTAGTGTGTTCTGTTGAGCAATACAGACTTTACCTGGGTATGTAGGGTGTGCTGTTGAGCAATACTTTACCTGGGTATGTAGGGTGTGCTGTTGAGCAATACTTTACCTGGGTATGTAGGGTGTGCTGTTCAACAATAAAGACTTTATCTGGGTATGTATGGTGTGTTGTTGAACAATAAAGACTTTACCTGGGTATGTAGGGTGTGCTGTTGAGCAATACTTTACCTGGGTATGTAGGGTGTGCTGTTGAGCAATACTTTACCTGGGTATGTAGGGTGTGCTGTTGAACAATAAAGACTTTATCTGGGTATGTATGGTGTGTTGTTGAACAATAAAGACTTTATCTGGGTATGTAGGGTGTTCTATTGAACAATAATGACTTTATCTGGGTATGTAGGGTGTGCTGTTGAACAATAAAGACTTTATCTGGGTATGTAGGGTGTGCTGTTGAGCAATACTTTACCTGGGTATGTGGGGTGTGCTTATGAGCAATACTTTACCTGGGTATGTAGGGTGTTCTGTTGAGCAATAAAGACTTTACCTGGGTATGTAGGGTGTGCTGTTGAGCAATACTTTACCTGGGTATGTGGGGTGTGGTATTGAGCAATAAAGACTTTACCTGGGTATGTAGGGTGTTCTGTTGAGCAATATTTTACCTGGGTATGTAGGTTGTTCTGTTGAGCAATAAAGACTTTATCTGGGTATGTAGGGTGTTCTTTTGACTGTGTTATCCACAAGTGTGTCACTGATCATGCTAAATATACTCACTAACATCACTTTTCCTCAAGTACCAATGACGTGCCAAATCCCTTAAATCTTACTTTATTTAACTAACAAGGGAAGGAACCAATATAATATTTGATAAAGTTAATTCAAGGCTTAACCAAGAATAAAGCCAACAAAAACAAATTGAATTAAAAATTTGACGGTGCAGAATAATTTTCATTTATTAAAAAAAATATTACATAGGTAAAGGTAAAGCACAAGACTTGAATCGGCGTCTTAGCACACAAGTTTTCACCCATATGTGCTCAGCCACCTATCCAGAAGTGTTCAGAGACTTCTGGACAGCGTTGCTTCAATCATCGAAACTCACGATGCAAGGCAGCATTCCTCACCTTCCCAAAGTAATACCCTGGCACCCATTTCTGCCAGCTGCTGGGTCGACCACGAGGATATTTTTTTCTAATCACAAGTACAATTCACATTGCTTCCAGTGGGAATCAAACACGGTTTGTAGCCCAGTCGGGTGGTTTTCCAACTAGGCTACCGAGGCCCCCAAATATTACATATGTTGGTACAATGTTATATCTCTCTTCTACCTTTCAGTTCGCTGTGAAGCATAGGTCTTCAACAAACACTTTCCAAGCCGTTCTGTTTCTTGCCATTCTTTTAAGATCATTCCATATCTTCCCCATCATCTTCATCTCTGCTTCTGTCTGTCTTCTCCAAGAATTTCTTGGTCTTCCTCTTTGTCTTTTCCCCTGGGGATTCCAAAAAAGGGCCTGTTGTGTAATACTTTCAGTTGACGTCTGAAGTGTGTATCCTATCCAGCGCCATCGTCTTCGCTGTATCTCTTTATCCACTGGTATTTGACTGGTACATTTCCATAATTCTATGGTAATGATTTTGTCCTGCCATTTCCATCCTTTTATTCTGTGTAACCATCCATTAATGAAAGTCTGTATCTTCATGATTGTCAATTTTGTTGTTGTCCATGTTACACAGCCATATAATAGGACTTGACTTAACATTGGAGCTGAACATTTTTATTTTTTGTATTTAACCTAATTTCTTTGGACTTCCATATGTTTCCCAGTGCAACTAAAGCTCCTCTTGCTATTGATATTGTTGGTACAATGTGTGTCTTCACAAACTTCCAACAACACCCCCACTTTCTCTTCTCCACATAAATAAATAAGCTTTAATTCTTCAATTGAATATTTGTCACCAGCATATTTATTCAGTTCTCTTCTGAACTCTTCAATCAAACAACAATCATCATCATCATCATCATGTGCCATTCAGGTTGGCGTAGGCGATCATGTCCTTCCACAATCTTCAATCCACCTTACATCATATGAATTCTGTTGTTGACTGTTTTCCATGCCATGACAAACAATAACAAATTATTATTGCCATTATTTTTCTTCCCAGCAAGCATCTTGTCAGGCTATAACAGCACAATCGAGACCATGATTACCTTAAACAACCATGAGGTGTCTCGGATATACTCTGGAGCATACAAAAACAGGGGTTACGGAAGTGGCACAGTTATTCTAAATTTACATAAAGGAGATGAGGTCGCTGTTGCGGTTTTTTATGGAAACGGAAATTATATACACAAAAAGTGGAGCACATTTAGCGGGACTTTGCTGGAAACATATTAGTGTGGGTAGATTTTATGACATGTTGGACCCATGTGAAGTTAATAGAAGAGGGGAGGAATGCTGTCTAGCTAGAGAAAATGCTGTCTAGCTAGAGAATTTTGGAATTAATTATAAGTGGAGCCAAAGTAGAAATGACTGAGTCAAACTTTCTCTCTAAGTATGAGTGGAGTCAGGGTAGAAATGATTGAGTGAAAGTTTCTCTCTAATTAGGAGTGGGGCCAAAGTAGAAATGATTGAACAAAAGTTTCTCTCTAATTATGAGTGGAGTCAGGGTAGAAATGATTGAGAAAAAGTTTCTCTCTGATTATGAGTGGAGTCAGGGTAAATAGAAATGATTAATGGAAGTTTCTCTCTAATTATGAGTGGAGTCAGGGTAGAAATAATTGAGTGAAAGTTTCTCTCTAATTATGATTGGAGTCAGGGTAGATAGAAATGATTATGAAAGTTTATCTCTAATTATGAGTGGAGTCAGGGTAGAAATGATTGAGTGAAAGTTTCCCTCCAATTATGAGTGGGGCCAAAGTATAAATGATTGAGAACAAGTTTCTCTCTAATTATGAGTGGTATCAAGGTAGAAATGATTGAGAAAAAGTTTCTCTCTAATTAAGAGTGGGGCCAAAGTAGAAATGATTGAATGAAAGTTTCTCTCTAATTATGAGTGGAGTCAGGGTAGTTAGAAATGATTATGAAAGTTTCTCTCTAATTATGAGTGGAGTCAGGGTAGAAATGACTGAGTGAAAGTTTTTCTGTAATGAGTGGAGTCAGGGTAGAAATGATTGAGTGAAAGTTTCTCTCTAATTATGAGTGGGGCCAAAGTATAAATGATTGAGAAAAAGTTTCTCTCTAATTATGAGTGGAGTCAGGGTAGATAGAAATGATTATGGAAGTTTCTCTCTAATTATGAGTGGAGTCAGGGTAGAAATGATTAAGTGAAAGTTTCTCTCTAATTATGAGTGGAGTCAGGGTAGAAATGATTTAGAAAAAGTTTCCCTCTAATTATGAGTGGAGTCAGGGTAGAAATGATTGAGTGAAAGTTTCTCTCTAATTATGAGTGGAGTCAGGGTAGAAATGATTGAGTGAAAGTTGTTCTGTAATTATGAGTGGGGCCAAAGTAGAAATGATTGAATGAAAGTTTCTCTCTAATTATGATTGGAGTCAGGGTAGAAATGATTGAGTGAAAGTTTCTCTCTAATTATGAGTGGAGTCAGGGTAGATATGATTGAGTGAAAGTTTCTCTCTAATTATGAGTGGTGTCAAGGTAGAAATGATTGAGAAAAAGTTTCTCTCTAATTATGAGTGGTATCAAGGTAGAAATGATTGAGAAAAAGTTTCTCTCTAATTAAGAGTGGGACCAAAGTAGAAATGATTGAATGAAAGTTTCTCTCTAATTATGAGTAGAGTCAGGGTAGATAGAAATGATTATGGAAGTTTCTCTCTAATTTATGGAAGTTTCTCTCTAATTATGAATGGAGTCATGGTAGAAATGATTGAGTGAAAGTTTCTCTCTAATTATGAGTGGTGTCAAGGTAGAAATGATTGAGAAAAAGTTTATCTCTAGTTATGAATGGAGTCAAAGTAGAAAAGATTGAGTGAAAGTTTCTCTCTAATTATGAGTGGAGTCAAAGTAGAAAAGATTGAGTGAAAGTTTCTCTCTAATTATGAGTGGAGTCAAAGTAGAAATGATTGAGTGAAAGTTTCTCTCTAATTATGAGTGGAGTCAAAGTAGAAAAGATTGAGTGAAAGTTTCTCTCTAATTATGAGTGGAGTCAAAGTAGAAATGATTGAGTGAAAGTTTCTCTCTAATTATGAGTGGAGCCAAAGTAGAAAAGATTGAGTGAAAGTTTCTCTCTAATTATGAGTAGAGTCAGAGTAGAAAAGATTGAGTGAAAGTTTCTCTCTAATTATGAGTAGAGTTAGGGTACAAATGATTGTGTCAAGGTTTCTCCCTAATTAAGATTATTTTGCATAAATCATGGCTCAAATTAAAACTTGGAGCAAGAATGGAATCATTTTATCCAATTTTTGATTCTACGCATGATTTAACTTCAAACAAAATTGATAATCTTGACTCCATAAACATTAAATCTAAACTGATTTTTCAGTTACATATAAAATGAAATATTCAAACGCAAAAAAAAAGAAAGAACACTGCGACTGAATGCACACCTCTGTAAACTGAAAGTAACCACAATTCCCATAGCATACGTCAAGTGTGCTCCCAAATAAAAAAAAATATATTCTATTTTGAGCCATTAAAATATAAAATATGTAAAGAACATACAACATATCCACATAAGAAAAGTGTAGAAAACAAACTAACGTGCATTTTGAAGACCTGCTTATAATGAAAGTTATGGGGAAATTTAATTTACTGTGAAGTTTTTCGATAATTGGAACCTGAAAGTACATGAATGGATCAAGCTTGAGTCAATTTTAAATGTTAACAGAATACTAGTTTTAAATGATGTGTGTATAATGTTTAATATTGTATGAATTGTTCTCGGGTCACTATAAATATGGGTGTCCGGTTAGCGCAATCGATAGGCGGTTGGTTTACCACGGCAACAGCCGGGGTTCGTACCCTGGCGAGGACACCTGGGTTTTACTAATTCCCTAAAAATTAGTAGGAGCCGCGATAGCTCAGTGGTTAGTGAACTGGACTACTACGGACAAGGGGTAGGGTTCGATCCCAACCGACGGCTCCGGGTTCACCCAGCCTTAAATGGGTACCAGATTTTTTCTGGGAAAGTAAAAGCAGCACGGGCGTAATACCGACCACATTACCCCAAAAATCATGTGCTGAAGGTCTGTAAAATATAGGGTCACTAACACCATATTTCCCTATACGCCACTCGGCGTGACGGGGGGTACTTTACTTACTTTACACTATAAATATATAATTAAGTATTCTATAATATGAACTTTCTTGAAAATATAACAATAGTACTACTGAATCTAGGGTTTGGAAAAGGGTGAGGGGTGTTGCATTGGGTGGTCTAGAGGTAAGACATTGGTTGATCTAGAGGTAAGACATTGGGTGGTCTAGAGGTAAGACATTCATTTTCTGGACAAGAAGGTCCCAAGTTCAAATTCCATCAAAGGTGGCGGGAATTTTTGTAGACTAAATCAGTGATTTCCTCATGGGTTTACCCCAGGTCTCTGAGTAGTGAGATCCGATGTCTACTCTCGTGAAAAACTGTAAAAAACTGGATGCCCAGTTTGTGCACTTCACACATTAAAGAACACTTGGCAGTTAAAAGCTGAAAAGAGTAGGACCAAAAATGGCTGCTGCTTGGGCAAACATT
The DNA here is from genome assembly GCA_032433765.1 of Megaustenia siamemsis. NCBI lineage: Eukaryota > Metazoa > Mollusca > Gastropoda > Stylommatophora > Ariophantidae > Megaustenia > Megaustenia siamemsis. The sequence goes on along the minus strand of JAVIAB010000106.1, from coordinate 72,012,347 downwards.
TTTAAACAAATCTACCCATGCTGAAGACGGATGTGTCTGGCCTAAAAGGTGCAAATATCGCGGCATTGCTTTAAACTATCAGTACAATACTTTCATGCCCACTTCACAGGTGAACGCTGAGAAGAAGCAGTTGGGAAAACAAAAGAAGAGCGAACAGTTGGAAGTTGTAAGTTCCAGTTCCAACACTGGCAAGGGTGACTTAAGTAACTAATCACATTTTTAGTGTCTGCGGTACAACTAGAGATGAATATAATCATGTGGTGATTCCTTATTTTGCAATGCCCACTGTTTTGTCCTATATTTTAAGCCACATATTTGTTAATTAAATTGGTTTATTTATTACTTTGTGATTTTGTTCTTTGTATTGTTAGATTTATTAATCAGTAAGATCTGATTTTTAATGTTACCACATTCATATGAGGAGAACTCTACACCCATGGATATAAAAAGAGGAGTAAGATAAGGATGCATTCTATCACCAAGCTTGTTAATATATACACTGAGCAAATCTTTAAAAAACATCTCAGAGATGCCAGGCCTAAACATTAATGGAAAGATAATCAATAACCTAAGATATGCTGATGATACTGTTCTACTAGCAGAAAATCCTAAAGACCTACAACAATTGCTTAATGTGATAAATATAAGAAGCAAAAAATATGGACTAGATATGAATATCAAAAAGACTAAAACTATGATCATAAACAAAGAAAATTCTCAAGACATACAATTAAATATCACAGTTGAGGGATTACATCTGGAGACAGTTCAGAGCTACAACTACCTTGGACATACTATAAACAATGATGGAACATTTTAAATTGAAATAAACAAAAGAATAGGTATGGCAAAAAGTAATTTTAATGCCATGAAAAATATACTAACAACAAAACAAATAACAGTAGGGCTGAAACTAAGAATAGCAAAATGTTGCATTTTCTCAATATTCCTGTATGGTGCAGAAACATGGACATTAGACAAGCAAACAGAACAGAAAATTGAAGCCTTTGAAATATGGATTTATAGAAGAATAGGTGGAATTGGATGGAGGGAAAAGAAAACAAACAATGAAGTTTTAAAACAACTAAAAATAAAAAGAGAACTACTAAATACAATTAAGACAAGACAAATGAAATTTTTGGGACACATCAAAAGACACAACAGCCTACTAAAAGTAATATTGGAAGGGAAAATACAAGGTAAAAAAGGCAGAGGCAGACCAAGACTAACATGGACGAGTAACATCAAAAGATGGACAAGTCAATCTATGACAGCCTGCACCATCAAGCAAGAAACAGAGTGGAATGGTGATCCATGGTAGCCAACCTTCGTTGCAGAGACGGCACTCAATGATGATGGCGATGATCATTCATATACAAAGCTAACAGCCTGCATTACTTACTTTACCTTTCAACCATTTCTCTTATTTTCAAAGTTGAGGGTAAAATGTAGTGTTTAGATTAATGCTCAGTTATTTGTTCCATGCATCGTTCTCAATGGAATTTCTCATATTTCAGTGAATCATCATCTGCTAGGTTTGTTTTTCCTGTTGATTCTGAGTGTTAATGTTCTCCGGAAAGATGTCTGGAAACATATCTTCTGACCGTCTGTATATTTTAAAGAATAACTGTGGTTGCTCAGCATATTTTATTTGCAATATTAAGAGACTGTGCTATTAACATGTAGGGGGCCTCGGTAGCCTAGTTGGGAAAACCACCTGACTGGGCTACCAACATTTGGGCAACCTGTATTAGATTCCTGCTGGAGGCAGTGTGAATTGTACTCACGGTTGGGAAAAAAATACCTCTGCGGTCACCTCAGCCGTTGGCAGAAATGGGTACCAGGGTAGTACTAAGGGTAGGTGAGGAATGCCGCCTCACATCGTGAGTTTCGAGGCTTGAAGCGACACTATCTCTAACTCTCCAAACACTTTTGGATAGGCAGCCGAGCACATATGGGTGAAAACTCATGTGCTGATTCAAGTCATGTACTTTACTTTGCTTTATTAACTTGTACAACTCTTTTCTTCTTCTTAACGTTCATCCATTAGGTGGGCCTAGATGCATTGTGTCACTAGTTTACGGCACAGCCACAATATCTGAGCCTTTCAGCCTGACGCATCCATCTTCAACATGGATGGGTAAATTTGCTTAACAATTTTTGCCCATATAGTGGCCATTTTGAAAATGCATAGGGAACCTCCTGTTTTTCGTCATTTTTCAAAAGGGCTCTACATTGGATCTCACTTCCCAGAGACCAGGGGAAGGTAAAGCCACGAAGAAACCATAGGTTAGATTTTTTAAAATTCCCACTGCCACTGGTGGGAATCAAATCCAGGACCTTCCTGTCCAGAGGTCAACGTCTAACCCATAGACCACCCAGTACCCACTTGTACAACTATTTCAAGATTTCAATAACTGTATTATTTGTTATGGCACAGTTTTCTTAATCTACACCAGCCTCCAAGTCACCAAATTCACAAACAATAACATATGCAAAAGCACATAAAACATCACACAAAAATGAGTCCAGAAAATGTATATTTGATCTGATCTTGACATATGATTTATATAGATGGATATGCATGACTCTTTATTATCATATGGGCTTTTCCATCCCACATATTATAAATAAATGCCATGAATTGTAGCTAGGAGTGGTTTACCCACATATGGGCTCCATCAAGGGGATTCCACATAAGTATTCAGTAATTGAGCAACTATGAGAGTATTGCTCATTTAGGATTTCAATGGCTGAATAAATGGGAGAGGTGTGCCCATGTCGAGGTTCAAAGGCTGAACCAAAGGAATATATTTATATACATTAATTCAGTAGCTAGGCCAGTCAATGTTAAAGATCTACCTGCACAGGAACTCAGTGAATGAGCCAATGTGAAAGTAAAGTAAAAAAGAGTAAAGTACCCCCGTCATGCCAAGTGGCGTATAGGGAATATGGTGTTAGTGACCATAAATTTTACAGACCTTCAGCACATGATTTTTGGGGTAATGTGGTCGGTATTACGCCCGTGCCGCTTCACTTTCCCAGAAAAAAATCCGGTACCCATTAAAGGCTGGGTGAACCCAGAAGCCGTCGGTTGGGATCGAACCCTACCCCTTGTCCTTTGTAGTCCAGTTCACTAACCACTGAGCTATTGTGGCTCCCTCCAATGTGAAAGGTTTACCCATATACCCACACATGAACTCAGTGTTAGTGAGTGAGTCAATGTTAAAGGTCTACCTGCACAGGAACTCAGTGAATAAGCCGATGTTAAGGGTTTACCTGCACAGGAAATCAGTGAATGAGCCAATGTAAAAGGTTTACCCATACAGGAACTCAATGAGTGAGCCAATGTTTAAGGTTTACTGACACAGGAACTCAGTGAATGAGCAATGCGAAAGGTTTACCCATACAGAAACTTATGGAGTGAGCTAATGTTAGAGGTTTACCCATACAGAAACTTATGGAGTGAGCTAATGTTAAAGGTTTACCCATACAGGAACTCAGGGAATGAGCTAATGTTAAAGGTTTACCCATACAGGAACTCAGTGAATGAGTCAATGTTAAAGGTTTACCCATACAGGAACTCAGGTAATGAGCCAATGTTAAAGGTTTACCCATACAGGAACTCAGGGAATGAGCTAATGTTAAAGGTTTACCCATACAGGAACTCAGGTAATGAGCCAATGTGAAAGTTTTACCCATACAGGAACTCAGGGAATGAGCCAATGTTAAAGGTTTACCCTTATAGGAACTCAGTGAATGTGAAAAGGTTTACCCATATATGGGTTTCATGGCTAAGCCAGTTGGTGAAGTTTACAAGACATCAAAAGTTAATGCAAATATACCACTAAAATGAAGTCATGATTATTTAAATATTGAAGAAATCATAAAAACAATATGTACAAAATACAATTGAGAAGCACAGTGACATGAAAAGCATTTTACATTAATCTGTGCTTACTTCATACACATACCAGCTAATCATTATATGGTCACTAACTCACTTGGGCACCTGTGTTCATAGCAGTGGAATGTTGCAATACAAATACAAACAATTGATATATCATCAGAAACAATATAAAAGAGAAACAGAAGGCCTTTCATTCAATTTTTCATAGACACGATACCATATAGGTTCTTTCAAAAGAAAGGGTCAAGCGCTCATGTTGAGACTGAGATCTTGATACAATAGACTTAGGCAACATTTGTTTGAGAAAGTCACACTTTGAGATAATGACCTTTGGTCAACCTCTGGAAAATACAGAACACTTTCTCCAGCTTTAAGAACTCTACAATTCAGTACAAGACCAATTCTTACCTAATTAGATGACTCTGATAGACAAGATCTTTGGCTCGTTATAGGAGCTGTGGTTCATAGTTAAGTAGACTGACAAAAATTGTCACTGATGTCTTAAATTGTTGCTGATATCTGAAATTGTCACTGATGTCTTAAATTGTCACTGATGTCTGAAATTGTCACTGATATCTGAAATTGTCACTGATGTCTGAAATTGTCACTGATGTCTTAAATTTCCATGAGCAACTTAAAGAAGGCCAAGGGAGAGAACATAACTGTAGGTCTGGCAGAAAAGCAAGTGCTTGGTTTCTTTTAGCAGATAGTGAAACAATGCTAATTATATCTGTAGCTCACAGGCTATCATCATCGGGTACCATGCCTGCTGACATAGGTGATCATGTCTCTCCACAACTCTTAATCTTGACAGTTATAATTTTTGTTGTTGACCTTCTGCCAAGCCATTCTCTTAAGCTGTCTAGTATCTTTTCTCTTTGCTTCCCTCTATCTCTTTGTCCCTCAATTTTCCTAGTTGTCACAATATATTCCAACTGTTCCCTTCTCATTAAATAGCCAAAAATAATGATTGTTTTTTCCTAACATTTCACTGGCTATACATGCTCTTAACCTGTTTCCTCAAATGTACTTTTCAACTCTTGTATTTGTGATTTTTACACTCCTATTTTGAACATGAAAAAAAATAGTACATAAGGGAAGTAGGAGATTTAAAAAGAGACAAAAGAGGGTCATTAAAGATTGACTGGAATGATTAAAACAAGACATAGACAGGTAGAAGAAAGTTTGTTCAATTTTCGCTTTACCAGGAGTTTGAAGAAAAGGGGATTGGGTGGTCAAGAAATAAGATGTGGACTTCTGAACAAGAGGGTATTGGGTTCAAATTGATTTTACAATCAACCACAAACGATTAGAATTTTTCTCTTCAAATCCATGGTTTCTTCTTGGGTAAACCTTCTATGATCTCTGGGTGGTGAGATCTGATATCTGGCCCTTTTGGATAATAGCGAAAAACAGGAAGTCTTGTGTGCACTCTGTGCATGTTTAAAGAACCTTGGCGGCAAAAGTATAAAAGAGTAGGAGAAACAAAAGATGAAATCACCATATAAAACTGTTGAGAAATCTACTCATTCTGAAGATGGTTGTGTTAAGTCAAAAGGCACACACATACTGTGGAATGCTATCAAACTAGTAACACAACACTTCATCATCAACTTAAAAGTTAAGTGCTGAAGATGGTTGTGTTAAGTCAAAAGGCACACAAACTGTGGAATGCTACCAAACTAGTAACACAACACTTCATCATCAACTTAAAAGTTAAGTGCTGAAGATGATTGTGTTAAGTCAAAAGGCACACACAAGCTGTTGCATGCTACCAAACTAGTAACACAATGCGTCCACTTAAAAGTTAAGTGCTGAAGATGGTTGTGTTAAGTCAAAAGGCACACACAAGCTGTGGCATGCTACCAAACTAGTAACACAACACTTCATCATCAACTTAAAAGTTAAGTGCTGAAGATGGTTGTGTTAAGTCAAAAGGCACACACAAGCTGTGGCATGCTACCAAACTAGTAACACAACACTTCATCATCAACTTAAAAGTTAAGTGCTGAAGATGATTGTGTTAAGTCAAAAGGCACACACAAGCTGTTGCATGCTACCAAACTAGTAACACAACACTTCATCATCAACTTAACAGTTAAGTGCTGAAGATGAAGAAAAGTTGAAAAACTGATAATAAGAAATGAGTAGAAGAATACAAAAATAAAATACAGTTAAACATTAAAATATGATAGAGCAGTAAAAATTACAGCATCAAAATACAATTTCTTCCTGCAGTTTGCTATAGTCAAACATTTCCCCACTCTGTGTATCTTCCTAATTACTACTTCTGGTGACCCCTGAACGATGGATTTTGTTTCCTTTGGTGTTGGCCCCCTACCCACTGCATTTCATGAGATACAATCTAATATGAAAAAAAAAATGCAAATTTTCAAGAAATTTGTAGTTTTTTTCTTCTTTTTGCTTTCTTTTTGGTGGGGCTGTGACCTGGAAAATTACCTTGGTCATTGACTGACACCAAACAACCCTTTGTAACTTGGGAAACGAAGAGAATAATGCTATGAGACAACCGAACACACAAATGGACTTTTGGTGTCCATATCGACAGGCAATGTAACACGTCCAGTCCCAAGCGGACAAATTCAGGCCATAAATCAATCTCAGACAGAAAATCCAAGTCTCCATGTCTCTCCTAGTGTAAACACACAACTGCGTGTCAAAAGTTCACAAAGAAAATACTATTTTTAAAGCTCCTAATGTTATAATTAAGTGGTAGTAATTTTTACTGTAATTTTTTAAAGTACTTTTTTCTGCAATATGTGCCATTTTGGCATGCAAGGTTTCTGTTTTTGAGATTGTGGTTCTGCCCTATGTGCCGTCTTCAGCTCGAAAGGACAATAGATAGATAGATAGAATTTTTACTACGGTATGGTAAACATGTGAATCACAGATAGGTATCATAATCTAGGGTTAATGTTAAGGCTTGAGATAAATTAAAATGAGAAATGGATGGATATATGAGAAAACTGGGGAGGGGGGGGGGAGAGACATGGAGAAATGGATGGATATATGAGAAAACTGGGGAGAGAGACATGGAGAAATGGACGGATCTATGAGAACACTTGGGGGAGAGACATGGAGAAATGGACAGATCTATGAGAACACTGGGGGAGAGACATGGAGAAATGGACGGATCTATGAGAACACCGGGGAGGGGAAGACATGTTTACATTGACAACCAGGTAGAGTAAGTGATGATAATAATGATGCTGATGTGAAGAATCTTGTCTCTTCATCTTGTCTTCTAGTTATGTATCTCCAGTCATAATAGCAATAAATTCCTCTTCATTTACTGAAAAAAAAAAGATATAATTTAATTAGCAACTACAACATAAGGACAAGTAAATCACAAATGAGCAAAGTTTTTTAAAAAAATATAATGCATATCAAAATTTGGATCAGAGAATATTCACTTTTATTTATTATTTTTTTTTTGGGGGGGGGGGGGGGGGGGGGGCTGTAAAACCAAATTAAAACAAATAGAAACTGACATTTCATAAACACTAACACAAGATAACATGACCTTGCCAGAGAGGAAACTGTGAAAGATGAAAGAAATAGAGACAGACAAAACAGAAAAAGGATTCCAAACTTGTCAGGGAATACACAAGAGCAAACAAAACAAACAGGCACACAAAAGGAAATTGAAAGAATAGAGAAATATCATAACAACTTCATGATTGTACCCCGATGGGAAATAAACAGACAGACAAGAAGGAAGTTTTCTTTCCATTTGTACTTTATTTGCTTTATGTGCTAAGAAGCATAGCGGTTGTTTGGTGTGTGTACTTGCTAAAGATCAGAAGGGTCTGGTTCAATTCCCAGATATGGCAAATTTTATCAAACTAAAAAGGCTTTGATGTTCACCTAGCTTCTAGAAATGGGTACCAGGGATTTTTTCTGGGAAGTAAAGGCAGTCTTGTATGATAAACATCACTCATAGAATGTGCTGTTTTTCACACCATATTACCAATACAAGAACAATAAGTAAAATAACCGCTACCAAGATGAAATGTGTTAGACGAATGACAGGAAATAGCCTGAGAGATAAGGTCAGAAATGAGGAACTGAGAAAAAAGCTATCCCACCATAAAATCAAACAAGGACATAGGTTTAAAACAAATATCTGAGTTAGTATTATATATAGTAGTAAAGTATATAGGAAAAGCGTTCACTAAAGATGGCAAAATTGATAAAGAAATTAATATTTGGTGCAGTAAGGCAAACTAAGTATTAGGACAGCTGACCCCTATCCTACAACACAAGACAATACCAACAAACACAAACAAACATTTGATACAAAGCATATTTATTCCCACTTTATGTTACCAGTGTCAAACATGGTCACTCACAAGTCAGAAAAAGTTACCACAGATGTTTGTGAAAAGATGTAGGCATAATCAGAAGGGATAAAAATCAGAAATGAGGTTTGCTTGCTTGCATTCGCCTGATGACTAAAGGAGTACACCTCTTCGTTATCTGCCCTTAAAAGGACATTAAGTGGGCATGTCTACGTTGTGTTGTGGTTTGCAGTGTAACTGTGATATTTGTGCCTTTCAGCCTAACACATCTGACTTCAGCAAGAAATTTGTTAGTACTAGGTTGTCTTCCCTCTTCGATCCCTACTCACTTGGCCAGACTAGACAGGTTAGTCTGTTAACAGGGGCACCACAGAGAGGCGAAGCAGGGTCTGGATGGTTCTGTTTCACCAATCCTGGCACAAGCAAATCAGCTGTGGGTTGCTGAAAACTTCCAGTTCTGCTGCTGTGAGGTGTGCCTTCGCCTCCAAACGAGGTTTAAGAGAAAGAGTTGGCATCAAACTAATTTTGAATTATATACAAAGACAACAAATAAAATAGTTTGACCACATGGAGAGAATGCCTAATAATGTTTTACCATACATGGCAACCACAAAAAGAAAAGGACAAGAGCTTAAATCAGACTCAGACTACGTCTGAGTGACAACATCAGAGAAGCTCTACAACAGCATCAAGTGTCAATGTCTGAGGCTGCCAGAAGGGCAAGAGCCAAAACTGTGTATCTCCCTGACACCTGAAGTGGCAACAAGAAGTAACAGAGAAAGAAAAAGACAAAAATGTTCTGACCTAACTTTATTGAATAAACATAGATCTCATTACAATCTTTTGATGACAACTGTGGCCTAATATAACCTAGAAGTATGTAACCTCTGTTTAAATTATCTTGCCTTGCCAAGAAGAGGGTAAATACTCCTCTATTTATTTATTGACCTTTCGAGCTGTAGTCAGCCCATAGGGCATAGACTCAGATACTCTTTCCCTGTTTTGAAATTTTATATCTAGCAGTTTCAATCCTTACAAAGATCATTAATCAAATCTTGCCATTTGTTTCTATTCTGTGCAAGCATCTTGATCTCAATGCGGGATACTCATACTCCAACCAACCTAAAAAACTGCTTAATCCTTGTATATTCTTATTTATACTCCAACCAACCTGAAAAACTGCTTAATCCTTGTATATTCTAATTTAATCACTAATTTAAAATTTTACCATTACTCTCTCAATAGCTGAAAGTCTTGCTGTGGTTACCTAAATACTCAATTTTATGTCTGAAATTTGTTGTTAAAAGTTTTGTCAGTTTTGCTATAAAATGGTTTCTCTAATTTCCCAAATATTTTATTTGTGTCTAGAGTTGCAATATGCAAGAACAATGCGAGAAAATTTTTTGTATTGAGTTATCATCATTGCACTCCAAACATGTCCATAGGTGTTCAGATCCCTCAGCTAGTCCCGCAGTGTCCAGCGACTGACGACTCCTGTTCTGTGTTGGTTGATAAGTCTTCTTATACACCCACTACGTTTCTTGTTTCTGGCTGTGCCCATCTTAACTCCCATCTCTTTCATCTGAAGGAGTGACATAAACTCATGTTTGTCGAAGCCCTGTGACCTTCTCACATCTCGGAGGGCATTGATGATGTCCACCTGATCCATTGGTTGACCATCTTCAACGACAGCGCAGCTAGCCAACCTGCCTGCTCTTTCATTTCCCCATATTCCCACATGTCCAGGGATGTAGACAAAGGTGACCTTACATATTTTTGACTTCTGCAATAACTCTACCCATTGCTTGCATACAGAGCCCATACAGAGAAAAATGTGTAATCTTAAACTATATACCAGGTTGTACAAATCGCAATACTCACTTTCTCCATCTCCATCTCGATCAAACTCATCAATCATTGCTCTCAATTCTTCATCTGTCATGTTTTCTCCAAGCTCCCTAATAAAGATATAATATCATGCCAGGTGAAAATATGTACTGGAGTTCAGCATGTTAGAAGTATAAACCCAATATGATACTGCTGAAAGAAACATTTTCTTATCAATCATTTGACCTTTTATCATCAACAAGAGTCTGCTGACATAGGTGAATATGAACCTCCATAACTTTTTATCTCAAAAGCTGTTTATGAATTCTTATGATGACTTCTTACCAATCCACTCTCTGTCTTACGCCTTTTTTGATCTCCTTTAGCAACATCCATTTCTCTTAAATTCATTTATTTTGAAGCAGAACTGACCTCACTTCATCTCAAGAACAAAAAAAAGTGATCAATTCCTTTCAGCAGATCATGACTAGTAGGCAAATAAACGATTACAGTTACTGGTTAAACACAACTTTCATCTATCTAAAAAAAAGTAAAGTGCCCCCGTCACGCCAAGTGGCGTATAGGAAATATGGTGTTCATCATCATCATCATGTGCCATACCAGTTGGCATTGGCGATCATGTCCTTCCACAATCTTCTATCTACAGTGCATCGTATGAGTTCTGTTGTTGGCTGTTTTCCATGCCATGACACCAAGCTATCCAGTATTTTCTCTCTTTGTCATCCGCAATCTCTCTTTCCTTTTATTTTGCCAGTTGTATACAAGTATTCCAACTTTCCTCTTCTCATGATGTGATCAAAAAAATGTTGATTGCTTCTTTCTGATGTTTTTTAAGAGCTCCCTTTTTGTGTTGGCCTCTTTGAGAACTTTCTCATTGGTCTTTTTAGCTGTCCATGAAACTTTCAACATTCTTCTGAGAAATCCCACCTCTGTGGCCTCTAATCGTCTTTTCATTTGTTTGTCTATTGTCCATGATTCACTTCAACAGGTCAGAATTGGTTCTATATAGCATCGATGAACTCTCTTTCTCATAATATGGTGTTAGTGACCATATATTTTACAGACTATCGGCACATGATTTTTGGGGTAATGTGGTCGGTATTACGCCCATGCTGCTTTACTTTCCCAGAAAAAAATTCGGTACCCATTAAAGGCTGGGTGAACCCGGAAGCTGTTGGTGGGATCGAACCCTACCTTTTGTCCTTTGTAGTCCAGTTCACTAACCACTGAGCTATTGGGGCTCCCATTTCATCTATCTACTTTACTCTATTTAAGAATTATCATTTCTCTAACTGTTAAAACCTGAAATTCTTCTTTCTCCTTGATACCTCCTGTTAATGGTTTTGTTTTGGAAGGCTCCGGTATCTCTTCAAACGAATTAAAATCTATAATTGCTCAACCGCCCGTGCTAGTGGAATCGTCCGAATTAATATCTAATTTTCCAAACAAAGAAATGTAGCTGCAGTCCCCATCATAGCATTCCCAGCACATGCTAGAAGACATAAGGCGAAACTGCATATAAAGTGAACACAGCCATCTGTTCCCCGTCATATGATATCATCATTCAGCGTAAGAAATCGATCGGAGTATCAAAACACGATCAAAACGGATGAAACATACAGCTCACGATGTGCACAGAGCACTTAAACTCAGTAGCTGTTAAGGGTTTTAAGCACCCATGGTGATTTCAGCAAAATACTTCATGATGGTTCACAGATGGTACAAATCTAGTTCTTGTCATTCAGAAACATTTCAGAACAGAATTTGCTTCAAAGCAAATAGTATAATCTGCAAAACTGGAAAATGCACTCTGCATTTTTCTGAAGGTAGAGGAGCCTCACTTTAATTGCAATGATAATGATGATAATAATAATACTAATAATAATAATGATAATAATGATGATGATGATAATAATAATAATAATAAAAGCAACACTCGTAGCAATATTATGGTAGTTAAAATTAAGAGATGAAAAACTTAACGCTGAACAAAGTAGTGTTTTTACTTATTACTCAATTGTGATATTCTAATCAACTTTAAAGCTGGCTGAGTAAAACTTAGTGACAGGAAAAAATGTTGCTAGAACCAGGAAAGTAAGTCAAGGCCACCATGACACTTCCAAGGTGCTGCATTGGACAACGCTGAACTAGTCTTTTCCAAGTCCAGACCACATTGTTCATCTATATTTCCGCTGTTCATCACCTGGTTGTTGTTGGTCTGCTTCTCTTTTGCTTTCTTTGGAATCAACTGCATTTCAGTTGAGCAAATTTTCTTAATCTTCAATGAATGTCTTCACTACAAGTTCCCTTGAAATAAACTTACCACCTCTCTCACTACCCTGGACTCATACATTACTATCTCTCAAAAGGTAGAGTTACATTTCAGAGAACTAACCTTGCTACCCTTCTCAGATTGCGTAAACTGATCTTGCCAGTTAAGTCGTCATCAAATAATTTGAAGGCTTTGAGGATTTCTACTTGAGGATCTCTTTCAAGCATCATGTCAGTCACTGTGTAAAGTAAAACAAACACAGGTTTCTCTTGTTATAACATCAGTTACCAATAACACATCAACTATAACTGTGTTAATTTCAAAGCAATAATGTTTAAATAAATACACATTTAAATCTTGATGAACCAAGAGTCTTTCGCTGCATAGACAGTGGCCATTTTGGACTTTTAATTGCTAGTGGTTCTTTAACATTTGTAAAGTGCACATGTTTAATGTGCACAAGTGTAAAGTGTTTTGACCATTATCTGAGAAAACTAGAGACTATATCTCGCTATCCAGAGACCAGGGGAGAGTAAAGCCCAGAGAAAAACCAAGAATTCAAAGAGAAAGAATCCTACTATTTGCTGCAGTATTCTAACCTGGGATTTATTGATCAGAGATCGATGTCATACCTCTAGACTACCCAGCCCCTGCAGAAAAAGTGAGAACTAGAATTCTCTTCAGATATCCTCACTTTCCTGGCCGAGGCCAGGTACCAATTTTTTTTTTTTTTTCAGCTGGTCAGTTGGAGGACACGTTTTGAACCTTGAGGTTCCACCTGAGTAGCAAGTCTCCTAAGTTGACCCTGGGGAGTCACAATAGCTCAGTGGTTAGTGAACTGGACTACAAAGGACAAGAGGTAGGGTTCGATCCCAACCGATGGCTTCCGGTTTACCCAGCCTTTAATGGGTACCAGATTTTTTTCTGGGAAAGTAAAGCGGTACGGGCGTAATACCGACCACATTACCCCAAAAATCATGTGCCGAAGGTCTGCAAAATATATGGTCACTAACACCATATTCCCTATACGCCACTTGGCGTGACGGGGGTACCTTACTTTAATTTTTAAGATGACCCTATCTGTCCTGAATGAAAGGGAGCAGTTGCAACTAAGATGATTTGACCACACCTGAAAGAAATAGATTAAGATACATGAATTACTAGGAATATGAAAGACAGATATAAAGGTCTCTTTCAAGCATCAGATACCAAATAATTAATTATGGATTTTAATTTGTTTGCAGTGATACCGAGGCCTTCCATAACCAATAACCAATAAGATATAAAGGGAAAGACATCCAATATGATTCTCTGGCAAACATCAACATTTTCCATTGAAATTGAAATACAAGAAGTAAATCTCTTATATTTGAGACAGAAATGTAACTGATAAATACATTAAAAATAAATTCTAGAAGGAACAGGCTAGATGACGTAAGGTTACTCACTGACTTCATTAAAATCATCAAATGAAATTTTTCCAGTTCCTTCCCTGTCATAATCTCGCAATGTCTTCAAAACATCAGCTTTTTTTACATCAAAGCCAAGAGCTCGCATGGCAACCTAAACATTGAAAATATCTTAACATTATGAATAATATAATAAGCAATAAAAACGACATGCACTAACAGCTCATATCTATTTACATAATTTTTTATTTAAAAAAAACAGGTAATAAAATGTAACTACACATATACACCAAAAAGAACAGTAAAGGGTCAGAAACAAAACCTCCACATTCAGTTCATTTCTACAAACATTTATCAGCTGCAATTAGCTGTTATTTTTCAAAGTGTTTTTAAATCTTCAATGTGAAAAGCAAAGAACTTATTACAAATATATTTATTTGCAACAAGTATAATGCTCTAATCTTCTCCTGCTTGGCCATTAACCAGGTTTGAGTTTCTCTGGCTACTTCCATTTTCCCGAAGATGGTCTACACTGTGATAAAATAAGCCCTAACTAACCAAGAGTGGAGAGAAAAATCAAGCATACGAGAACACCATGAGCAGTGCCAGATAAAATTATTACCATCAACATTTTTAGCACCAGTAACAAAGCTATAGTAAAATGACAAGAAAATATGTAAAGCCAAGCTAAAATTACAGCAAATTAGACAATAAGCAACCATAAAATTAACAGAAAATTGACACAGGAATTAAACATATACCTTCAGTTCATGGTAATCAACTGCTCTATCCTTGTCTGTGTCGAACAGATCAAAAGCTTCTTTAATTTCCTGTTTTTGTTCCTCTGCAAGCTCTCTTTTCTTCTTCTTTTTGTTCTTGTCTAGTGCAAACTCAGGACTTAAAAAAGAATTAAATAAATTTTATTTCAATCTTCATTTTAAGAAATAAAAAAATAGATTCATATTTAATCCATCTGTTCCTCTTCTGCTTCTCTTCCTTGGTCAAGGAAAGCCTTGTGGAATCTTTTGGAGTAACAAAAAGTGTACCAAATGTGGATGCTGCCTTTTCCCATTTTATGGGAATTTATTTCTTTATTGTTTATTTTTTCACTATTTATAATATTGTTCATATAATTATCATATAATCACAATCATAATAATGAAAGCTACAAAGATTTGTTTATTTATCAGATTTATGTTATTGTTAATGTTAGCAACATTTAAAAAAACATCTCATTTACTCTGAATTCTGACTGTTATTATTGCTTAGACATTCACCGTGTTTTGTTCGTCGTAAACCGCGTTCAATAGAGTAATCAGGAATCTAAAGAACGCATCATTGCTGTGTGTGCGACATTGTTGTGTGTGCTATGTCATTGTAATGGCTCATCGTAAATCCTTAGACCGGCCATACGCTAATCTTACGGTCTGTTGTTTGATGTGCGATGGGGATAATCTGACGACTAACTGTGTGTTTATATGTTCGGAATTGGAGTCAACAACGATGGCCTAACATCATCAAGCGCTGTACATTAAAAAAAAAATATGATGACCATCATTTTCAGGAGGACGTGAACTTCCGGTATATGGTGGATAGGCGGCAGGAACCATTGAAGGCTATGCAGGAAAAGTGTTCCTTGTTGCAGTTTCCTCATATTCCAAGTCCGGCTTGTTGCAGGAGCTACTGAGTTAAGTGCTCTGTGCACACGTGAGCTGTGTGTCTCATCCATTTTGATCATGTTTCGATATTCCAATTGTTTACGATGAATGATGATATCGTATGACAGGGAACAGTTGGCTGTGTTCACTTTCTGCGCGGTTTCGCCTTATGTCTTTTGGCATGTGTTAAGACTGCTACAATGGGGACTACGGTTACCTTTCTTTGTTTGGGAGATGAGATATTAATTTGGATGATTACACTGGCACGGGCGGATGAGCAATTATGGATTTTAATTCGTTTGCAGTTTTACTGGGGCCTTCCATAACCAAATAATTAAATTACTTTTTTAACCAACAATTTTTAAAATGATTATATCAAAACATCCATATATCATAATAGTCAAATATACAAATATTATAACAGTAAAATTCAGTAAAAATACTAAATAATGAATAAATATTATATAGTAACTACAATTTATATTTATACTAAAATTAAAAAAAATTATGTTCCGTTTTAAAAAAATCTCTTTATAAATGGAATGTAAATTAAAAAAAAAAATTAACGCATAAGACATAAGACTGCTAGTGTTAACTGATAATCTATATTCAGTAATTTCCTAGTTTGATCAGATATATTATTTCAGTTTGGAAGAGTGATGTCCCATAAAATATGTCTGCCAAAATACAGTGGTTCTACGCATTCTTGGCGTTGGGGTCATTACGCTGGCATGTGTCACTCACTGGTAATCAACCGCACAATTCCCTTCGATCAGAAGTTCATAATTAGGCCGAGTGGCGTCGTTTTTGTCACGCGTTATAATATATTTATAAATATTTAACACTAAAGCTAAACCTAACCCCTGGACCCAACGCCCAATCAACAGATACTCCGAAATGATTACATGCCAGCGTAATGACCCCAACGCCAAGAATGCGTAGAACCACTGTATTTTGGCAGACATATTTTAGGGGACATCACTCTTCCAAACTGAAATAATATATCTGATCAAACTAGGAAATTACCCTATAACTATATTCTATATTCCTTTCACTTTCGAGCCGAAGATTGCACTTTGGGCAGAACCACAACACAATCTCAAAAACCGAAACCTTGCGTACCAAAATGGCACATATTGCAGAGATCACTGCTAACTGATAATAAGAAAAATGAATTATCATAATTCAGAATTATTATGTCAGTTAACTAACTGGTATATAATATAAGTAGACAGTTAAAATTCATGTCGAGACTTGCCAAAACAGTCACTCCCTCCTCGGCTCACCCCCCGGCCCGTGACACTCGTTAACTAACTTACTACAGAGTAGTACCTGTACAGCAGGGCGTTACCCATTACATTTCTTCTTTATTCAATGACGAAAAACAACACTGTCTTAATAAACATAAGTTTTCCTAATAACATTTTGGCAAGCTTTCAATGTCGTAAATTAACTGCCAGAAAAACAGAAAGTACTAACCGAAATGACAGGCTCATCTTCGTTGTCGTATATTGATCAGTTTCGTAACTCCTGCCTCTTCCAACTTTTTATAGAATCCTGGTAACAGAAAACGTATCACAGCAACGGAATAATCAATATAACCGTGATTGATAACAGACTCCATGTAATTAATTATATTAATCCCCATCATCTAAACATTAAGTCAACGCGTTTTAAAATACGATAATTTTTCAAATGTTATAATATGTTTAACGTGATCTTCCAGTTGTTTCCTACTTCTTGTTCTCCATGTGCTACGATCTGCAGTAAGATCTTTATATCTCACCATTCGTCTCATCGTCTGCCCTTTGATCTCTTTCCGTCCCTAAGTCTGAGTTGACCATACAATATTTGTTTGGGAATACATTGTTTACCATTCTTCTTACATGACCCAGCCACCATAGTCTCCGACTCCGATACAATGTATTGCCATGATGAATGGGAGTTTGGCTCGTAAGACATTACAGTTAGTTACTTTGTCCTACCATTTGATGTTCATAATCTTTCGAAGGCAGCGCACATAAAAGTAATTCTTAACATTTTCTCCTGCCCTGTATAGGTAGCCCAAGTTTCTCATCCGGTTGAACATATTCATTCATTGAGTGCCGTCTCCGCATCGAAGGTGTTTCTTTTCATCCATTTCTTTTTGTTGATTCTTTTGGTCACTGGTATTACTTCTTTTGATGTTTGTTGAATCGATTGTTTGAGCATTTCCCACTGCTGTACGATGTCCTGTATTTTCTCAATAGCATTATATCTATTTTGTACTATCATGCTGTACTTATCACTCATCTGTTTATCTACTCTTAGCATATCTAGTTCTAATTTTATATTTCTTGGTGATTTCTGTACCTTCTGCAGCTTTATTCTTATCTTTCCAACTACTGGTACATGGTCACTATTACAATCTGCTCCTGGCCTTGTTTTAACCGATGTTAGCCCATTCCTGAATCTTCTCTGTACCAGTATAAAATCAATTTGATTGTGTACTTTTTTGTCTGGGCTTTGCCATGTCCATAGTCGCCTAGGGTGTTGTTTGAACCAGGTGTTACCTATAATCATTTCATGTGTCTTTGCCCAATCTATCAATCCTTCTGTCATTCGTCTCGCCAAGGCCATGCCCCCCCTCCCCCCAGTCACATTTTGCACTTTAGCTGTTCCTACCGTTGCATCGAAATCCCCGAATATAATAGTTATTTCTTGGGATTTACACTGTTCCATGGTCATCTCTAGCTCATTGTAAAAAGTGTCTTTGTCTTCTTCTTCGCTATTACTTGTTGGTGCATAAGCTTGAATTAGGTTGATACCCATTGGTCTACCTCTCAATTTTACTAGCAGAATTATATCTGATACTGGCCAATATCCTTTCACTGTTTTGATTCTTTCTCTATGTAACATGATGCCTACACCTCTTTCATGTGTGGTTCCCCTAGAGTAAATTACATTTCCACTGTCGCGTTGTAATAATCCTACACCTTTCCATCTCATTTCACACAGTCCCAAGATGTTCAATTTCATTCTCTTAATTTCTTGGCTGATGTTTTCTATTTTACCAACCTGGAATGCTGATCTAATGTTCCAAGTTCCTATTGCTAGTGTCTCTTTATTTTTGATCTTGCTTACAGTAGCTTGATGACGATTGTGTGTCACCTGTAGTACATGACCCCCCCCCCCCCCCCCTACCGGACGAGGTGGCTGTGGAGTCCCCATTAACGTCGTTAGCTGTAGATATTAAGTTGTAATTTGTCATGATTAGTCAAGGCAATATAAGAAGGTAGTTTGCCATCCCTTTCCTTCTTGGCAGTCACTGTACTAGTCGGAGATCGCAGCCATTGTCTCTATACATGAGATCCTCTACCTGCCATCGCGGTGTGGGGACCATAACCGACACTACTTGGCTGCTCCCACAACACCATCCACCACCTGCTCCAATGGCTTCACATAACCCTGATAGGGGGGCTAAACGGGAGCTCCACCTTGGCCAAGGGTGTCCCGAAGACTAGCGGAGGAAAGGAGACGTCTTACTCCTCCTTTGGTAGGGCAGAACTCTACCCCGCTAACCAGTCATCTAGACGCATCTCTTTATATATAGGCCTATATATATATATATATATATATATATATATATATATATATATATAGGCCTATATATAATCTCGCCACATTGTCAGTATTCTTAAATGCGCGTGTGTCCTGTTTTTTCCCCTAAATCTGCGCCGTGGCTGACACACTCCATCTTCGGTAGGCTGATGTCGAATTGTAAAAATCCGGATTTTCTCGAAAAGAAAAAAAAAACGGTAACACCGACTACTGACTACATTGCAGAAGAATGTGTGTGTTGAAAGACTATAAAATATATGGGTACTAACACCGGAGCCGCGATAGCTCAGTGGCTAGTGAACTGGACTACAATGGACAAGGGGTAGGGTTCGATCCCAAACCGACGGCTTCCGGGTTCACCCAGCCTTAAATGGGTACAAGATTTTTTCTGGGAAAGTAAAACAGCACGGGCGTAATACCGACCACATTACCCCAAAAATCATGTGCTGAAGGTCTGTAAAATATAGGGTCACTAACACCATATTTCCCTATACCGCCACTTGGCGTGACGCGGGTACTTTACTACTTTACTTACTAACACCATATTCGTTGATGGTCTTTCTTTCTTTCTTTCTTTCTTTCTTTCTTTCTTTCTTTCTTTCTTTCTTTCTTTCTTTCTTTCTTTCTTTCTTTCTTTCTTTCTTTCTTTCTTTCTTTCTTTCTTTCTTTCTTTCTTTCTTTCTTTCTTTCTTTCTTTCTTTCTTTCTGGAAAGCTTCAACTATAGCACCCTCACAACGCCACAAGATGGTCAAGTGGAAACAACCCAAGGAGACTGACTAGAAGGTGACAATTTAATGAGTTGTGGGACCTGGCACTGGTCACTTCCGTGAACACATCACATATCTCAGGTCACGAAAAGAGATTGATAATCAATTTAATTTTTCGGAATTTCTACATGTTTGCGACAATATAGCAGAGTTAAAGTAGGTAAATATGCATTATATTTGTTTTATGTGCTGAATAATAATAACTTTTTTTTTTTTTGCTGTTGACGGGGGCTTTGAAGAAGCAGTTCACGGTTTTCAGTTTTTTCACTTTGTCATTGTTGCTGTCTGTCAACACTTATCAGTCACTACCACACTCTGAGACAGGTTTTTTTGTGTGTGGATTGAGAACTGGTCACATGATCTGCTTGTTTTTATCGTGACGAAGTGTTTTTGGTTGTGAGCACCGATTTTGATATTCGCTTACACTACACAAGGAATGTAAGGGTTTAATGCGTATGGAAAAAGACGATTTTACACTAATTTACATTACTTACAGTTGAGTAGCATTGATCATGATTGATGGAAGCTACAAATTAATTGAATTAATTGAAATAATACCTCCGAATACCTCCTACCTACCCTACCAGCCCTACAAAATCCAAATCCTCCTACATTTAAATTTAAGGTAAGCGAAGTATAAATAATAAATACCGTAATATCATAATTATATAATAATATCATGCAGTATTATATGACACGCCTCATACAATATTTTGTATTATATTATAGTTATGATGGTAGGACCCGGTATCACGCTGCAAACGAATTATAAAATCACATAATTGAATGATAATTGGTCAACTGGAAAATGTCAATTGGTACTTACTACTTGCCAATGGAAGATTATGAATAATGATATAATAATGTATTAAGTTGTTTTATTTGTATTTGTTGAAAATATTCATTTCATTATCTATGGAGTCTGATACTTAATACTCCAGTTGTTAGGTCAGGAGACTAGTTAAGTTATAAAAATAAGTTAAAATCAATTAATTGTTGTGTTTAATGTACATAATTTAAAATAATTTCACTAGTTCTCCAATAATCAGAATCCATTCAGATTATTATATATTGCTGTATTTTCATCTATTGATTTATCTGAATGAATTCAAAACAAACAAGGAAATTAGAGAAATCACCAATCAAACACTATCATCATCAGTAATCAAGAAAAGACATTGGACATATTTTGGACATGTGATAAGAGATAATAACCGAATAGCAGAGCAAGCCCTCAAGTGAGAAACAACAGGTAGGTGGAAAAGGGGCCCCAGAGAAACACTGAGAAGAATTTTGATCAGGGAGGCAAAGGCACCAAGAATTGGTTCCCTTAATGAGATCAAGATGCTTGCACAGAACAGAGACAAATGGCAAGATTTGATAAAAGATCTTTGCAAGGATTGAGACTGCTAGAAAGAACATTTTAAAACAGGGCAAGAGTATCTGAGTCTATGTCCTATAGGTTGACTATGAGTCAAAAGGTCAATAGAGTAGATAGAATTTTCATCTATGACTGCAGTATGTGTTATTACTGTAACTATAGATGTTTTTTTTTTCTTTGCTTCATTCATTTTGCCCTGAGATCTTTCCTGTTTTACAAGTTGTTTGCTTTGCAGCAAAGTTGCACAGAACAAATGGTCTTAATAGAGTGTTATTGCTACTTGTGGAAAAATTACACCTGGACTATAAATCAGGCTGCTGGACAGGATAAGTTAACAGCTGAGATACTCAAGGCAATTGATAGCCATAATTTAATACATCTCCAGAAAATGTTCAACATCATTTGGAAAGCAGAGAAGACACCTCATAAATGGAAAAAAGGAATTATTGTTAAGATTCCAAAAAAGGGCAATCTTAGAGATTGTAACAACTGGAGAGGCGTGACACTTTTGTCAGTTGCCTCAAAGTTATTCTGCAAAATCATCCTAAATAGAATAAAGAATTCAATAGATACAGTAATGCTTGAAACCCAGTAGGCTAGGTTTAGAAAAAGGAGAAGCTGCCTTGACCACATTTTTACTCTACGACTTATATTGGAGGAACACATTGAAAAGCAAAAACCTTTTGTACTTAACTTCATCGACTTCAAAAAAGCATTTGACAGTATTCATCAAGATTCTTTGTGAAAATTCTGAAGCAATATGGCTTATCATAAAAAAATCATAAATATTATTAAAGACATGTCATCAATAGCCAGCATAATTGGGTTTGAGATCAATCATGAAAAGACTAAAGTCATGTAAAGATTAATTCCAACAGGCGACAAAATATACATGGAAAACAAACCAGTGGAAGAGATCAATCACTTTATCTATCTTGGAAGTCACATTGATCGAGAAGGGGATACAAGCAAAGAAATTAGAATCAGAATAGCTAAAGCAACAATGTCTTTCAGAAGCCTTGAAAAGTTGTGGAAATCAAAACTCATCAGCACAAACACAAAACTTAGACTATTCAAATCAAATGTACTATCAACCCTTACGTATGCGTGTGAAAGCTGGAAAACAAGAGATATAGAAACAAAATTGAACACATTCGAAAATAAATGTCTAAGGAAAATACATGGTATAGCATGGAACGAATTCAAAACAAACGAGGAAATTAGAGAAATCACCAATCAACCACTAATATCTTCAGTAATAAAGAAAAGACGATGGTCATATGTTGGACATGTGATGAGAAGAGAAAATAACCGAATAGCAAAGCAAGCCCTCGTTTCGGAAACAACAGGTAGAAGAAAAAGAGAAAGACCCAGAGAGACACTGAGAACATTGATGAGAGAGGCAAGAGCAGCAGGATTCGGCTCCCTCAATGAGATAGAGCTGCTTGCACAGAACAGAGATAAATGGCGAGATTTGATAAAATATCTTTAAAAGAATTGAAAACTGCTAGAACAAAAATTCAGATAAGAGGAGTAGTATCTTGGTCTATGCCCTATGAGCCGGCTACGGCTCGAAATGTTAATAGATAGATAGATTTCTTTTGCTGTTGATGCCTTCAGCATTCCAGTGCATTATTTTAAGTGGTCTTAATTGATTGGCCAGTAGCTCTATTCTCTCGCCCTCCACGGGTTGGTTGAGAAGGACATCCAGTAAAAGTGGTTAGGCCCTTTCAAGGCTGAGGGTCCGGCACTGCACTTGCCTGAGTATCCATCACAGTATGAGTGCCATTTCGATTTGCATTTATAGACATACTTCCCTTTAGCCTGAGTGTGTGGCATCCTGGTTGTTGTGGTGTGCCTTTTGGCTGGTTGCCTCTGACTTCAGCACTTAAACTTTAAACTTGCTAGAACAGACGGTGGTCTTGCTCGGGTGTAGGAAGGCCTGGCCAGTCTTGGTTTTCAGTCCCTGGTGACTGTTAAGCCCCAACCCCATGACAAGGAGCTGGCCTTGATGGGGGTGATATAATTTATAATGTATATTACGATGTACTTAATGCACAACATTTAATCTCACATTAATATTTTGAATCTATATTGTCTATACAAAAATACAAGTTTTACCTTTTTTTACTGCAATTTTGTGAAATGTGTGTTTGAAGTAGGCCTAAGTTTTTGTGCTCGCGGTGTAGGTAAAAGTGAAAGTCATAAATACTGGGCTATAAGGTGGTAATTGTTCTGTTAGCAAATTTGCGAGAATAACTGAAACAACAGACATGGCAATGTCAACTGCATTGTATAAACAATTATTTTTATAGTGCGAAAGCGGGGAAAAAATAACGCAAAATGTGTTTACAGCAGTTCTGAATGTAGGTTAGAAACAATGGACTTCTGTCAGGGGAAGGTCCTTATTTGCATCATATAAGGGCCTAAATTCTATCTATCTATCTATTGACCTTTTGAGCCGTAGCCGGCCCATAGGGCATAGACCAAGATACACTCTCTCTTATCCAAATTTTTTGTTCTAGCAGTTTTCAATTCTTTTAAAGATATTTTATCAAATCTCGCCATTTGTCTCTGTTCTGTGCAAGCAGCTCTATCTCATTATCAGGGCCTAAATTGCATCATTGTTACTCAAGTCATTTCAGCTAAGGAGCATGCGCCGAACAGGCATGTCATAAGCATCCTAAACTTTCATTTTAGATCATTCCATGTCTTCTCCATCATCTTCATCTCCGCCTCTGTCTTCTCCAAGAATTCCTTGGTTTTCCTCTTTGTCTTTTTCCCTGGGGATTCCAAAAAAGGGCATGTTGTGTAATACTCTCAGTTGGCTTCCATAGTGTGCGTCCTATCCTGTCCTTCTAAAGGCTACACTCATGTTTACAAGGCATGTTCTAAAGTCTCCAATGCTAGATTGGCATGTATACTGTATAGTTGTAATCATGTTGCAGGCAGTTTTTAGAGATGGGTGTTCAGTATACTATATCTTGTTCAGAGTTAAAAGATTGGGGTCTTTTGTTCTCTGTTCATATTCAGAATCTGATCTTCCAGAAATTTCATATTTTCAATATTGTTCCCCGTATCTGTTTGCATGTGTTAACTAGTAAGCAAATTCACTAACAAATAACAGTCATCCATAAGTAGTCAAGATGCAAATCAAATCATGTATTTCTGGTTAAGGTTACAATAATAAATGCAGGAAGTCAGTAAAAGAAGTAGAAATGAAAGAAAATCTATGTAAAGTGAAATGAGAACAGAACAACAAAGCAAAAAGGAGAAAGGTGTCCACAACATATGTCATAGAGAAGTGAAACATTAAACATTATCAGATTGTGCCTGAGTATTTGAAGGTTAAACAAGTGGAATGTAAACTTTTCCTAATTTAATGAACCAAGTGCTAATTATTTTGTTCAGCTTGGTTAACTGGAGAGTGTTATATATGATAGAACCTACATTTATTTTATCATCAAGCCAGCTTGCAAACCACAGTATAAATAATGCTCCTTAACCTAAGATTACATTACCTATCTGTGAGTCATATTTTTACAAGACTGTAGTAAAAATTACTACTTCTTAAATGTTACATTTGGAGGTAGAAACTTTTTTTTCTTTTGCATTTGCTAGCTTTCATCTCTGGCGAAGTCCCTAGACACTGTGAACTGAATTTTTCGTGTTAATCCATTTTTCCCTGGCAGCCGTGTGCACAGGGGGACTCCGTCTTCAGAGGTACTCATACTTTTTCCTTCAGTGAGTAATTGATGTTTCAAGCCAGGCCTCACTGCAGAGACCAGGAGTGGTTGCTGCAGAGAGAAATCACAAATAAAAATCCCAACTGATGCAGTGGGATTTGAACTCATAACCTCTCTGTCTTGAGACCAACCAGTCCCCTGAGTTTGGAAAATACGATTTTCTTTAAACTTTTGCTACACAGCTATGTGTTTACCCAAGTAGAAACACAGGAATTGGATGTCATAATCATTTCCAGCTCTTAGATTAGATTTATGGTCTGAAATTCAACCCCATCATGCTGTTGCAACCAGAGGTGTTAACGTTGTCTATTGACATGGCTGCCGTAATATGATATGAAAGAGCATGACATGAACCTAGCGACAGGGAAGAGCTTGCTAAAGAAAGATCCAGCTGGATACAGGAAGTAAATGCTGACCAAAGCCAGGCAAACTCAGAGACAAGCAGCTGACTATAAATGAGCACAAATGAAACAGCAGCCTCTAACAAGATCCTAACACAAGCACTAAATTTACTTGAGATTGACATAATACACAAATAAAAAAAAGACAGGACAAATGATGCTTAGATTCTTAAATACTTGTAATATATAAGAATATAGGACGAGGAACAATGAAACAAGAATGAATTCTTAACAAACATAAAGATTGAGCCATTAAAATTTAATAAAGCCAATAAAGGAATTGATTTTTAACACAAATACAATGTGTGTAGGTTCCTTGTTGGCAATTATCCTTCAATTGATAGAACAGTATGCAAATTGAAACTTAGCACAATTTTAAGGAAAATATTCAGGCCAGACTTTGTGGAGGGAATTCCGTATTTGACGCTCACGGCTGCATGAAACTAAGGCAGAGGTTTCAAAGAGCAGGTGTTCAGATGTGATGAGAATGTCTTGCAAATGACTAGACTCATGAAGAATTACTAATCACTTATCTTCACACAGAATACCTACAGACATGACAAAAATTATCAGCACAGTAAGATGTGCACTAGTTCAATAGAGCCTTACATACAGTATCTTGGCCATAAATTTTATACCATGGGTAATAATTATGAGTGATGTTTATATCATGGATTCTACTTATAGAATACTATGGACAGCTAAGAAGAGTAATGAAAATGTTTTGGAAGAGGCCAAATCAAAAAGAGAGCTAATTTCCAATATTAGGAAGAAACAATCATCATTTTTGGGCCATGTAATGAGAAGGGAAGAGCAGGAATATATTGTAACAACTGGGAAAATTGAAGGACGAAGAGATAGAGGGAAGCAAAAAGAAAAGATACCAGACAGCTTAAGAGAATGACTTGGCAGAAGGTCAACAACAGAAATGATAAATTATTGTTGAGATCAAAAGTTGTGGATAGACATGATCACCTATGCCAACAGGCATGGTACTTGATGATGATGACTACTTATAGAATGGCAAACAAATTATAAGTAGTCTGGCAGGAAAAAAATTTTTTATGATTAACTTTGTATGTTTGTTAACCGTGGTTTGTTTATAAAATGTTTCTTAATAACATTTAATGTTTAATTTCAGGTTTTTGCTGAAGGTCATTAGACCAGTTTGAAGTCCCGGGGCACAAACTACATCATTCTGTGTTTTAAATATTTGAACATTAAAATAATTAATTCTATCTGAAAAAAGGGAGACAAACATATATATGCACATATGTTCAATACCGTATATATACTAGTAGATGTGTGTTAATCTTTGATGGGTATCGGTAATTCTAGAGAATTTAATAGAATAAACTGCATGGACCAAGATTCTGAATCTTCACAACCTCGTAGGAGATCCCAATCAGCATCCCCAGGGAACAATGGTGAAGAAGATCCAGATTTGTCCACCATTATGGGGTATCTCATACGAAGGTAGATTTGTAGTTCATTTTGTTGTTTTAAATTATATGAAACTCAATTTTGACTGTGGTAGCGTATGCCCAAATTACACAATAAATTTCAGGATTACCAATGTAGCAACAAACACAACTACTAAACTGGCTCCTGATCATTGTGGAGTTCCACCTTGTCTTTGATGCTAGCAAGTAATTTTTCTGCCGGCGCCTGCTTTTGGTCACATCACCACTTGCTCACAATGGGAGCCAAATGCTGTGGAGTTAGAAGGTTGGAAGAAAGATAATATATGTTGATATATTCCTGTTGAAGATCTTTATGTTGATATATTCCAGTTGTAGATCTGTTTTCTTTCTTGTTGGTAACTTTCCCATATTGTTATTTTTGTATTCTGTTATACATTATACACGAATGTGCATCAAGAAAACTTTTAGCTTTACTCTTATAGAGTATTAAATTCCAAATGTAAAGGTAAAATATGAGACTTGAACCAGCGTCTTAGCATGTGAGTTTTCACCCATATGTGCTCGGCCGCCTATCCAAAAGTATTCGGAGACTTCTGGATAGTGTTGCTTCAAGCATCAAAACTCACGATGCAAGGCGGCATTCCTCACCTTCCCAGAGTACTACACTGGTACCCATTTCTGCCAGCGGCTGGGTCAACCGCGGGGATATTTTTTTCCAACCACAAGTATAACTCATACTGCCTCCAGTGGGAATCCAACACGGGTTGTCCGGACATTGGTAACCCAGTTGGGTGGTTTTCCCAACTAGACTACCAAGACCCCCTCCAAATGTGTTATATATAATATCTTTAACTATTCAATATAAAATATAATTACTGCTGTTGCAGTGGTAATGAAATAATACTACACAATGTTAACAATACTGTTGGTATGCATTTGCAAAGTAAATTGTAATACAAATATGTCATTTTTGAGATATTGACTATAGTCAATTGGATCTGTTTATCAAATATTGACAGATTCAGCCATGAGAGAAGCTGTTCAGTGAAACAGCATCCAGCATAAGACCATATATATATATATATATATATATATATATATATATATATATATATATACTGCAAAACTATAAGATGTTTTTATTTATTCTTGTGGATATTTGAAATTTTGGTGACGAAGTGGTTAGTTGTTACTAACCGTAATGTTCCGTGGTCAATTTCCAGATGGGATGAACTTTTTTTGTTGTTGCGTTCACCAGCTTTCACCTCAGGTGCAGTCCCTAGAGACTAGGAACTGAATTTTGCATGTTAATCCATTTTCCCCTAGCAGCCGTTTGCACAGGGGTCCCTTGCCGTACAGGCAAAGAACTCTGTCTTTGAAAATATTCATATTTTTTCCGTCAATGAGTAATTGACGTTTCAAGCCAGGCCTCGCTGCTGATACCTGGGTTGCTTCCCACAGAGAGAAATCACAAATAAAAATATCAACTGCTACAGCTAGGATTTGACTTTGCAACCTCGCTCTCTCGAGAGCGGCGTCTTGCCTTGAGACCAATCAGCTCCTCAAACTTTTATTATGTGGCACCAGGTTTCACCCATCCTCTAAAAATGGGTACCAGAGATTTTTCAGGGATAATTGATTGACTTGGCATGTTGCTGACCACATGACCCATAAAATGTGCTAGTGGCCATTGAAAAGTATAGGAACTAACACTATATTCCCATGATGCCATAAGAAGTATTGGGAACCCATTGTTTATGGTCGATATTTAGAACAATGCAATGTTAAGTACACAGCTGTAAATAAATTTGTCAGTATAGATAGCCTTCTAACATTCTAAATAAAATGCTTCAGTACTTGATAGTTATAGGATTTGAATCATGGACATAAGACAACAGGCAAGAAAATTGCTGGAGGCTGTAGAAATGTAGTTTTACAGAAGAATGTAGAGAATACCATGGACAGCTAAGAATGAAAGTGTTCTGAAAGACGCCAAACCAAAAAGAGCTAATTTCCGATATTAAGAAGAGACAGTCATCATTTTTGGCCATGTATTGAGAAGGGAAGAGCTGGAATATACTGTAACAACTGGGAAAATTGAGGAACAAAGAAATAGAGGAAAGCAATTAGAAAAGATACCAGGCAGCTTAAGAGAAAAGCTTGACGGAAGGTCAACAACAGAAATGATAAATAACTGTCGAGATTGAAAGTTGTGGAGAGGCATGATCACCAATGCCATTAGGTATCTATCTATTGTCCTTTCGAGCCAAAGACAGCACATAAGGCAGAACCACAATCTCAAAAACGGAAACCTTGCGTGCTAAAATGGCACATATTGCAGAGATCACTGCTCTAAAATCTATGGTGCTGTTTTCATAACAGTACTTTTTTTTTACAATGACAGCTTGTCAAGCCATCAATCAACCTTCTTAGTCGCCTCTTACGACATGCCTGGAAGGTCAGTGTCACTATTCTTTACTTCCCTCATAATGAGGCTCCGGTAACACACAGGAAATTAGGCATGGTACTTGATGATAATAACTTAATAGCTGTGTATCAGTTAATAAGAAGCTTGCATTCTCATAACATTGATTATTACTATCAAAATTATAATGTAAATCACTGTTCATGTTTTTTCTTCATTTTCATTTAACATTTTTGTGAAAATAGGAAATTCATCATCATTTAACTCAGCAGTTCCCAACCTATTTTGTCTCGTGGCCCCATTTTGTAGAGGCAAAGTGACCCACGACCCCAATATTTTATAAATGGGCTATTAATAGGGTAAGTGAAAACACATCTAAAATAGTTTTGTATTGTAAAATAAAAAATAATGTTAACTTTAACATATTTAATTCAATGATTGAAATTGTAACTTGTTAACAAGCTTAAGTCTCTGTTCAGGATACGATGACATGATTTTTTGCTTTGTTTTCACTTTTAAAATTTTTATAGCTCGCCTCTGCCTGGCAGTTCCACAGAAAAATAACTTTACTACCTCATTTGAGGTCACGACCTGTGGATTGCAAACCACTGTACTAGCTGCTTGTCCCTGTTGGAACTTCACTGCCATGACATCATCTCTGATATTTTTTCATTCCTGAGATGTCCAGCATCTGCAGCAGTCAGTCCTAGCTGGTCTGAAATTTTTTGCAATCATCTTCTTTAGGTCTTTCTTTCTTTCTCATTTACACGAAACTATGCCCTCTATTCTTATCCTCTAAAGCCCATTTTGTCATTTTACATGACCAATATTTTATTTTCCTTGTTTTTACGTTTTGTATCAACTAGTTTTCTTATAGGAAAAGATCACAGTAAAATATATTTCACAAACTCAGTGTTGCTGCCACATCTAGAAATTGATTTGCAATAAATTATAAAATTAGTTTTAATAGCTGAAGAGAAATCTTCATGCTGTTGTTAGGGTGTTTCTGTAATTGTTTAAATATGATATAAATATATTAATTTAATATATTGTATAAATACTAATTTTAATTCATCAGCAGTTTCTTTTCTGTTTGCCCAATGACTTTTCTTCATTATCTATTTTAAAAATAATGCATTGTGTTAATGATAGAGCTTGCACACTTCAGTCTGACACTTCATCATCACAATGCCATTTTTATATTGTTATAATTTTTGTAGAAATGGATTGAATATATTTATTCTTTACATAACTAAACATAATTTATCCATCATTGATAAATGTAGACTTTGCAACCTGTAGAGTAGCAATAATGTCAACATTAATTTAAACCAACTACATTGTGAGTGATTCAAGGAGTCTAATTCAAAAGTGGATTCAGATAAATGACCGCAGAGATCAGCAGTTGATGAGATGTGTCCTACCATCTTCTGACATTTCTTGCAACTCATATTCCACCTCCAGTGTATGGACTTTGGATTAGCACATTTACAAAGCACTGACATCGTAATAATTGCCCAGACAGAGCAAACCAATGGAAGAGAGAGAAACAAGAATGTTGCTTGGCTAAACCAAAGATCAACATTATCCTGCTTCCTACTCTCTGTAAAACTTAAAAGGTCATATATATTATATATGTATAAAGAGGCAACAGAATAATTGGAATGATCACACAATAAAACAGAAAGAATTAAATGTGGCATGATGAGTCATCTATGGAAGCTACAAGAATATTACCCAAAAAAAAATGGAGTATTTAAGACAATATGAAACACATGGATTGATGGAATAATTAAGACAATAAGAAACACATGGAATATTTAAGACAATAAGAAACACGTGGATTGATGGAATAATTAAGACAAATAGAAACACATGGAATATTTAAGACAATAAGAAACACATGGAATATTTAAGACAATAAGAAACACATGGAATATTTAGGAAAATAAGAAACACATGGAATATTTAGGACAATAAGAAACACATGCAATATTTAAGACAATAAGAAACACATGGAATATTTAGGACAATAAGAAACACATGCAATATTTAAGACAATAAGAAACACATGGATTGATAAAATATTTAAGACATTAAGAAACACATGGATTGATGAAATATTTAAGACAATAAGAAACACATGGAATATTTAGGACAATAAGAAACACATGCAATATTTAAGACAATAAGAAACACATGGATTGATAAAATATTTAAGACATTAAGAAACACATGGATTGATGAAATATTTAAGACAATAAAAAACATACCAACAAGAGAGATCAGCAGAATAGCAAGACAGTAAACTAAATCTTCCTGAAGGGAAGTGAGGAAGGGAAGAAAATATGTTTCATTTACTTTTGATCTCTTGTCACTCTTGTAAGTGTTTACCTGTTAAGTGGGTGTGGATGTTGCCAGATTACACAACAGCCATGATATCTATGTCCTAGACCCTGACACACCCATCTTTGACATGGGAATGGAATTTTCTGAATAATTTTTTCCTGTTCAGTAGCGATTTTTCTACTACTCTTTCAGACTTTTAACTACCAAGAGTTCTCTAACATGTGCGAGTGCACACGGGACCTCCTGTTTTTTGTCGTTTTCCAAGAGGGCTAGGCATAACCCAGAGACCAAGTGTTGAGGAAACTACAGATTTTAAAGTGAAAAATACCCACCGCCTATGGCCGAACTCAAACCTGGAACCTTCCTGTCCAGAGGCCAATATTTTACCTCTAGACCAACCAGCTCTTTTCACTAATTATTGCATATTCCACAGTGTGCACTAACATTCCTGTTTTTTTATGAACTCTGACTAAAACTGTCACATTAATTGCAGTACAGTTGCAACAGTGAACTATCCCTATATCAAGTTTATATCTGGATAATCCATCCGATGAATGCAGAAATAAAGAAAAATTCTCTGTGTAGTTAATTTCCGTCATGTTGTAAATGTAAATACACTTTTATATATCTGGCCTGGTTTATTAAAAAAAATTTACTCCTGGTTTGATTGATCTGTACTCTTTGATTTATTATAAATGACTGTTATATTGCATTAACTTTGATTTGTTGAATTTTTATTACTGGGAACTCCAGGTTTAATATTTTAATGTTTTTCAGTTTTTTTTTCTTCTAGTTAGTTTTTGTTATACTTTAACAAAGCTTTTAAATAGAAAAAGAAATCAAAAGATGATTAGTTGCCACGGAGATGGGATTTCTCAGAAAAGTGTTGAAAGTTCCCTGGACAGCTAAAAAGACCGAGGAAATTCTCAGACGCCAACACAAAAAGGGAGCTACTAAGAAACGTCAGAAAGAAACAATTAACATTTTTCAGGCACATCATGAGAAGAGGAAAGTTGGAATACTTGGTTACAACTGGCAAAATACAAGGAAAGAGAGATCGCGAATGACAAAAAGAGAAAATACTGGATAGTTTGGTGTCATGGCATGGAAAACAGTCAACAGATGTGATACGCTGCACGGTGGATAGATTATTGTGGACGGACATGATTGCCTATACCAACCGGTATGGCACATGATGATTTAAATAGTTTTAGTTGTAAACTCTTATATTTAAAAAATTTGTTATAAGCTCTTCCTGTTTTTGTCTGCCTTGTTATGGTAAATGCTTATTGGCTGACCCTTATTGTTAATGTCATAGCTGTTTGTTACTTACATTTTGTCTTGCTATATTCTTGTTTATGGGAGCCACTATAGCTCAGTGGTTAGTGAACTGGACTACAAAGGACAAGGGGTAGGGTTTGATCCCAACCGACGGCTTACGGGTTCACCCAGCCTTAAATGGGTTCTGGATTTTTTTCTGGAAAAGTAAAGCCCTACGGGCGTAATACTGACCACATTTCCCCAAAAATCATGTGCTGAAGGTCTGTAAAATATAGGGTCACTAACACCATATTCCCTATACGCCACTTGGCGTGACGGGGGTACTTTACTTTTTTTTTTTATATTCTTGTTTCATAAATATAACTTTATGTGGCTCTTGTATAACACATTTAGGTTGATTAGAAGAGGTTATAGGGTAAATTTGTATAACATTTTTGGTAAGAAAGTGGAATATTTCATACAGAAAGTGTCAAATTTGCCAATTTTTTTAAAAACACTCTTTTCATGCATTAGTCTACTAAAGTATCACTAACATAACAATAAACTAAGCTAGAAAGCTTACATTTTTATGTGATGTTGCAAGATGGAACCACCACCTCCCCCATAGAATGTCAGTTTTAATAATGAGGAGAATGTTGTAGACCCACAGTGTCTTCCTCCATAAATACTGCACACTTTCTAGTATTGTAACTAAAATATCACTTTCAGGCTAAGACAAGCAGCTGTGGTGTGTTTATCTAAACTTACAGAATGCTTAGTATGGTTTTTCTTGGCCATGACGCAGTTTTGGAATAGGTGAGAGTGCTGGCCAGCGATGTTAACAATTAACGATGAAATATATAAAATGATAATGTTAAATGTAAAACTGGACTGTGCTTGAGTGTGGGAGTACTCCTGTAGGTAGTACAATAACTTCCTAATCCAAAAGTGCTGGGTTTATTTCAAATTTCCGATGTTTTACCATCAGCCTAGCCGTAAATGGGTGCTTAATTTTAAGGTGAAGGTTTTTCTCAAAAAGTAGAAAAGGCATGATCCAATTTTTTATCTCCAAATGTTGAAGGCCAGTACTGCGAAGTTTCAAATACATAATAAGTTTGCAAGAAAAATGAGATCATTAAATTTTTTTTCATAATTTTAAATTGTTCTCCATATGCACACACAAATATTCTTGTGTAGGGGGATCATCATCAACTCTAATATTATTGTGGGTACTCTGGTTTCTTTCCTGAACACATTAAAACCTCAGCAGTGTCCACAACCATCAATACATTCATGAATTCTTCAAATGTTTGTACACATTTGGCAATCACTGAAGTGTGAACAGAAATTGGTAAGAAATCCATCGGCATGTCCTTCACGTAATATTGATTTCACCACAGCCCATCTGAAAGGATCTGTCTCTAGCCAGATCTTCTGCTTCTTCTTTTGTCATGTTCAAGGTCTCCTTGATGTCTTGATATTACCTTCTTCTTGGCCTATTTCATCATCCAAAAACCATGCCCTTCATTATTGCTCTTTCCAAAGGCATTGTTATTTTTACAATGCTATGATATTTTAATTTCCTCTGTAGAATGGTGTTTATAAGCCACTTATTTTAAATATTTAATTTTTAAAATTTTAGTATGTCTTAATTGCTGTTTTTCATTATCCAAGGTATCTTAAGGATTTTATATAGCATTTTGTTTTGAATCAATCTGCTGTTTGTGATATTGTCCATGATTCATAAACACATGTTGCTATTGTAGACCGTTCAGATTCGTTTGCCGAGATGTTATGATTTATAATTCAAAAAGTTCTTGATGATTTCACATGATTTTTGGCATACGGTGTTAAAATGTCCATGTCAGGAGAACATATGTGTTACTCGATGTCTAGCTATAACGGTTTTCTTAAAGCGGCGAATTCCTTTGATCTTTGCCCATGTAACTATTATTTTGACCTAATCAAAATGTTTTACAGTAATCTAGTGCAACGATGACCCATAGGCGTGTCCATAAAATTTTACTTGGTGGCAAGTATACAAATTTTAAATTATATATAGAACTTTTGTTCGTAGAGTCAATTTGATATAGTTCCATGCTCTTGGTGTGAGTTTCCCAAATGTTGTCGCTGCCTTTCAAATACGTACATTTAGTTCCTCATCTAAGGAAAGTGTGGCTGTAATAGTGGATCCAAGATAGCTGAACTTCTGTACTGACTCAAGCAGGCTTCCATTCAAAGTAATGGTTGTTGGTTTGCTTATAACATATTTTTGATTGCTTGGGTGGTCTTGAACAATAAACTGTTTAACAAATCAACTAGGAAATTTTGCAAATCAAACTATTTATCTGTAGACTTAATCAGAGTAATGATCATTCAGAATCAGACGAGTCAAATAGGTTGATTACTGCTTTTGGCTGAACAAACAACAAACCATCCTTTTTCCAATATTCCACTTCTTGTCGTAACACATGATCCTCACATTTTACCCAGTAGTCTTTATTTATATTTGATAGAGCCTGATTTGTAAGTGTCTCAACATCGCATAATTTGAAAGTTTTATTTGTATATGCTACGTGTCCTTTAACTTTTGCCCAAACTAGTTCTATAGGATTTAAGTGTGCATGATATGGAGGTAGTCTCAAACATCTATGGCCATGTTCTTGAATTAACTTGTCTATTTTAAATATCTTTGTACGTTGTGTCTGTTTTACAAGGCTAAGCAATTTGGGTTTCAAGTAGCTGTCGTTAACTTGTATGTGTTCTTTTATGAGCCACGTTTTGATTGCATCTTTTGTACTTGATGATGTTGGGATTCTATCTTCTACGTTAACTACGTTATGGTATGAAGCATTGTCCATTATCAGACAAGAAGGTCGATCTAATATTGGAAGGATACTTTTCTCGATCCAGTCTTTAAATATGTGCCCATTCATTTCGGAGTGGTAGTCTCTATTGTCTATGGATTTTGAAATGAAAACGAGATGAGCATTCTGCAACAACCCATTATGTCTGCTACCTGCATGTGCAACTATCAAACGTTGCCCTTTACTGCTTGGTACTGATCTTTTAATACTTCCATCTGCTAACTGCCATTCCTTTTCATTTGTATGATGAGCGTTGATCCAAGTTTCATCTAAATAAACAATATCATAATCATTTTCGCGCATTTCCTTCACTTCACGTAAATACTTGCTTCTAAGAGCTACTAGATGTGGCTTCTCACAAATAATGTTTTTTCCACCAGCATACTTTCTAAAGGTGAAGCCTGCACTTCTTAATATTTTCTATAATGAAGTTTTTGATATTTCAATGTCGTTGTTAGTTTTCAGCCAAAGCTTCAACTTTCTAAGTGTCACTTCTTCATTTATATCAAACATTCGACAGATTTCTCTTTTTACTAGGTCCTTATCAAAACTGTCTAACGTTTCTTTCCTTACTTGCTTTCTTGCATTTGTTGGCAATAAATATCCGCTTCCTTTAACTATTCGATCAAATGAACGTTTACACAAACCTAAAATATGCATTGTTCTCTTCTCAGGGTTTGATAAAGAACAATAAAGATGTCCCTTTTTACGCTCTCTGCAGAAGTATTGATAAATCTTTATAGCAATGTTATGCTCAGTAAAATATTTTGCCTTTATATTCATTCTCACATAGACTTGCAGAAGATAATATGGATAGTGCCGCCTCCTTTCTGTAAATATTGAGATTTGCCTCTGAATTATGACTCGAACTCGAGTCTACGGCCGTGATTTTGATGTCACATAATTTCCGGTTTCGGCTAAAATGTCATTTTGTGCTAAACGGGAAATTTCATATGTAACATTTCTTTATAAAAATTTATAGTGGAAACATAACTATTTTAGGACGGTGCGCATTCAGCCGTGAAGGTCATGCCTATATGTTAAAGAATCAGCTGTGAGATGTAAGCATCTACATAATCCCGCCGGTGTTTATAATATCGATTAACTTTTTTTTAATATAGGTTAAATAAGGCATCTTTGAAATTGGATCACATTTCTTTGATAAAAAAATATTTTTATAGCGACATTAGTATTCTAAACCTAACTTCAAAAGATCAATGCAAATGAACAATAAGTTTTTGAAAAAAATAAATTAATGTCTAGGCAAACGAATCTGAACGGACTATAGGAAGTTGTGTCCATGATTCACAACCTGATGTTGCTATCAGTAAGATGCATGCCCTCAGTAACTTTAATTTTTCTTTATTCTTTGCTGTAATTGCGCCACATGTTCTTCATGGTATTTAATTTGTCTGTTGCTATTGCTAATCTTCTTTTACTCAGAAATTACTTCTTTTTTAATATTTTGCAGGAGCATAAATCCAACATTGGTCTGTGTATAGCTCAAGATTTTTTTTTACATGAAAAATGTACACTTGCACACTCCTTCAGAACTGAACCCATTCTGTTTCCCAAATAATTTTGGTTCTGGCCTAGTTTATACTTACTATATTATCTTCAACACTTTAAAAATCACTCCATTTGAGCTTGGTGGGTCACAAGGCCCTACTTTTACTGCTGAATGACTTAGTGGAAAAAAATGTATAAACTTGTACCATATTTCACTTGTCATCTAATGGTCATGTCATGGTGAGGTGATAGTGCAGTTATTTAGATTGACTTTTGCCCTCATGACTTAGCATTTCAACTATGTATAGTATAGAGTTGTCTCATTTATCTACTAATTTAGCTGCTAGATACCTTTTTTTTTTTGTTTATTACATATATATATATATAGGGAGCCACGATAGCTCAGTGGTTAGTGAACTGGACTACCATGGACAAGGGGTAGGGTTCGATCCCAACCGACGGCCTCCGGGTTCACCCAGCCTTAAATGGGTACCGGATTTTTTTCTGGGAAAGTAAAGCAGCACCAGGCATAATACTGACCACATTACCCCAAAAATCATGTGCTGAAGGTCTGTAAAATATAGGGTCACTAACACCATATTTCCCTATACGCTACTTGGCGTGACGGGGGTACTTTACTTTCCGTTTTACACTATATATATATATATATATATATATATATATATTGGTGCTATATAGAACCAATTCTGACCTATGGAAGCGAATCATGGACAGTAGACAAACAAATGAAAAGACGATTAGAGGCCACAGAGATGGGATTTCTCAGAAGAATGTTGAAAGTTCCCTGGACAGCTAAAAAGACCAATGAAGAAGTTCTCAAAGAGGCCAGCACAAAAAGGGAGCTCTTAAAAAACATCAGAAAGAAGCAATCAACATTTTTCAGGCACATCATGAGAAGAGGAAAGTTGGAATACTTGGTTACAACTGGCAAAATAGAAGGAAAGAGAGATCGCGGATGACAGAGAGAAAATACTTGATAGCTTGGTGTCATGGCATGGAAAACAGTCAACAACAGAACTGATACGATGCACTGTAGATAGAAGATTGTGGAAGGACATGATCACCTACGCCAACTGGTATGGCACATGATGATGATGATGATGATATATATATATATATATATATATATATATATATATATATATATATATATATATATATATATATATATATATATATATATATATATATAGTTAGAGATAGTTATATTTATATAAAGTTAGTTAAGTTTATATAAAACAAGGAGTCAGACAAGGCTGTGTTCTGTCACTGAATTTCTTCTCACTTTACCGCAAATATATAAGATCAATAATAGACAAAAAAGGAATTGAAGTCAACAGTCACAACATAAACAATTTGCGATATGCGGATAACAGTCTTAATAGCAGAGACAGAGAATGAACTACAAGAAATTATAGTAAAAGTAAATAGGTCTCAGTCTGAATAGTAAGAAAACAGAAGCAATGATATTGAAAAAACAATCATCACCATCATGCAGTATAAAAATAAATAGGACAAATCTGAAACCAGTGCAACGCGTCAAATACTTGGGCTCAATATTATCAGGTGGAAGATGCACCACAGAAGTAAAAAGCAAATTAGCCCAATCCTCAGCCTTCAAATTTGTGGCTTAGTGTCAGAACATTTAATACTTCACTGTCCACTGATATTATATGTTATATAGATAGGATCTTCTGTGGAAGATGCACCACAGAAATAAAAAGCAGAATAGCTCAGGCCAAAATAGCATTTCGGAAAATGAAGAATATCTTATGCAACAAGTCTATGTCAATAGAAGTGAGAAATAGAGTTCATTGGTGCTATATAGAACCAATTCTGATCTATGGAAGCGAATCATGTACAGTAGACAAATAAATGAAAATACGATTAGAGGCCACAGAGATGGTATTTCTCAGAAAAATGTTGAAAATTCTGTTGACAGCTAAAAAGATCAATGACACTCTCAAAGAGGCCAACACAAAAAGGGAGCTCCTAAAAAAACATCAGAAAGGAATAAACATTTTTTGGGCTCATCATGAGAAAAGGAAAGTATCACTCAAACTCTGACTTGTAATTATGTACATAAATTGTTTGAGGAAGGATTGTGAGTCTTGTACTTGTCAAAACTAGAATGAACAAAATAAAAGTAGGGGTGGCAGCTCAGTTCTAGTTAATAGTTATCTAGAGCAAGGTGCTAGGTTTATTCCACTCACTGAACTCTGTCAAGGTCACTCGGATGTAAATGGGGACCAGAGATCTTTATTTCTGAGAATGAAACGTGGTCTGGTATTACCTAAAATGTGTTCATTGTGAAGAGAGATTTGGACACTAATACCTTCATTCATCTCTGTCTACAATCACTCTTTGGAATTCCACAAAGTTAAGGCCTGTCCATTCTTTGATGTTATCTTCCTGTCTGTCCCTTTGTCTACCTTTTCTTCCCCCTTTCACAGTTCCCTACAGAATGGTCTTTGCCAGGCTAGATGATTAACAATACATGGCCAAACCATTTTATTCCAGTTTCTTCAGTGTAGTCAATAGATCATCATGTATTCCAAATGCTTGTTGTATCCTATTGCAAACTTTTTTCATTTGTAATACAATCCAAATAAGAGATGCTTAAAAACTAATGCAAAATATCTTTTAAAAAACTGCTCTTGAGATATAGAGGAGTTATTTTTTATATGGCGTTTAAAATGTTCCTTTTATAAATTAAGAATTTTAATTGTCTCACATGCGCCTGAATATAAGCATGTTAAGGAGTTGTGTCAGGTCAGGTAATTTTACCTGCTACTGTATGCAGTAAACAGTACAACCTGTGGTTGCCCTGCTGCCTTGCAGGTAAGCTCGGGAGAGTAAAAGGCTAAGGGAGGGTACCCCAAAGTAAAACAACCCCACTGTCTTGTGGGTGAGACTTTTTAGTCAAAAGTCTAGCGGAGCCAACCATAAACAAACTGACGGAAGGCAACAGAAAACCACCGTCATATCTTCTTTGTACAATCATGAATCGTCACAACAATAGAAATCACGACAACAACGTTAAGGGGGATTCCAATTGAAAATCCTCGTTCAGTAGGGGACATCATGTGCTAAAGAGAGAAAATAACCAGACAGCTTAAAAGAATGGCTTGGCAGAAGGTCAACAACAAAAATGATAAAGAACTTTCGAGATCGAAAGTTGTGGAGAGACATGATCACCTACTCCAGTAGGCCCGGTACTTGATGATGATGTTAAGGAGACTTACAATCTTTTAAAGAACAACTTTATAAGTAGCTAAGCCAAACTAAAGATAATTTTTAGTTTGAATACACCCGCAACTATCTTAGTGTCATCTTCATCAAAATAATTTGCGTATTTCTGCTTTGTTCTCACCCTTTGAAATTGTTAAACATTTTCATTTTGTCAAGTGATGTCTTAAAGGCAACAACAAAATCCCTCATTGTGCTTTTTCCCATGACCATCCTTCATAAGAGTTTGTTGAATACTGAGATCTTGTTATGTAGTAAGGAAAAGGATGAGAGCAATTTGGAGTGTCTCTTTGAAAGTGTCTACAGTGATGATGGTTCTATATATAGATTTTTGCTAATCTGATGCATGTTTGTGACAGAGTTAGTAAATGTTCAACTATAACTACTTATAAATACTACTATAAATACTTATAACCAAACCTGTAGCAAAAAAAAAAAAAAAAAATTGCCGCCAAAAATAAAGACTGTATTCTTGGTTGGGGTAGTATCACCATTCATGATTTGTCCTTATATTGTTTAATTAAACTCATAGGTTTAGAATAATAATTATTTTGATAGTGGGGATAATTCATCTTTTGTCTTTAGAAGTAACATTTTTTGTCGTATGCCAGTATGTATTCAGTTGCGTAATTTAAATTACGTTAATTTTATTTCTGTAATAAAATAATCCTTAGATCAAATAATCAGTAATTCGAGAATGAATTCAAGACTAGTGGAGAAATGGTAATGCATACAAAAATATAATCTATTGCGAAGTAAAAAGAAGGTGGTTGTCATATGTTAGTCTTGTGATGATAAGAGGCCACAAAAGAATCTCAAAGTAAGCTCCCTCAAATGGGAACCAGAGGGTTAAAGAAAAGGAGGCTGCTTTAGAGGAACACCAAAAAGAACACAGACAAAAGCAACAACAGCAGGCATCAATTCCCTTTTTTAAGATTGGGAAGCTCACCCAGATCAGGGACAAGTGGCGAGATATATTGCAGGTCCTGTGCAAGGTCTGACACTTAATAGCCAAGACAGTCGGTACATTGAGAGTCTAGAACTTCTTCCCTGTGTGCTGTCTTCAGCTCGAAAGAAAACTAGATAAGTTAGTCATTTTTATCATCTGTAGTAACTGGAGCATAAGTAGCATAGTGTTTAATGTACAAGTTTTGCAGACTGATGCTCTCCATTTGATTCCATAAAAAAAAGAACATTTGTACTTAGCCTAACACAGTTCTGAAAGCTCTCAACACCATCATGACCATCATCTCTAAAGGCTGTGACCTGTCTTGGTGGAGTATAATATTTCACATCCCAACAAAATTTGTTATTGAATATCTTCCTTGCCTTATTTTTATCAGTGAAATTGTGTACATAGCTCACATTGTTAATGCAGGGTAATAACAAAGTGGCAATCACTGGGTTCTGCAACCCTCTCCTCTCAATTCATTGGAACTCGTAACTCTTCACATTTCTTTGGTGGGCATGAAATACTGTATGACTACCTTTACTTTAAGAATCCGCAGTAGCATGATCCTGATCAATGGCCCCTAGGTTCACCAAGCCGTAACTCTTTCCAGAATGAAGATACAAACTTTACACCACATACCTGTGGCTTTATTGTGGTTAGTGGTTGACATTTTAAAATTCTAAATCAAATATAAATCTTTTCCGTCTCATTGGTACAAATATTGTACCACATTTTCTCCTTAAAATTGAACCAATTCTATAATGAATAGAAAGTTTTGACTGGTAATATGATATTAATTGTTAATTTTTAAATGATAATTGTAAATTAACAATTTTTGCCCATTAATGACAATTTTTTGTCATAAATTTTCTGACCCTGAAACGAGCACCTTATTTTTTTTAGGAAAAGTAAGGTGGCCTGTTGTAATACTGAACACATTGCCAATAAAATGTTGGTCATTGAAAATATGGACACTAACACCATATACGACTTCTGGTCAATATGGCAGATAGGCGGCAGGAACCATTCAGGCTCAGTCTGAAGAGAGTTCATTGTTGCAGTTTGTCCAAGTCCAGCTTGCTGCCAGAGCTACTGCGTTTAGTGCTCTGTGCACACCATGAGCTGTGTTTTTCATCCAGATTGCTTACGATGAATGATTGTATCGCATGACAAAGGACAATTCAGCTGCGTTCACTTACAGTGCCGCTTTGCCTTATGTCTTTTGGTGTGTGCTGTAGCTGCTATGATGGGGACTGCAGCTGCCTTTCTTTGTTTGGATACTTCAATGGGATGAGTTTTAATTTGGATGATTCCACTGGCACGGGCGGTTGAGCAGTTATAAATTTTAATTTGTTTACAGTGATACCACGGCCTTCAACTAAGGAAAAAAAAACTGACCATAACCGTATTTCTTTACAACTTTGAGGTGGGAAGGGGACTCTTTACTCTCTCCCACCCCCCAACACACACACACTTTTAACATATCTGAGATGTTTTTCCAAGAAGTAAACATAACTTTTCACTTTCTCTTTGCAGTAGACAGATGCAGCTTTTGAGCAAGGACATAGGTGATTCTGAGAGCAACACTTCTGATGAAGATCAAGTGGATCATCCTACCAAAGCACCAATAAGTAAGTATTTAGTGTTTACTTTTTGTTTCACTGGTTGATGAGGAGGCTAGGGGTGAGGTGTAAGGATGTAACAGTGCTAGATTTTATTTTATTTTACTTGTTGAGGTTTACTGTACTACTAGCAGAAAATCCTAAAGATCTACAATTAATTACTTAAAGAAATAAACATGACAAGGAAAAAATATGGACTAGATGTGAATATCAAAAAGTCTAAAACTATGATCATAAACAAAGAAAATACTCAAAACCCACAAATGGATATCAAAATTGAAGGAATAGACATGGAGACAGTTCAGAACTACAACTACCTTGGACATACTATAACCAGTGATGGAAAATGTAAAACTGAAATAAACAAAAGAATAGGAATGGCAAAAATTAATAAGAGTTTCATAGCATTAATGCCATGAAAAATATACTATCATCAAAACAAATAACACCAGGGTTTAAAAACGAAGAATAGCAAAATATTATATCTTCTCAACAATCCTATATGGTGCTGACACATGGACACCAGGCAAGAAAACAGAACAGAGAAGTGAAACCTTTGAAATGTGGACGTATAGAAGAATAGGTTGAAT
Organism: Megaustenia siamemsis; assembly: GCA_032433765.1. NCBI lineage: Eukaryota > Metazoa > Mollusca > Gastropoda > Stylommatophora > Ariophantidae > Megaustenia > Megaustenia siamemsis. The sequence continues at coordinate 71,968,764 of JAVIAB010000106.1, read as the reverse complement.
TGGATGGACAGAAAAGAATACAAATGATGAAGTCTTAAAACAACTAAAAATGAAAAGAGAACTACTAAATACAATTAGAACAAGACAAATGCGATTCTTGGGCCATGTTAAAAGACACAACAGCCTACTAAAAGTAATTTTGGAGGGGAAAATACAAGGTAAAAGAGGCAGAGGCAGACCAAGACTAACATGGACAAGTAACATCAAAAGATGGACAAATCAGCCTATGACAACCTGCACCATCAAAGCAAGAGACAGAGCAGAATGGCGCTCCATGGTAGCCAACCTTCGTTGCGGTGATGGCACTCGATGATGATGTTGAGGTTTAGAGCTTATTTGGTTATGTGTAATGTGAGGATTATATTAGAGGAACATATAGAAAAGCTGAAACAATTTCTTCTAAATTTGATTGACCTGAGAAGGCTTTTTGCAACGTACATAGAGAGACTCATTGTAGAACATACTGAGATGATATGGGAATACCACAGAAAATTATTAACATCATCAAAGATGTGTATGACGGCTTCTCTTGTGCAGTTCACACAGAGGCAGGATTGAGTGAATGGTTCCAGATTGAAACTGGAGTTAAACAAAGGTGTATTTTATCTCCCTTGTTATTTGGAATTGCCATCGACTTCTTAATGAAGAAATACAGTACAAGTGACAAAGGTGTTGGATGGATAGATGGACCAATTAGAAGATCTTGATTTTGCAGATGACATAGTTCTTATCAATAGCAATATGAGCATGAGGCAATAAAAAACAAATGACTTATCAATGGCTAGTAAAATAGGACTTGAGATGAACTTAGAAAAGACAGAAGTAATGACAAATTAAATTAAACCAGAAGAAAAAACATGCCTAGAAGGAAATACAGTGTAAGAAGTAGATCACATCATATATCTTGGAAACAGTCTAGATTAAGTAGGAGACATAAAGAAATAAAGTAGAAGTAGAAAAACAAAGCCAGTAATGACTTTCAGAAACTTTAATAAAATATGGAAATCAAAATTACTAAGCACAAAAACAAAGCTCAGGATTTTCAAAGTCAGTTGTATTATCCACCCTAATGCATGTGAGAGCTGGAAAACTACTAAAGAAATACAAAATAAATTAGATGTATTTGAAAACAAATTCCTCAGGAAAATGCTTCGTATACCATGGATTGAGTTAAAGAGTAGTGCAGAGATAAGAGATATGACAAAGTATTAAACAAATATCATCTATAATCAAGAGAAGGTAGACATATTTTAGGTTTAATATTAATTAATGTGAGAGGCTCACCCAAAGGAAAGACATGTGGAGAGATGCATTGCGGGTCCTTTGCAAAGTCTGACACTTAATAGCAAAGATTGTCGACTTGGAGAATCTAGATATTCTGCCATATGTGCTATCTTCGGCTAGAAGGACAATTGATGGATGGATGGTTGGTTTGTAAAATGATGTGAAAATAAGATATCACCTAAGACATAATAGATTTAAATGTGAATCATATGACAGTACAGGACAAATGTGCAGTTGCATAGACGAAAGATAAATAATACATAAATCAGAATGTCAGATTAACACATTTGCTACCAAGGGGTTTAACACACTAGCATTCTGTTTTTAGCAAATGTTTTTTAAAATTAAAACAACAGTGAGAAAATAAATGAAAATTGATTTAAAACATGCAGTTTGTTCAGACAATTTGTTCAGGAAGTTGGAAAATAAGAGAATTACAAGGTTTTATTGGAAATAATTTTGGAAACACAAAAAATTATTTAGCTGCAAAAACTGATTCCTGGGTTCAATGCATTGGTAACTGAAGCCAGTCTTTGACTCGTAGTGTGAAATGTGTTAATTAATATGGTATGAGCATAGAGAGTCATATGAGATATATAGTTAAATAAAATTGGGGGCTTGGTAATCCAGAGATATGATGTCAGCCTCAGGACAGGAAGGTACCTGGGTTTAAATAAAGCCCACCAGAAGCGGTAGTGATTTTAAAAAGAATGAAAAATTAATCCATGGTTTCTTTATGACGTTTCCCTCCCTGATCTCTTGGGTAATTGGATCTGATGTCTAGCCCTCTCGGATAACAGCAATAAATGGGAGGTTTCCGTGTGCACACACGCACACTAAAGATCCCTTGGCAGTTAAAATCGAAAAGAGTAGGCCTTAAATATGGCTACCGCCCAGGCAAAAATGTCAACAGCAACCTTCCCACACCGTGTATCCCAGGCTGTGCTACGAAGTTCATACATATGGGTGAGGATTCTCCTCGGATTTTCTTGAGACTCTTGAGGGGGATTTTGAAGCACCTATGGATTCATATGATCCTAACAACGACCGTTAAATAAAAGTGCAATGAGAACAAAATTTCAAGAGAGGCATTTGGTTAAGATCCCATGAGGCACAGGTTATCAGTTGAAATACATAATTAAATTAAATTGTCATAATTACAACAAATGAACAAAAGCATAACCAAATAAGAATATCAGATTCACTAAAAATCATAATTGATAAAAAGAAAGAAAATGTGTTCAATTTTATCATTTTTGCAGTAGTTCTTTGTTGTAATAAAAAAACTCTAGAGCTTCGTAGCAGGAGGCAATCTGATCATAAAAGAGGACTTCATAGCAATTGTTGCAGCTTCATTGGAGTGGTTAAGATTGTACGCCTCAATATGTTGGTTCAGATGTATAGGAAAAAAGTTCACTTACAAAATGTGCTTAACTATTGAGATAATGGGACAAAGTAAATTACTATTTTAATGCATTTATTTCAGTGCATTCAGTCCCAGATGTTAAAGAATTACAGGTCAGTTGGTTTATTATGTGTGTTACTCTTTTTCTAGAAATCTCTTTGAATCCATTCTGAAAATAACAATGTGAATGAAAAGCATTTAAAGTGTTCATCAATTTTACATAAAACAAATTAAAATAAGTAGCTGGGCTAATAGGCTTTTATTTAGACCTTTTAAGGCCTGCAGAATGTTGTTAGCATAGTTGAGGAAGCCCTATTTCACCCAACGAACATTGACATAGTAGTTTTTCATTTTGTTCTGTATTTTAACCCTAGATTATGATACCTATCTGTGACTCACATGTTTACGATAGCGTAGTAAAAATTACTACCATTTAATTGTAAGATTAGTAGCTCTAGAAATAGTATTTTCTTTGAATTTTTGATACTCAGCTGTGTTTACTAGACGAAACACAAGGACTGAGATTTCCTGTCTCAGGTTGATTTATGACATGAAATTTGACCGCATGGACCAGACGCGTTACTTTGTCTATTCATATGGTCGCCATAAGTCCATCAATATGTTCTGTTACCTCATAGTGTTATTTGCTGCAGTTCCAGAGGTACAAAGGGTTATTTGGTGTCCACTGACGGCAGAAGAAATTTTCCTGGTTAGAAAAATAAAAAAGGAAAAATACCAATTTGTTGAAAATTGGCCAATTTTTTTTTTTCAAATTAAAGATTGTGTCTCACAAAATCAGGAAAAAAAATCCAACACCAAAAAGAAACAAATCCACCATTCAGGGGTCACAAGGTGTAATAATCACGAAGGTACACAAGGGGAGGGGGGGGGGAATGTTTGACCACTGCATACTGTCAAATTTTGAAGAGTCTATTTTTATGATGATATCGTAATTTAGGATTAAATATGCAGAGCATCATAATTTAGGATTAAATACGCAGAGCACCGTATTTTAGGATTAAATATGCAGAGCACTGTATTTTAGGATTAAATATGCAGAGTATCGTAATTTAGGATTAAATATGCCGCACACTGAATTAGCATATTTTCAAGGGATTCGAATATCGAATATAATAGTTACATGTCTTGCAGCAAGCCTAGAATTATCTCCCTTGTATTATTTTACTCATAGTATAATCAAATTTGTGATGTTTTGAAAGTTTTCAATCGCTAATTTATGCGGAAAAGTGGAAAATGGCTGGCAGTAGTGGGGTATCAAGTTTTCCTAATGCAAATTATAATTAAAACAACAGGAAAAGCTAGAGAATTATGTTTCAAGAACTTTGATTGTGTAAAATCAGTAGTTAAAGATGAGTACATTTTAGGATTGCATGCCTAATTGCAACAAAAAAATTACTTTTTTCCCCCCCCCCCCCCTAAATGTATTTTTTTTCCTTATCCATTTTTTTTTTCAAAATATTTTCTGTGATTATCAAACTGTATCAGTGTCACCTTTCATTTGATGCCTAATACTTGTGCCTGTCTTGTAGTAGCTAGAATATAGATTTAGTGCAAAAAGTTTTTCAGCAAAAAAAATTCAGGGAAAACCAGGAAAAAATGGCAGAAAACAAGAGTTATCTCTTAATTACAATATCTATCTGTAACTCTCCCAGTTACGCTACTATAATAGCAATTACTACCACTTAAATTTAACATTAAGTGCTCTAAAAATAGTAATTTCTCTGAACTTTTGATGTGTTCACACAAGGCAAGACACAAGGACTCAGAATTCTTGGCTCAGGTTGATTTATGACCTGAGTTTCTCCTCAGTGACCGGACGTATTACAATGTCTATCGGTACGGTCACCGTAAGTCCATCAGTATGCTCATTTACCTCACAACATTATTCACTAGGAAATTTCCTTGGTCACAGAAGAAAAAAAACATTTTTGTTTTTGTTGTGTGCAAAAATAATATATGTATGTATCCTACATCAATAGAAATAAATCAGATACTCAGGTTTCACTGGAAGTAGTAATTAGTAAGGTACAGGGAGAGGGATAATGTTTGACCACTGCAGAAAGTTAAACTTTGAAGAATTTGTGTTTCGATACTGTAATTTTTACAATGGTATCGTTATCTATAAACAGGACAAATCTGAAACAAGTGCAACGTTTGAAATACTTGGGCACAATAATATCAGATGGGAGATGCACCACAGAAATAAAAAGCAGAATAGCTCAGGCCAAAATAGGATTTCAGAAAATGATCTTATGCAACAAATCTATGTCAATAGAAATGAGAAAGAGTTCATCTGTGCTGTATAGAACCAATTCTGACCTAGGGAAGCGAATCATGAACAGTAGACAAACAAATGAAAAGACAATTATAGGCCACAGAGATGGGACTTCTCAGAAGAATGTTGAAAGTTCCCTGGACAGCTAAAAAAGACCAATGAGGAAATTCTCAGAAGCCAACACAAAAAGGGAGCTCCTAAAAACATCAGAAAGAAACAATCAACATTTTCCGGGCACATTATGAGAAGAGGAAAGTTGGAATACTTGGTTACAACTGACAAAATATAAGGAAAGAGAGATCGTGGATGACAGAGTATAAATACTAGATAGCTTGGTGTAATGGCATAGAAGACAGTCAACAACAGAACTGATATGGTGCACGTAGATAAAAAATGGTGGGAGGACATGATCGCCTATGCCAACCGTATGGCACATGATGATGATCGTTATCTAAGGCTAAAGCAGGGCAGTGGACAAAATAGGATGAGCTAACATTAAAAATAAATAAATAAAAGTATGCTACTGGTTGTTAAATATGTTACAGAACCTGAAAATTAATGTCATTCTGACATAAAATCCACAGAACAATGACATTTACTCCCTCTTGATGAAGTCTTCGGGCCGGTTGCCAGACACCAGATGGCAGAGACGCTGGAATCAGACACTACCCAGCATGGTGGCCAAGGTTAATGCGAATATTTATGTGCTTTTTTTTTTTTTTTTTAAATGTATTTTTCAGAATATAATTTGTTCAATTTAAAATTATTATTTAAAAACACTTAATTTTTTTTTTTAGGGGTGGGGGGAGGTGGTGGTGTCTCCTGGGTGGTCTAAGGTTAGGAAAAATTGAAAAAAAAAAGAAGAAAAAATGGTATGTTAGAAGCTTTACGTGATTAGTAGACGACTGGTCTAAGGTTAACATGTTAGCCTCTGGACAAGAAAGTCAAAGTCTTGGGTTAGAACAAGTGGTGGACATTTTTCAAAATTAATTTGTGGTTTCTTTACCACCTGTCCCAGCATTTCTTGAAGAGTACACAGGCTGATTGTTCCTGTAAGGTCTTAATTGTAGATACATCTGTAAAGTACCAGACTTGAACCGGCGTCTTAGCACGCGAGTTTTCACCCATAAGTGCTCGGCCGCCTATCCAGAAATGTTTGGAGATTTCTGGATAGTGTCGCTTCAAGTATCGGAACTCACGATGCAAGGCAACATTCCTCACCTTCCCATGGTAATACCCTCGTACCCATTTCTGCCAACGGCTGGGTCCAACCGTGGGGGTATTATTTTTTTTTTCCAACCACATGTACAACTCAACATTGCTCCCAGCGGGAATCAAATACATCTGTATTTCCCACTAAGCACTCCGGATCAACCAGACTCCTTTTCCACCTTGAGACTCCTGTCTCTCAACATATACATCCTTGTCCCACCCATCCTCCCCTTCTCTTTAGGGGTGAAGAACAAACTTGGCGATAGTAAGGCCACACTCAGTGTCAGAGCTGCCAGCAAGCTTATAGGCTATAATCTTACTGGCCAAGGAAATAAAAACTGAAGTGGAAAGGCAAATCCAGTGCACAAGAAATGCCATGTTGATGACCAGATGTATTGGCCAGAAAGGCATAGCTAACGCTGTAAGTCCTGACTTTTTGTGAACCACAACTCAGTGGAACTATTCCCATTTAATGCTTTTTTTAACCCTAGATTGCGATTCTGTAGTAAAAATTACTACCCCTTAATTGTAATATTAGGGCTCATTAAAAATATTTTCTTTGAACTTTTGACACACAGCTGTGTGCTTACACTAGGAGAGACACAGGGACTCATATTTCCTTGCTCGGGTTGATTTATCACCTGACATTTGACTGCATGGACTGGATGTGCTGCGTTGTCTATTCATATGGCTATGGCTGCTGTCAGTATGTTCAGCTACCTCACAGCATTATTCACTGTGTTTCCAGAGTTAAAAGGGCTGTTTGATGCCAGCAGATGACCAAGTAAATTTCCCAGGTCACAGCAAACAAACAAAAATATTTTTTTAAAATTGGCAAATTTTGTTTGCATAATTCAAGATTGTATCTCATGAAAAATAAAAAAAAATCCAACACTCAGATTTCACCAGAGGTAGTAATTAGAAAGGTACACAGAGGGGGAAAATGTTTGATGGCAAACTGTCTTTTGAAGGATCTGAATTTTGGTGCTGTAATTTTTACTACGATATCGTAATCTAGGATAAAGGACAAAGATGAGAAGTTATCTGGCGAATGCTGGAGAAAAATTATTCTGTTCATGTAATTTTGTGGAACTCAACATGTTATCTCTTTAATCTCTTCTTTTTATCAAAGTTAATTATATTAAAAGTTTATTACTTTCTAACACTCCTCTATTGTATTATTTATGATATTCCAGCGTGAGATTGGTGTGAGCAAACCACAACAATTCACTCATGGTGATATGTGTTACATTAACTCAAGGTGAGATAGTGTTATATTAACTCAAGGTGAGATAGTGTTATATTAACTCTTTCGCTGCTAAAATAGGGAGTTTAACTACACTTGATGGCGTATTAAAACACAACTTACCTTAAGAAGTTGTTAAAAAAAATAATGGTTGCGCATAATAAACTAAGAAAAATTAATTTAGAATGAGAAATGCAGTTTCATAGCAACCAAAACTCATTTTTACATAAATGTTACAATGTTCACAATTAAGTATTCAGTTAGTAGAATAACAAACAAAAAGAAACAGATTTGTGTGAAAGAAAAAGGCAGTTACCCACATTAAAAAAATATAAAGTTGGCACTGATCCAATATTTTAAAAATACTTTCAAAAGCACACACTTTCTCCATCACATGAAATCGAATCAGCATCAAACTGTCACTTTTAAAATAATAAAACTTATTTCTAATTCACTTTCCACATAATCTTCATGAAAATTGTCTAAATACAATGACCTAATTTCAATATGGAAGCTAAAAAATAGAAGAGAGTATCAGTGTGATTGGATTTCGGTAGCGATTTTCAAACACAAATTTGAAATTGTTGGAATTGGCCGTTTGTCGTGAACGAAAGTGGAAATGATGAAAAATCTACGTAGTGTACTTTTACAATGAAGAGTTTCTGGTAACCAGTGTATGGTAAATTATTTCCTTCATTCACTGCAATGAGATAAACCAAAAATGGTGGAAATCAGTGCATTAGCAGTCAACTGGTTAACTCAGATTGAGATATCTGCAGATTAAGTCCACACTTGGCCTTTGCCCAAACAGGATTCAAACTCATGTTTACCTTATTTTGAGAATTGCAGGTTTGTTACCATTTTGGACACTTAACTCGTTTACAAGTTAATGTAATTGAACTAAACTAATTTTGCTTTTCTATCAGTAGAGAGTTGATGTATGGTAGTTGGTGAGCTGCCATAACTAGCTAATGATCATTGATGCCTTTTTAATGGATGCTTGCGCAGAATAAAAGGATGGAAATAGCAGGACAAAATCACTAACATAGAATTTCTGGAAATGTACCAGTCAAACACCAGTGGATAAAGAAATACATCGAAGACGATGACGCTGGATAGGACACACACTACGGAAGCCAACTGAGAGTATTACACAACAGGCCCTTTTTTGGAATTCCCAGGGGAAAAGACAAAGAGGAAGACCAAGGAATTCTTGGAGAAGACAGATAGAAGCAGAGATGAAGATGATGGGAAAGACATGAAATGATCTTAAAAGAATGGCAAAAAACAGAACGACTTGGAAAGTGTTTGTTGAAGACTTATGCTCCACTGGGAGCAAAAATGGTAGAAGAAGAAGACCGTTGAAAAAAACAATAATTAAAAGCATACTTGCAGGAAGATAAGACAGCATAAGACCAAGAAGAAGAAATCAAAGAGACCTTGAACTTGACAACAGAAGTGGGATCTCTAGCTAAAGACAGATTTATTCATGTGGACAGTGATGAATGCAGTGTTCTGCAAAGGACACGCAACCTGATGATGAAAAGAAAGGGAATAAACCCTTATGTGGTTCACACTTTCTTTGTCATGAATCACAGATATCATTGTTCTAACCACTCAACCATTAGAACTAGTTCACCTTATCTGTAAAAAGTGAAATAAGTTTCTTTTGCTTCACATATACCTGTATCTGAATTTGGCTCGTTATACAATCAGTGATTGACCTCTATGTGAGGTGAAGGCTGTATCTTTCTTGAAGTAGTAGGTAAAAAGTAGACCTTAGCTTTCATGATTCATTGCACAACTCTCCTTATATACTAGTAATAACTGGGAACAGGCTACAGTGAAGAACATCCCAAACTCTATTTTTTATAAAGACAGAATATTTGGTGGAGCTCTTGCTTAAAATAAAATATAAACAATCTTTATGAAAATGACATGCATGGTTCCGAGTCTTGTTAATTGTGATCAGGACATTTTAAATTTGTGAGAAAGTTGTGAAACCACCACTTCAGTATGAAAGTTGTCAGAAATAAATCATCTTTCCTGCTTTCCTAGACACTTGAAGACTTGTGAGAGTGTTCTGCTTCTAATGAAGGCAGCCATAAAACAGAGAGTGATGCTATCTTCTGCAATTTGACATGGAGAAAGAAAACAGGAAAACTGGTAGTTCAGAGATGCAATAAATACAAAAACACAGAATGTCTCTTTCAAACCTGTATGCATATTGCTACCCAGTTTCTAAAAAGACTGAATGGCTTGAATTAATATTCTTTTGAGCTTAGATGGCAGACTGCACAGATCACCAAATCAATTATTAACACTTGATAATGAAGTGAAGTTTGAAAGATTTAGAGCACATAGAGAATAGTACACACAGCACCAGCAGAAAGGGTGGGGTATTGACTCGGTCAGCAATGGTCTCAAAGGTAGGAGCTGGAACAGCCTCGTATCGGGTTCAGGGCACAACCGGTACCTAAGGTGTTGAGTGGCCAGAACCAATCAGAAATCAACAGTAAATACTGATTGCAGACTGCAAAGAAATCATGACACACCTGGGGCAGACCAAGAAGAGGGTGATTTCAAGATATCAGATACCTTGAACATGACAACAGAAGTAAGAGGCTAGAGATGGAGATTCTTTCAGACAAGCTGGGATGAATGCATTGTTCTACAGATTACGTGTGACCAGATGATAGATAGAATAGAAAAAAGTATCTTGTCAGTTGTATGTTTTGTAAATATCATCAGCTAACATTTAGTAGAAAGTTAATTTATTTCTATCCTAGGTACATTCCCAACCACAGCACGCAACTTGAGTATTTCGGCAACAAAGCATTTTGTGGTATATACTCAGAAGATGGCAACATTTTCCTGTCTGCATGTCAAGGTAATCAAAATTGAGGATTGTGTTTTTTTTTTGTTTCATAAACTTGGTAAAACTACACTGTCACAGATTAGAAATAAGCAGTTAGCTCTTGATTGCGACATCTACTTTGATGTAGCAGCTGCAATGGCCATCTTGATTTCCCAGGTTTTGCTGGAGAAGTTTCATCGTGTCCATCCCAGAGGAACTGTAATATTTGGATTTCTATATCCAGGATATCCTACACTAGGATTTCTGCATCCAGGATATCCAATATTAGGATTTCTATATTCAGGATATCCAATATTAGGATTTCTATATTCAGGATATCCAACTCTATATTTTCTATATCCAGGATATTCAACACTAAAATTTCTATAACCAAGATATCTGATGCTAGAATTTCTACATCCAGGATATCTAACACTAAAATATATATATATTTTATTGATATTTTATAAATTATATATATATATACAGGGGAGGTCAAAAAGTAATGCACACCAATTTTTTTCTCGGCTAATAATAAAGATAGGAATATGAAATTTTGCACACTTGGAATATGACATGTTCCAATTATGTGCACCAAATTGCACAGCATTCTGATAAATATTACGCAATCTATGAACCGTTAAAATGGAGCTTGTCAACAATGTCCGTTACAAACAGCGAATTGTCATAGAATTTCTGGTTGCGGAAAAAGAAACTGTGGCAAACATTCATAAACGACTGTGTGCAGTGTACAAATGTTCTGCAGTCGATAGGAGCACATTTAGTCGCTGGGTTCAGAGAATTAAAGCTGCAGAAAGTGTACGAGTGGAGCTGCATGATTTACCGCGTTCTGGACGTGTTGCCTCGGCTACCAGCACAGACATGTTAAACCGGGCTGATGCCATTATTCGTAAGGATAGGTGTATCACTAGTCAGCAATTGGCATTGCAGCTTACAGTCAGCAAGGGAAGTGCAATCGCAAATTTTAAAACTCTCGGATATTCAAAGATTTGCGCTCGATGGGTTCCTCGGTGCCTAACAAATGATCACAGAGTTCAAAGGAAAACATTCTGTTCTGAATTGTTGGAGCGTTTCGGTGTTGAAGGAGAAATGTTTTTGTCAAAAATTGTTACCGGTGACGAAACGTGGGCACACTATTATGAGCCTGAAACAAAAATGCAGTCAATGGAATGGCATCATCCGCAGTCACCAAAAAGAAAAAAATTCAAAACATCTCCATCAGCCGGAAAGGTGATGATCACTGTCTTGTGGGACATTGATGGTGTGATTCTTGTTGATGTAATGACAAGAGGTGAGACAATCAACTCGACAGCTTACATCAATACACTGACAAAACTCAAAAATCGGTTCCACAGAGTTCGGCCTAATAAGCCATCTGCAGATTTGTTGCTTCAACATGACAATGCACGCCCTCACACAAGTCTGGTAACACGGGAAGCAATCAACAAATTTGGTTGGACTGTACTGCCCCATCCTCCTTACAGCCCTGATCTGGTGGCTCCCTCAGATTTCCATCTATTTGGACCACTCAAAAAATTCCTGCATGGGACACACTTTGACAATGATGAGGATGTGATCCGTGCAGTTAAAAAATGGCTACGCGAGCAGGACAAAACTTGGTACAAACGAGGCATTCATGACCTAGTTTCGCGTTGGCGTAAGGCAATACGCTTGGACGGAGATTATGTTGAAAAATAGGTAGTGTAAAGGGGATGTTCAGCTACAATCTGAAAATTTCCCACATTTTGCCCAAATAGTTTCCGAGAAAAAATTGGTGTGCATTACTTTTTGACCTCCCTACGTATATATATATATATATATATATATATATATATATATATATATATATATATATATATATATATATATATATATATTTTGACCTTCTGCCAAGCCATTCTCTTAAGATGTCTGATATCTTTTCTCTTTGCTTTCCTCTATCACTTCATCCCTTAATTTTCCCAGTTGTCAAAATATGTTACAGCTATTTATTTCTCATTTCATGGCCAAAAAATGATGATTGTTTATTCATAATATTGGAAATTAGCTCTCCTTTTATTTTTGCCTCTTTCAGAACATTTTCATTACTCTTATCCATGGTATCCTCAACATTCTTCTGTAAAATCACAATTCTACAACCTCCAGTGATTTTCTTGATATAACCTTATGTAGAGACTGGTTCTACATAACATTTAAGAACTCTTTTTCTTGTTTCCATTGTCAGATGTGGATTTCAAAATATCTTCTTTTTTTTGGAAAGGTGCTTTTGCCTGAGCTATTCTGTATCTCACACCTCTATTGTACGTCTGCTAATATTGTTAACATTCACTACTAGGACTTCTATATTCATGATATCTGACACTCAAATTTCTATATTCAGGATATTCAACACTAGGGTTTCTGTATCCTTGATATCCAAAACTAGAATTTTTATATACAGAATATCCAATACTAGGATTTCTATATCTATGATATCCAGTACAATGATCTCTATATGCAGGATATCCAATACTAGGATTTCTATATCCATGATATCCAGTACAATGATTTCTATATGCAGGATATCCAGTACTAGGATTTCTATATCCATGATATCCAGTACAATGATCTTTATATGCAGGATATCCAATACTAGGATTTCTATAACCACAGACCCTGACAATTGCAGGAGTTCTTTATATTACATTCAAAATAAGGTGCAGTAGTTAATGAACTGGTCTCATCAATACCACTGAGTTTAACACACTGTGGCCAGATTATTTTTGTTAGAAATTTGTTAAAATGTGAAATAAAGGTCAGAAAGTATATGAAAATTGATCTAAAACACATGGCTTGTTCAGTTTGCTCAGGAAGTCTGGAAAAGAGGTTTAAAAAAGAGAATTAACAAGCCTTTAGTGGAAATAATTGTGGAAACATTACATTAAAAGCTGCCAAATATGGCTCCAAGGTTTCTCACACCGGTTACGGAATATGTTAAGGTGCAAGACTAGATTTGATATGAAGGCCACCCAGCTTTGGTACAAGAGAATTTGTTGTTTTTTTTTTAAAAACAAAAATGATGTTACTGGAAGGTGCTGATCATATTACACCAGAAATGTGCAGATGGTTGAAAAAAATCTGGCCACTAGCATCATATTCCCTATATGCCACATGAAAGATTTGGCTAGAGTTCTTTCTTTTGTCCCTTTATTATGTTCAAACATGTTTATGAAATAGTCATATTTTCAGACCAGTTCATTCGAGTATATAACACAAGCAATGATAATTTTGAGCTTTTCAAGAGCATCAGAGCACATGATGTTGGATGGAGTGTGCTTGACACAGCTTTCAGGTGTGTTATCTTTCTTTGTTATTCTTATTTACAAGTTTATATTATGTACATATTTCTTATTTGAAGTTTAAATTACATGTATATTTCTACTTCTGAAGGTTTATTTTATATGCACATTTCTTTTGTTACCAATTTATATTATATGCAGTGCTCTTGTCATTATCATTCCCTTGACCACAGTCATGAGAGAGATGAACTGAGCTGTCAACTGCCAAGCATATTATAAGATGCGACTAAGAAGATTGGGGTCTAGGTCTTTGTCGGTGTTTTGCTAGTGTGTGGCAAGTGTGCTTCATACCGGGGAACATGCTTAGGTGGAAATCTGAACACTTTGGAGTTTTACATTGTGCAATAAAGATGATTTATTAGCTAAACTATTAATGCATAATCTTATTTTGAATATATTTATTGCTTAAAAAAATATTAGTATTGCTAAGTACTACAGAAAAATCCATACTTTGGATAATAAAAAAGAGCAACGAAGACATATTAAAAGTTTTAAACACTAAAAAACTTAAATGGTTAGTTAAGCCACCTGGTCAGAATGAATCCTCACTAATCACCATCAAGGGCGTTCTCCTCGAGAATGCATGGAAAAAGAGCAAGAGGAAGACCTAGAAGAAGATGGATAGATGCAGTGACAGAGACATGTAACAACAAAGGAAAATCACTAATTCAGACAGTTCGAGCAGCTCAAGAACAACAAATGATATAAACCACAACACCTTTTCAGTATCAGTGAAAAGAGAAAGAAAGAGAAAAATAAAAACACTAAAAAGAACTGGCTTATATACACCATTCTACAGAGGAAATTAAATACTATGGCCACATCAAAAGACACAGCAGGTTGGAAAGAACAATAATGGAAGGCATGGTTCCTGGGTGACTCATCAGGGGCAGATTAAAGAAATGACAATAGAAGAAGGGAGATCTGGCTAGAGACAGAGACTCTTTCAGACAGGCTGTGGTGAATATAATGTTCTGCAAAGGACATGCGACCTGATGATGATGGTTAAGTACTGCTTTCACAACTGAAAGATTTATTTTCTATATGTTCATTATCTGATGTATAAATTTTATCTGTAAAATGTATCTTTAATATCTAAAATATGTGTCTGGCTTGCACAGTTAGGAAAAGACAACAACAAGGAATAGCATTGGTCTCCTCACCTCTAAATGTTATGACAATTGAATTCCCTATAATAGTATCCAATGTGACCAAGTTAACAAGTGAATTCCCAATAATAGTATCCAATGTGACCTAGTTAACAACAGAATTCCCTATAAAAGTATCCAATGTGACCAAGTTTTCAAGTGAATTCCCTATAATAGTATCCAATGTCACCAAGTTAAGAAGTGAATTCCCTATAACATTATATCTGATGTGACCAAGTTAACAACTGAATTCCCTATAACATATCTGATGTGACCAAGTTAACAACTGAATTCCCTATAACATATCTGATGTGACCAAGTTAACAACTGAATTCCCTATAATATTATATCCAATGTGACCATTGAGATATATATATTTTTAAAACAACACAGAACAGATGATGATAGTACTTTGAGTTATTACATTTGTTACTGTAGCAACTTTAGGCTTGTCAATGTCTTACCACCAGGACCTGAACAGTCATCTTCAGACTTATAAGCCTCAAACTTATATCCAAAGCTACCATATTTACACGTCACCAGAGATTTATCATTCATTATCTCCCCTTCACACACATTTAATGTCCATTTAAGAATGAACAATGAAGAGAAGTAGTCATCGGGAAAATGCTGAGGGAGAAATATAAATAGTCAAAAGTGATCCATGTTTTATTGTTTCTATCTGCGGCTGAGTGGTTAGTGAGCTTGCTTCCTGATCCAAAAGGTAATGGGTTTTGATCCCCAAAGTGGCAGATTTTTTTTCCAGCTCTGGGGTTCACCCAACCTCTAAAAATGGATTTTTCTGGAAATTAAAGGCAGCCTGGCATGATGTGATACCGACCACATGGTCCAAAAAATGTGCTGTGGTCATGGAAAAATATGGCCACTAACAATCCCATTCCCCATCCGCCTAGCAAGGGAGGGGACCTTTACTTTATATAGGTCGTCGTTGATCTCCTTATCCCTCTATATGTGTAGTCTGTCTATGACATTAGTACCTGACTTAATTCTATTTCTGTTTTAAAATATGTATAAAGTTATATGTGTCCGCATTAAAGTTGGTGGTCGGGGGAAAAAAATTTGTGTTATATAAAAAAAAATAATATGAGGCAATTCTCACATTGTTCCCTAAAGACTTGTATCAATGTGTGTTTCTTGATCACAGCCCAGATGGTTGCTTTGTAGCGTATTCCAGCTGGTCAGACTGTGGTAAGTAACTTGCTTAATGTTTTATATTTATTTTATTTGTGCTTTTGAGATAACGTAGAATGTGACGGTACTTGAAGTTGTCCTGCTGTAGTCCCAACCTAAACCCAAATGGAAACATTTTGGCACAACTGAAGAATCATTTTAAAAATGGAAGACTCAAGTGACTTTGAACAATTGAAGAAGGGAGCTGATAAAATACTGGGGAGAAATGGCGGAAAAAATAGATATAGAAATAAACTAGAAAAAAACGGCATGGTTAAAGCTTCACATTACAAGTAGAAAACACAAACCACAACAATGTTTTGGCTCAATAGGCCTACAGCAGGAATAAACATACAACACACATACAAATATGTATTTAAAATAAACAAAATAATAATAAAAAATATAATATATATTTTAAAATATATAGTAATTATGAACAGAAAAATACTGGGATAGTCTGACTCACAATTGCCTACTAATACTTATGGGAAGTATGCCTTGCTGCATCCGAAATTGCCTCACTGGGAACAACGGTATATTGATATTGTACTGAAATTAACCACAAAAGTTGTAAATTAGCTTCCTCTAATCACTTTGAATGTATGTTAGAAGAATCATATGTTTTATCTTTGTGAAAAGACACAATTGGGCAAATTAATGAAAGTATCAATGGCAAACAACAGCTGTCCCATGTTTTTATTTGGGATAGAAGTGTCCTATTAACCATTCGTATCTGTCCATCTCGCTCGCGACCTGTGGATGTTTCGTCGGAGCGGCCATTGTTCGCACATTCCAGAATCCTATTTTTGTTGTTGTTTTAGGGCCGAAAAAACTATCACTATCACTACTATCTACTGCTAATTTACACATTCTGTATCAGGCCTACGTTTCATTAAAAACATCGTTTTTACGATAGCGGCTTGTTAAACCTCTGATCAACGGTTATATACCAAGCCGGAGAAAAATAATTCCTCCATTTTGGAAACAACTGGAAACTATGAAAAGGAATCATTGTTAAGATCCCAAAAAAGGGCAATCTTAGAGATTGTAACAACTGGAGAGGCGTGACACTTTTGTCAGTTGCCTCAAAGTTATTCTGTAAAATCATCCTAAATAGAATAAAGGATTCAATAGATACAGTAATGCGTGAAGAACAGGCTGGGTTTAGAAAAGGGAGAAGCTGTCTTGACCACATTTTCACTCTACGACTTATATTGGAGGAACACATTGAAAAGCAAAAACCTTTTGTACTTAACTTCATCGACTTCAAAAAAGCATTTGATAGTATTCATAGAGATTCTTTGTGGAAAATTCTGAAGCAATATGGTTTACCATCAAAAATCATAAATATTATCAAAGACATGTATGATGGTTACACATGTGCAGTTCGAACAGAGGAAGGACTGAGCGAATGTTTCCCAATAGAAACTGGGGTTAAACAAGAATGTATTTTATCACCCTTGTTATTTGGAATTGTTATGGACTTCATAATGAAGAAATGCTGCACTGGTAAAAAAGGCATCGAATGGATACAAGGAGACCATTTGGAGGACCTCGACTTTGCTGATGACATAGTTCTCATCAGCAGTCAGATAAAAACGATGCAGGAAAACACAAATGAACTATCATCAATAGCCAGCAAAATTGGGCTTGAGGTCAATCATGAAAAGACTAAAGTCATGAAAAGTTTAATTCCAACAAGTGACAAAATATACATGGAAAACAAACCAGTAGAAGAGATCGATCACTTTATCTATCTTGGAAGTCACATTGATCGAGAAGGGGATACGAGCAAAGAAATTAGAATCAGAATGGCTAAAGCAGCAATGTCTTTCAGAAGCCTTGAAAAGTTGTGGAAATCAAAACTCATCAGCACAAACACAAAACTTAGGCTATTCAAATCAAATGTACTATCAACCCTTACGTATGCGTGTGAAAGCTGGAAAACAAGAAGAGATATAGAAACAAAGTTGAACGCATTCGAAAATAAATGTCTAAGGAAAATACTTGGTATAGAATGGAACGAATTCAAAACAAACAAAGAAATTAGAGAAATTGCCAATCAACCACTAATATCTTCAGTAATAAAGAAAAGACGATGGTCATACGTTGGACATGTGATGAGAAGAGATAATAATCGAATAGCAAAGCAAGCCCTCATATGGGAAACAACAGGTAAAAGAAAAAGAGGAAGACCCAGGGAGACACTGAGAAGAACATTGATGAGAGAGGCAAGAGCAGCAGGAATCAGCTCCCTCAATGAGATAGAACTGCTTGCACAGAACAGAGACAGGTGGCGAGATTTGATAAAATATCTTTAAAAGAAAACTGCTAGAACAAAAAATTCATATAGGAGAAGGTGTATCTTGGTCTACGCCCTATGGGCCGGTTACGGCTCGAAAGGTCAATAGATAGATAGATTAACCATTGGAAATAACTGCCTCTGTGGATTCTATCAAGTTAGTCAGATGATTAAACAATGTTCAACTAGTGTTTTCAGGCATATTCATAATTGTGATGGTGGTTCTAAAATTCACACAAACCTAGGGGCAGTTCCAAATTTGCTTGCAAGCTCTGCTTTTTTTGCTGGTTTTTTATTATATAAATGTTTCAGTATCAGTATTTGAAATTTAGAGCTTGAGATGATCTTCTTTATGGCCTAACCTTTAAAATCTATAGTATCAGCTTTCACATGGTTAATTATACACTTTGAAGTAGAGAGTAGATTACCACCAATAAAGTAGCTTTCACATGGTTAATTGTACACTTTGTAGTAGAGAGTAGATTACCACCAATAAAGTATTTTTCACATGGTTAATTGTACACTTTGAGCAAAAGAGTAGATTACCACCAATAAAGTAGCTTTCACGTGGTTAATTGTGCACTTTGAGCAAGAAAATAGATTACCACCAATAAAGTAGCTTTCACATGGTTAATTGTACACTTTGAAGTAGAGAGTAGATTACCACCAATAAAGTAGCTTTCACATGGTTAATTGTACACTTTGAAGTAGAGTAGACTACCACCAATAAAGTAGCTTTCACGTGGTTAATTGTACACTTTGAAGTAGAGAGTAGACTACCACCAATAAAGTAGCTTTCACATGGTTAATTGTACACTTTGAAGTAGAGAGTAGATTACCACCAATAAAGTAGCTTTCACATGGTTAATTGTACACTTTGAAGTAGAGAGTAGATTACCACCAATAAAGTGGCTTTTCACATGGTTAATTGTACACTTTGAACAAGAGAATAGATTACCTCCAGTAAAGTAGCTTTCACATGGTTAATTGTACACTTTGAACAGGAGAGTAGATTACCACCAGTAAAGTGGCTTTGACATGGTTAATTGTACACTTTGAACAAGAGAATAGATTGCCTCCAGTAAAGTGGCTTTGACATGGTTAATTGTACACTTTGAACAAGAGAATAGATTACCACCAGTAAATTAGCTTTCACATGGTAATTGTACACTTTGAACAAGAGAATAGATTACCACCAGTAAATTAGCTTTCACATGGTAATTGTACACTTTGAACAAGAGAATAGATTACCACCAGTAAATTAGCTTTCACATGGTAATTGTACACTTTGAACAAGAGAGTGTCATGCTCTTCACTATCGTTCTGTCCATCATACACAAGTCCCGATGGAAGAAGCTCAGTGGCCTGCCAATGCTGGAAGTTTCTGAGCTGAAACCGATCAACGATCCTAGGTGGAGCTCAGTGCGAGCTAGCGCCCAGGTTCGTGTGGCTAGGATGCTCTTTGCCTTGTCTCTGTCTTACATCATCATGAACGCACTAAGCCATGTGGCCAGACTGTACTATCTGATGCGGACTCAAGACTCAGGGGGCATGAAATTGACATTCTCTGAAGGTCTTATCTGGCTGATCTTCCAGCACGTCAGCAATGCCCACCTTTCCTGCAAGTTTTGGATCTTTGTGGTCATCAGTAGAAACTTTACTGGGAACCTCAGACAAACTTTAGTGGACGTTAGCAAGTGTATATGCTTGTCGTGGCTTATATCTTGGTGGTTGTCTGTGCTAACCATGGCTCATATCTTTATGTCTGTATGTGATAGCCACGGCTCCTATCTTGGTGGGTGTCTGTGATAGCCATGGCTCAACTCTCAGTGTATATCCGTGCTAGTCATAGCTCATATCTTAGTGGGAGACTGTGATAGCCATGGATATCTTGGTGGGTGTATGTGCTGGCCATGGCTCATATCTTGGTGTGTGTGTGGACTGGCCATGATTCATATCTTTGTTTGTGCTGGCCATGGTTCATATTTTGGTGTATATCCATGCTAGTCATGGCTCATACCTTAGTGGGTGTCTATGCTGCCAAGGTTCATATCTTGGTGTGTGTGTGTGTGTGTGCTGGCCATGGTTCATATCTTGGTGTATTTCCGTGCTAGCCATGGCTCATATCTTAATGTGTTTCAGTGCTAGACATGGTTCATATCTTGGTGTGTTTCCGTGAAGCCCTGGCTCATATCTTAATGTGTTTCTTTGCTAGCCATGGCTCATATCTTGGTGTGTCACTGTGCTAGCCATGGCTCATATCTTAGCTTGTGTGTGTGTGTCCGTGTTAATCATGTCTCATATCTTTGTGTGTGTTTGTGTTTAGTCATATCTTAGTGTATATCTGTTAGTCATGTGTCAAATCTTTGTGCTAGCATGTCTGTGTTAGTCATATCTCACATCTTTGTGTGCATGTCTATGCTAGTCACATCTCTGATTACCACCAGTAAAGTAGCTTTCACATGGTTAATTGTACACTTTGAACAGAGAGTAGATTACCACCAGTAAAGTAGCTTTCACATGGTCAATTGTAGACTTTGAACAAGAGAGTAGATTACCACCAGTAAAGTAGCTTTCACATGGTTAATTGTACACTTTGAACATGAGAGTAGATTACCACCAGTAAAGTAGCTTTCACATGGTTAACTGTACACTTTGAACAAGAGAATAGATTACCACCAGTAAATTAGCTTTCACATGGTTAATTGTACACTTTGAACAGAGAGTAGATTACCACCAGTAAAGTAGCTTTCACATGGTTAACTGTACACTTTGAACAAGAGAATAGATTACCACCAGTAAAGCCATACAGGCTATAAGTTATATATTTTATATAGAGATGGGCACTAATATAAAATGTTTATAATATTAAATATCATGCAGGGTCATGAGTAGAGCTGTAGAAAACATTCAATGATATTAAACCTATACAGACTTAGCTGCTTAATACCTTTTTATGTATATTTTTTATGAATAATTAAGTACATACGTCTACATTGATTATGTGGAAGAAGTATTCGCTGCTGATACACTCAGAAAGAACAAATCAACTCTTATCACAGGAAGAACAACAAATATGTAATACTGTGCAATGTGAAACTGTTTTGGGCAGCTTTGCTCGTAATATATATTGTCTTGTTTCCCTATAAGTTTAGTTGCCCAAAACAATTTTACATTCCTGGTCATGGGGAAGTATTCATTGATGGGGAAAGAGAAAAAACAACATTCATTTTCAATAAGAACTCTTTACTAGTCATATATAAAAACTAATTCTGTCTATCTATTGACCTTTTGAGCAGTATCCGGCCCATCTTCACTTATCTAAATTTTTAACTCATTACTGGTCTTATATAAAGAGAACAAAGTACGTCACAAATTCCAATATAATAGTTTACGTTTACTTACAGTTCATCTATGCAATGTTTCCCCACAATGCAATGTTTCCCCACAATGTAATGTTTTCCCACAGTTCATCTATGCAATGTTTATGGAGAAGAAGACATCCATGAGGCTCTACAGTTTGAGCCTGGAGACCACAGTTTTTGTATCTTCTCTCTCATGTTCTCCTCTGACAATAAAGAAATTCTTGGAGGGTAAGTTTTAATTTGTCTCTTCTCTAATAGATGTCTTTATTTTAACTAGTTCTTTATTATTGTAAATGCATGTTATCTAAAGATGTATTTCTGCAATTACAAATTATGTCAGTTTTTTCTGCTTTATTTTTGTATATTTAAACAAAATTAAGATAATTTATAAGAAAACAATTGTGACATTTTTTGCCTAAATTAGCGTGGCTTCACTTAAGTACTGTAGCAGTTATCACAGTAAATTGATATTAGATGAATATCATGTCAGGTCCGGAGAATTAGAAAAATTAGTCGTTTAACCACAAAGTAAAAAATCAAGAGGAGGTAACTGTCTTTACATAGTGACAGGTGGTATAAGTGCCCATGTTTTATTATTCATGGCCCAATATTGGTGATCTTTCACAGAGAAAATCTGTAGCCTTTCTTTCACAGAGAAAATCTGTAGCCTTTCTTTCACAGAGAAAATCTGTAGCCTTTCTTTCACAGAGAAAATCTGTAGCCTTTCTTTCACAGAGAAAATCTGTAGCCTTTCTTTCACAGAGAAAATCTGTAGCCTTTCTTTAAAAAAAAAAATCTGTAGCCTTTCTTTAAAAAAAAAAATCTGTAGCCTTTCTTTCACATAGAAAATCTGTAGCCTTTCTTTCACAGAGAAAATCTGTAGCCTTTCTTTCACAGAGAAAATCTGTAGCACCCGGTTTCCATGGATTGTTGAACCCTGATGTCATGTCAGTCTAGAAAAAAAAATATTTTAGAATTGAACCAGTATCCACTTGAACAATATAAAAATGCACTAACCTCTTCACTGGCCTTTGTTTTGATTAAAACACAAATCTTGAGGGGCTGGATGGTTTAAAGGTAAGATGCTGACCTCTGGACAAGGTCTTGGGTTCACTTCCCACTACAAGCAGTGGTAATTTTTCTAAAATGGATTCTGTGGTTTCTTCATGGCTTTACCCTCCCCTGGACTCTGGGTAGGGAAATCCATAGGGAAATCTAATGTCCAGCCCTCTTGGATAGTGAGATCTAATGTCCAGCCCTCTTGGATAGTGAGATCTAATGTCCAGCCCTCTTGGATAGTGAGATCTAATGTCCAGCCCTCTTGGATAGTGAGATCTAATGTCCAGCCCTCTTGGATAGTGAAATCTAATGTCCAGCCCTCTTGGATAGTGAGATCTAATGTCCAGCCCTCTTGGATAGTGAGATCCAATGTCCAGCCCTCTTGGATAGTGAGATCTAATGTCCAGCCCTCTTGGATAGTGAGATCTAATGTCCAGCCCTCTTGGATAGTGAGATCCAATGTCCAGCCCTCTTGGATAATGGCCAAAAAAACAAGAGGTCCTGTGTGCATTCTGAGCACATTAAAGAACCATTGTCAGTTGGAAATAAAAAAAAGAGTAGGCCCAAATATGGGCACAGGTAGAATTGATCAGAAAATAAAGCCACCCAAAAATAACTTTCTTATTTTAAAAATTAAGAGAGCACCTGTGAAACCAAAAAATATCTCCCTCAATGGCAGGGGGGACCTGAGCACATGGCTCCCCAACTGAAAAATAGGAAAAAGTGATATTCATGCAAATTCGGCCCCTCCGGACTTCGCTAGAGCTAAAGCTGGTGTATGTAAACAACAAACATACATTTTATTCAAACATACATTTTATTCAAACATACATTTTATTCAAACATACATTTTATTCAAACATACATTTTATTCAAACATACATCTTATTGAAACATACATACATCTTATTGAAACATACATACATCTTATTGAAACATATATTTTATTCAAACATACATTTTATTCAAACATACATCTTATTCAAACATACATCTTATATACATCTTATTCAAATCTACATACATCTTATTCAAATCTACATACATCTTATTCAGTTGTACAGCCGTCAATTCGTAGTAACATTAGACCTGATTCCAAATTACTGCAGTCTGATGTGTGTCCATATTTTAATGATGATTGCTAAGTGGTCTTAACTTTTCCATAGCCATAATCAATGTTCTCAGCATAAATGCCCCTGAAGTCAATCTATCAGCTCTCAAACTGGAACTTAATTTAAACACAAAGTGGGGAACAATTTCATATTTGATGTTCCATATTGCTCATAAATGAATTTACATTTTAAGAAGTGATGAAATTATCTGAAAATGCATCAATAATTTCATCACATCTTAAAATGTAAATCAATCATTTAAAAACGCATAAAAGATTGATATGTAAACATTTGAGAATATAGTTTTTGGAACATTCATAGTATTTTAATATCTTGAGATCAAGACACCAAACAAGATGTGGACTGAAAGTGGTCAATGACTCCTAGCTGGCTGCTCGCATCAGGATCAGTGGCAGCAACTATCAAAATCCAATCTCCCTTAAGCAGGTGAAGATTGAGACAGGAGACAGCCAAGAGGAGACCCAAAAATACAATGCTGAAGTCAGATGTGTTGGACTGAAAGGAAAAGATATCACTGCTTGCTGTATACCATAATACAACACATCAAATACGTCTTATGTTCTTATATGGGCGATTGATGAAGATAAGTATTCGAAGGACAAATAAAATAAAAAAGAAAACCCAATAAAATGGGTTTATGTCTGGTGGATAAAACAAAAAAGTACAGGGTGTTTCTAAAGTCGCAGTGCAGTGAATTTATACTCTCGGAAGAAAAAACGTCACGTCACACAAATTGTAAAATAAATGGTATTATTCAAATATACTTGACTGCTGTCGGCGAGCTTATAATGGGTAATGTTGGTATTAACACAATAAAGTTGTGTTAACACCATTGTAAGCCAGATCTATCATGTAGCAGTGATGTTTAAATGAACACGTAAATGGTGCTTGAACTATTACGTCATACATAGATAAAATTTAGGTGCGTAATTATTTCAACAACAAAAAATGCACAGTCATTAAAGAGACACCCTATATATGCTGAATGTCTAGTTATGGGTAAAGTAAAGTTTTTTTTGTCTTTAAGATTAAAGATAACTTTGGCAGCTAAGGTGCTGTTCAGCAATAGAGCTGAAAACTGTCAGCGAATCATAGCTGGTGGCTTTTGGCAGGATCAGTGAACCAGAATTATCCAGACCCTACTCTATCTCTTCCTTAGAAACAGACTAACCAGTCTAGGGAGTAGGGATTTAAGAGGGAAGACAATCTGGTACTCAAAAACTCCATAAAGAACTGTGATGTTTTGGGATGAAAGACACAAATATCACAGTTCTCCTGCAAACCATAACACACCCACACCCTCTTATGTCCTTTTAAGGGGAGATGATAAAGAGCTCTAATTATTCCTTTAGTCATCAAATAAATTCAAGGAAAGATAACCTTCTTTGTCATGAAGTTTTAAATATACTCATTTGAACTAGGAAAAAAAATTGCTTCCCCACATTAAATTTCTCTTTTTTGGTTTGTTTCTTTATTCCGTAAAATAAGTTAATTTTTGTTTTTCAGTGCAAATGATGGATACTTGTATGTTTATGACAGAGAGTCAAATCAAAGAACTTTGAAGGTAGGAAAGTGTGGCAAATAGTAGATGAAAACATGGGATTGGGAAGTTAGTATTTGTTTTATATGTAACTGGAGAACAATAAGCTGTAACTTTGCTGCTGGTCATGGGTAGTAACAAGAGAACTGAGTATTATATGACAGGCCCTTTTTTGGAATCCCCAGGGCAAGAGACAAAGAGGAAGTCCTAAATATTCTTGGAAAAGACAGGTGGAAGCAGAGATGAAGATGATAAGACATGGAATGATCTTAAATGAGTGGCAAGAAGCAGAATAGCTTGGAAAGTGTTTGCTCATGGCCTATGCTACACAGAGAGTTGAAAGGTAGAAGAAAAAGATGTGTAACTGATATAACTGATAGTGTCATTAAAAATGTTTGGAACTTTGTCAACTGAGTTCAATTTACCTGGTCATGAACACATTCAAAAGCTATATGGTTTTTTAAAAAGGAAGTAAAGGATAATGGTAGCTCATATTAATAAACAAATATTGCTTCTTTAAGTCAACTCAGGTAATTTTACCTGCTACTGTATGCAGTAAACAGTACAACCTGTGGCTGCCTTGCAGGTAAGCTCGGGAGAGTAAAAGGCTAAGGGAGGATACCCCGAAGTAAAACAACCCCATTGCCTTGTGGGTGAGACTTTTTAATCAAAGACTATTGGAGCCAACAATAAACAAACCAACGGAAGGCAACAGAAAACCACCATCGTAACTTCTTTGTACAATCATGAATCGCCACAGCAGAAGGTCAACAACAGAAATGATAAATAACTGTCGAGATCAAAAGTTGTGGAGAGACATGATCACCAACGCCAGTAGGCCCGGTATTTGATGATGATGAAGTCAACTCCGGAAACTTTACTGGAAAGTTGCAGAAAATGACAAACATTTTTTCAAAATTTATCAAACATGAATGGCTTCCTGATATCTCATGTGAGATTTAGTGCAATCAGGCATGTCATCTCAAGTAAAAGTCACCTAAGAGCCAGGGCCTGATAGCAGATCCTGGCAAAAGAAAGGTAAAAAATCCAGTAATTCAATAATAATAGTCCTGGTGGACATGTCATTTGTAAGAGAGAGAACTTGGTACAGGTTCAAGTGATAAAGACACATTAGACAATCTTTACCAATGACTGGTAAGACTCCTTTCTTAGAAGTGACAACAAGATTACACAAGACAAATGGTAAGGAAGTTTCCCTGATTGAATATGTGCTGAGATCAGATGTACTGGACCACAATTTGATAAATGAACACGGATGGTCAGTTATACCAACAAGACAAGAAAATGGCTGCTTAGGTGAAACAGTTAGAGTAATGATAGTAATCACTCAGATATACCAATATACCAAAAAAAAAATTTTAATCATTTTGTAGCCAACCTTTGATGAACAAATGATATGCGACCAAACAAGATTGCCCTTGAGAAATACCTTTAGACAGCCTCTTTTATATTTTTAATTTTTAACAAATTAATAATGTAATTAATATCAGCTTCGACACATTTTATTTACTTTGTGCTTGCCAGATTAATGCCCATGATGATGATGTTAACACGGTTAGATTTGCTGATGCTAGCTCTCAGATTTTGTACAGTGGAGGAGACGATGGTTTGTGTAAGGTAAGTCTGTTGAAACATGACCCCAAATTACAACTTCATAAAAATGACAAAGGCAAAATAAAAATTCTTTCAATTTGACAGTTTGCCTATGGGCACTCATTTTTTTTTGGTACCCTTTCTAGGGGAGAGGTAGAGTAGGATCTGAATAATTATTCGCACTGGTGACCCCACACAAGTCATTGTTGGTGGATTAAAAAAATTTTTTTTTTCAAACACGCACACTTTGTAAAAATGCTAATTTAATGTTAAAAAATGTGATTTTTTTTGTTTTTGTTTGATAAATTTTGCTGCAGGAGTGCAAGCGGTTTATACTTCTGATTGTGAGAATATTTTTGGCTGGTAGCAAGATATCAAACAAACCTTTGTAAACATAGAATAGGCAACAAACGACGGTAAGATAAAAGCTGAACTGACAGCAAACTTGACAATAAACAAAGCACCATCCGATAGCTCTATACGTTAGATTTCTGGGCCATACTTTGGGTATAAGCCAGCAAACTACTACATCCAGTTCATATGACTCTTCTTAGGTAAACACAAACCTTTGTTTTAAAATTCAAAGAAAATAGTATTTTCTCTAAACTACAAAGGGTGTTTGACATATTTACGAACATATAAAAATGTGACTCACAGATAGGTATCTTTATTTTGGGTTCACTCATAAGTTTTTGTCAGTATTTATATTACTTTATTCCAGTTATATTGTGTTTACTAACTTGTAGTTCTGGAAGGAATTTCATATTTGCACCCTGTGTCTGTGACATTCTATTCTATCCATGGAACCAGTTTCATTGTAGCAGGAAGTTCCCCATATCTGCTCCATTACTTGTCACAGCATTTCCCAAAACACGTCGGTAGATTCTGTTGACAAGGTCTCTCTGAGGTAAATTCTGTTGACAAGGTCTCTCTGAGGTAAATTCTGTTGACAAGGTCTCTCTGAGGTAAATTCTGTTGACAAGGTCTCTCTGAGGTAAATTCTGTTGACAAGAACTCTCTGAGGTAAATTCTGTTGACAAGAACTCTCTGAGGTAAATACTGTTGACAAGGTCTCTCTGAGGTAAATTCTTTTGACAAGGTCTCTCTGTGCATGTCATACTCGACTGCACAAAGCTACAGAGGGAGTCCACCGTGCTTCAACGAGCTACAAAGGGGGAGTCTACCGTGCTTCAACGAGCTACAGAGGGGGAGTCCACCGTGCTTCAACGAGCTACAGAGGGAGTCCACCGTGCTTCAACGAGCTACAAAGGGGGAGTCCACCGTGCTTCAACGAGCTACAAAGGGGGAGTCCACCGTGCTTCAACGAGCTACAGAGGGGGAGTCTACCGTGCTTCAACGAGCTACAGAGGGAGTCCACCGTGCTTCAACGAGCTACAGAGGGAGTCCACCGTGCTTCAACGAGCTACAGAGGGAGTCCACCGTGCTTCAACGAGCTACAGAGGGAGTCCACCATGCTTCAACGAGCTAGAGAGGGAGTCCACCGTGCTTCAACGAGCTACAGAGGGAGTCCACCGTGCTTCAACGAGCTGCAGTGGGAGTCCACCGAGCTTCAACATGTTATAAAGGGAGACCTTTGTGCCTCAAAACATTACAAAGATGTAATTGTTAGCTTTTTGAAAAAGTTCCTTAAAAAACTTTGCTTTAGAATAACAATTAACAGGTAGGTATATATGTTTTTTAAGTGCTTATTGAATACCTTCTTCTTTGTTCTACTCAACATTTTTGTCAGGTTTGGGACAGAAGAACCCTCAGAGACAAGGCACCTCATCCAGTGGGAGTATTAGCGGGTCACAGTGATGGGATTACTTACATTGACTCCAAAGTAATCTTCTTGTATTTTGTGTATTACAACACCTAAGTTATGTTAAGCTGGATGCTTTTCTTGTTTTTTTGGGGCATGTTAAAGGACACAACAGCCTAATAAAAGTAATATTGGAGGGGAAAATACAAGGTAAAAGAGACACAGGCAGACCAAGACTAACATGGACGAGTAACATCAAAAGATGGACAAGTCAGCCTATGACAATCTCCACCATCAAAGCAAGAGACAAAGTGGATGGTAGCCAACCTTCGATGCGGAGACGGCACCCAATGATGATGATGATTTTATTGTTTGATATAATTATATTGTGTTTAATCCGATGGGAACAAGTGGTGATGTGTAACATACACTTTTACAAAGAAAGGACAATGCGCAAATTTGATGTTTCGGCCTACATGCAGCCTTCTTAAGAAAACAGGGACAACACAGACAATGAAAGGGAGCCGCGATAGCTCAGTGGTTAGTGAACTGGACTACAAAGGACAAGAAGTAGGGTTCGATCCCAACTGACGGCTTCCGGTTCACCCAGCCTTTAATGGGTACCGGATTTTTCTCTGGGAAAATAAAGTGGCACGGGTGTAATACCGACCACATTACCCCAAAAATCATGTGCTTGAAGGTCTATAAAATTTATGATCACTAACACCATATTCCCTATATGCTACTTGACGTGACGGGGTACTTTACTTTTTTTTTTTTAACAGACAATGAAAAGAAAATATACTCTATTACATGTTCTAAAGTAATAAAACTAATAATGAGGGGATAAAAGGTAAGAAAATACATAAGGAGAATATACTGTATGCATGAATGGCAGAGAGAAGAGAGAGATTTATTATTACTTTTATTACTTTACAACATCTAATAGATTATATCTTCCTTTTCGTTGTCTGTTTGTGTTGTCCTTGTTTTTATGAAAAATGCCGCGCATAGTCAAAACTGTTACATCTTCTCAATATTCCTGTATGGTGCAGAAACATGGACATTAGACAAGAAAACAGAACAGAAAATTGAAGCCTTTGAAATGTGGATTTATAGAAGAATAGGTAGAATTGGATGGAAAGAAAAGATAAGAAACGATGAAGTTTTAAAACAACTGAAAATAAAAAGAGAACTACTAAATACAATTAAGACAAGACAAATGAAATTTTTGGGGCATGTTAAAAGACACAACAGCCTACTAAAAATAATATTGGAAGGGAAAATACAAGGTAGCAGAGGCAGACCAAGACTAACATAGACGAGTAACATCAAAAGATGGACAAGTCAATCCTGCACCATCAAAGCAAGAAACAGAGTAGAATGGCGATCCATGGTAGCCAACCTTCGTTGCGGGAAGGCACTCATTGATGATGATGAGTCTGAAACATAAAATTTTTGTACTGTCCTTTCTTTGTTAAGCTGTCTCTATACTTTGTAGGAGTGTATGTTTACACCTCACCACTTGTTCCCTGCTACCAACTTTACCGTAGCATTGAATTTATTTGCCTGTTCCCTTTAACTCTTTCTGGACCACTAACCAGCACATTGGTTCGATAACAATGTTCATATCCGACCACTAATACCTGACGTGCATTCAGTCTGTTCATTGTTAAATTATTATTCTTGCCTGTAGTTACACTGATGACGATTTGTCAAGTGTTTGTTGTTTACTTCTTATTTATGAGGTATCTTCTTGACTTTCCAACCATGGATGACAGGATCAAGATCTGGAGGGCATGAGCATACCTGAAGATAAGTGCAGATAAAGAGCATCATGAGCTCCACACAGGGAAGGGTGTCAGGCTAAAAAGAGGCAAAGCATGGGTGGGCCGAACAGATGTCATCAAACAGGTCTGTGGGCTTAACAATATCAATGCTGGTAAGGAGTGGATACCAGTGCCTACATCATTCAGGGGAACATTCTCGTGCATTGTCACACTTGACAGGAAATGTAGAGAACAGAACTCGTGCGTGGTCCATGAAGTCAACTGTCTCATCTGGGATAACACCGATGAGAAAGATGCAGTCATCTATACAGACGGATCTGTAAGACGACACCAAAGGAGTGCTTGGGCATTTACAGTACGCTCGGCAGGCACAATAGTCAAGGAAGACAGTGGTGCATATGTCATGACCACTAGCAGCATGACAATGGAGGTGATGGCAGTGACCAAGGCATTCATCTGGTTAGAGTCAACAAGACTACACCCACGCATGTATACTGAGTGATTCGATGAGCATGATAAGAAAAGTGGAGGTGGGCACTGTATGTATGCAGTGGGTAGAGTCGTTGCAGAAGTCAAAAATATGTAGGGTCATCTTTGTCTACGTCTAAGGACATGCGGGAGTACGGGGAAATGAAAGAATGGACAGGTTGGCTAGCTGGGCTATTGTTGAGGACTGTCAACCAATGGATTGGGCAGACAACATCGATGTCCTCCAGGAACTGGGGACACAGGACTTCGACAACCATGAGTCTGGGTCACTTCTTCGGATGACAGAGATGTGAGTTAAGATGAGCACAGCCAGAAACAAGAAACTTAGTGGGCATGTAAGAAGACTAATGAACCAACACAGAACTCGAGGAGTTAGTCGCTGGACACTGCAAGACTTGCTGAGGAGGGGATCTGAGCACCTAAGGAAATATTAGGAGTGCAATGATGATGATGACCCGCCAATAACTCATTTGTTTACTGCTGTGTTAATAGTGAAGAAATATTTGTATTTATTTATTATTCTGTTAATATTCATAATTCATTATTTTTTAATATATATATAATGAACATTTTGTGTTCTCCTTTCACCTCTGGTGAAGTCTCTCAAGACTAAGAATTGAATTTTACGTATTAATCAGTATTTCCCTGGCAGCTGTGTGCACAGGGGTCCCTTGCCACACAGGCAGATAACTCCATTTTCTGAGGTACTCATATTTTTTCCATTGATGAGTAATTGACGTTTCAAACTAGGCCTCGCTGCTGAGACCAGGGCTGGTTGCCATAGAGGGAAATCACAAATAAAAGTCCCAACTGGAGCGGCCGAGATTTGAACTTAAAATTCTCTGCCTCAAGACCAACCAGTCCTCTCTTCTTCATCTCATTGTCCTTGGGGTAGTTGTGGAACTGCTGGTAGGCTCCATCAACCTTATCCGTGTATTGTCCTTGGGGTAGTTGTGGAACTGCTGGTAGGCTCCATCAACCTTATCCGTGTATTGTCCTTGGGGTAGTTGTGGAACTGCTGGTAGGCTCCATCAACCTTATCCGTGTATTGTCCTTGGGGTAGTTGTGGAACTGCTGGTAGGCTCCATCAACCTTATCCGTGTATTGTCCTTGGGGTAGTTGTGGAACTGCTGGTAGGCTCCATCAACCTTATCCGTGTATTGTCCTTGGGGTAGTTGTGGAACTGCTGGTAGGCTCCATCAACCTTATCCGTGTATTGTCCTTGGGTAGTTGTGGAACTGCTGGTAGGCTCCATCAACCTTCTCCGTGTATATCTATCTTCAATCATTCTTTGAGACTCTGCTGCAAAGTGTAAGCCTGTCTAAGCTTCAAATTTGTTTGTATTTTAAAAAAATTTATATCGTTTAACCTGTATTTTATAATTAGTTTGAAGTGTGACTGAAACTTGTGTTTTTTTTGTTTGCCACCAGTTTTATTTTTCTTATGTTTTTGTTGTTGTGAAAATAAAAGCAATATCCTAGCTGCTAAATATTAATTTCTATCATATTTTTAAAAATATAGTTCTCACATTTTGAGAAAAGTTTGTAGTAAACATGTATTCATGATCCATATTTGCTTTTATTTTCAGGGTGATGCTCGCTTCTTTATTTCAAATTCCAAAGATCAGACATTAAAACTTTGGGATATCCGTCATTTGTCAGATACAAGTGGAATAGAGGTAAGTGTAAAATGTTAGAACATATGTCAGTGGCCAAGACACCTGTCTACCAACTGAGCTAAGTGTGGTCAGCAACCTACAGCTGACTGACTGTGTGCGTCATAATCAGTGAACAACAGAGCTAATCACGAGCCTGCTCCACCTCCCAGTAGTGCTCCTGGAAACAGATTATCCAGTCTGGCTAAGTGATTAGGGATTGAAGAGGAAAGGCAACCTGGAACTAAAAAAATGCAGGGCTGAAGTTGGAGGTGTCGGGTTGAAAAGCGTAAATAAATCACAAGACAACGCATCTAGAACCAATTAATGTCCTTTTCAGGGTGGATGACAAAGTGGACTGTTCATTCCTTGAGAAGCCATTGGGTGAATGCCAGAAAGAGAAAGAACGCAACACTCAAATCTTAGCAATTTTTGAATCAGGTGAATTGAAAGCAAAGACATTAAAGTTTTATAAAAGCAGCAAAAATAAATATTGTGATCTAAGTTTAAAGATTCCCGCCTGTGGAGAGAAACATTTGTTTTGATCTGTTTTTAATTTGATTCATAAAATTAGCTTCACTGCATTTCAGAAAGTCACAGAGTTGCTGCTAATCTCATTCCAAAGATGGTGAGGGATATGATTATTGGTCCTATTATTGCTTGCTGATTAATATGGGCTCTTAAGGGATGAGTTAACATCCAAGTGTGGACAGACCTTGACTTTGCAGTTCCAAAGAATGACTACAGATAGAGAGAAATGGAGAAGGTTGATGAAGTTTGTTAGTAGTGACCCAACGACCCCAAAGTTTTGAAAAGCGGAACAAGAGAAAGGCCTCGTGCTCTTGTTAACAATGCATCCTGCTTGTACCACATTTTATTGGCCATTTCTGCAAAATACAAGCTTTAACTTTCCATAACTTTCTGACATAGTAGCCGTGTTAATGATTTGCTTGTTTGAATTTATGAACATAAATCCACAATCTTTTGATCATAAAGCCGGTGGATAGCAAACACATGACTCCCATGTTCCAAATCTGTAGATTGGTGACAAAATAAATGTTATCATAACTTTAATTCATGTGGTTAATAGTTAAATAATATCATCTAGGAAACCAAAAAGGCCGTCTCATCTCAACATTGGGACTACCGATGGCAACGAGTGCCCAGGCGAAGTGAGTTCTGATAACTTAGCATAGTTAGATTTTAAATTTGAAGAGGTTGCTTTTTTTTGGGATTCATTTCAGGGGAAGGGGTATGTTTACAGCACTCAGAAAAGGTAGCTGAGTTGGCCATGTGTTCTAGCGTTTGGTTTCTCGTGGCAAGGCGCTGTGCCAAGGAGTATGAGTTTGATCCTGCTTCAGACCATCTATTGTTCTTTGTTTTTTATTTGTAATTTTGTTCTGAGTGCTGTAAACATACCTCTTACCCTGAAATGATTTGCCGATCTATTGCCTTGGAAGTTTCCCTCCATAATAATATTCTTCTATTATTATTTGTCTCCTTACTTTATTTTGATTTGTTGTGTTTATGGTTATGCCACGTTGAAAATACTGGTTCTCGAACGATCACCGAAAGTTGAATACTTCTGGTGTGGTTGGTACTTAAATGCATGAACACTTGAGAATACCATGTGTTGAACAATTTTTATGCCAAAGATGAGCCGTAAAGCTGTTGTATTGTTGTGGTTTACAAATTTAGGAGAAACTGAATCAACTTTAAAGAAATGAACAACTGGTAAAGCTGACATCAATCAACCACCATAACAAAAATCAAAGCTATGAGACTAAATGTTACCAATTTTGCTCAACATTCGGCTGTTAAATGAGCTCTTGTTGCTGGAGTCTCTAGTTTGATTGAGGAGAATTTTGCACATAAACCCACCGTTCCATCCTTACAAAATAATGGCTGTTAATTGAACAGAACAAAGTGGTACAAATTGCTTTGTCTGATCTTAAAATTAAATTTTGAATATTACCTATGATACATTCTTATTTACCTTTCATTTTGTAATATTATCTGTGATTCACTTTTATTTACCTTTTAATTTGGAATAGTTTCTATGATACATTTTTATTTACCTTTCATTTTGGAATAGGTATCTATGATATATTTTTATTTACCTTTCAATTTTGGAATAGTATCTTTAATACATTTATATATAACATTTAGCTGTGAGCGATCAATTGTGCAGGACCTAGTATTATAAAGATCATATGTTATTATATCAGATGGATAATGTTATAGTATTTGAATTATGTAATGTTGTTAAACATAATTATAACAAAATAATATTCATTTTTAAATAATTTATGCAACACAACAAGTGGTTTATGAGGGAAACTTTAGTAATATTGGTCGTCAGTAGTCTGAAATAAAATTTAAAAATTGCAGCATAAGTTTTGTAAACAAAACAAGATTAGAATTAGAATAAAAGTGTGAAGAACTGTATATGATTATATCAATTATCATCAGAGAATTAAATAGTTTGTACATTAATATGTTAGAAAACATGTCCTAAAGTGCTACATTGAATTGAATCTGTTCTACCATATGGAAGTGAATCATGGACGATAAGTAAGTCAACACCAAGAACATTAGAGGCAGCTTAAATGTAGTTTATCAGAACGCTACGAATTTCATGGATAGCAAAAATTACAAATGAAGAATGTTTAAAACAAGCTGGAGAAACCAGAAATATCATCAAAATCATAAGGAAGAGACAAATCTACATTTATTGGACATGTCATGTGAAAAGAAGCATTGAGAATACTATAACAATAGGTAGAATTAATGGAAAGAAGAGCAGAGGAAAACCAAGAGAAAAACTGTTGAACAGCTTATCTTAAGGGCATAATAAAAGATCACCAACTAAAATTATGACATGTATGAAGGACCGAGTGATGTGGACAGAGATGATCTTCTATGTCAATTGGCATGACATCTGATCAGATTTCTATCAAATAAAAAATATGAGAAAATTTGAAGCTAGATGTAAGTAAGAATATATTTTTTATTTGTTTTGTTGAAGGGGAATCATAATTTTAATCCACAGTGAATAGAAAAAAGGAACTAAAAGGTGATGCTTCTCTGATGACTTATAAGGGTCACTGTATTCTGAACACACTAATCAGGTGTAAGTTCTCTCCAGAAGCATGCACAGGTCAAGGTTTTATCTACACTGGATGTGCTACAGGCAGTGTTGTTGGTAAGTGGCATTGTCTTAGTGTTATATGTCCGAGCAGTTCATGTTATCAGTTTTTATGAATATGATGTCTCTGGCCAATAGTACATTTTGTGGTCGATGTTGTTGATATCAAGCCAGACCGCCTTACTTTCCTTAAAAATCTGGTACCCACTTGAGGCTGAGCGAACCTAGATGATGTTGATTGAGATTGAACCCTGACATTTTGTCATTAATAGCCCAGTTCATCACTGAAAGACATCACCTCAGTGCAAAATAAAGACAAGTGGAACAATATTAAAACAGGTAAATGAATTTAAATATTTGGGAACTTTGTTAACATCAGACGGAAGATGTACAAAAGAGGTGAGATGTAGAATGGCTCTGGCAAAAGCAGCTTTCCAAAAAATGAGGAAAATACTATGCAATCCATTTTTGACAATATAAACAAGAAAAAGAGTTCTTAAATGTTACGTAGAGCCAGTCTTAACATACGGATGCGAATCATGGACAATAGGACAACAGACAAGAAAATCACTGGAGTCTGTAGAAATGTGGTTTTACAGAAGAATGTTGAGAATACCATGGACAGCTAAGAAGAGTAATGAAGAGGTTCTGAGATAGGTCAAAGCAAAAAGAGAACTAATTTCCAATGTTAGGAAGAGACAATCATCATTTTTTGGCCATGTAATGAGAAAGCAACTTGAATATGTTGTAACAACTGGAAAAATTGAGGGACGAAGAGATAGAGGGAAGCAAAGAGAAAAAATAAGACAGCTTAAGAGAATGGCTTGGCAGAAGGTCAACAACAGAAATGATAAATAGCTGCCAAGATCGAATGTTGTGGAGAGACATGATCACCTACGCCACTAGGCCCGGTACTTT
This sequence comes from Megaustenia siamemsis, assembly GCA_032433765.1. NCBI lineage: Eukaryota > Metazoa > Mollusca > Gastropoda > Stylommatophora > Ariophantidae > Megaustenia > Megaustenia siamemsis. The sequence goes on along the minus strand of JAVIAB010000106.1, from coordinate 71,931,989 downwards.
ATGATGAGTCCAGTTCACTAAGCACTAATTTTAATCTGTGATTTATTTTGTAACTTTATTTATGTATTTTAATTTATACTTTATCATGTCACTTATTAACCTTGTATTTTAATCTCTTGTTTAGTTTTTAGATTATTATTTATATGTATTTTAAGAATCACCTGGAAATTCTAGATTTTGCAGATGACTTAGTGCTCCTAAGTGACAATATTAACAAGATACAAAATTTCACAGATACCTTATTATCCGTGGCAGAAAATAAATAGTATTTGAAATCAACAGGGATAAAACAAAAATATTGAAAAATAAAAATACCCCAGAGGGAAATATATATCTAAATAGTCAGACATTGGAAAGAGTAGACCACTATATATATCTTGGTAGTAATATAGATCAAGAAGGTAAAACAGAAAGAGATCAGAAGCAGGATAGCAAAAGCAGCAGCAAATTTAAAAAACCTGAATATAATATGGAAATTGAAAATACTAAGCAAGAAAACTAAACTTAGAATATTCAACTCTAATGTATTATCTCTTACCTATGCATGTGAAAACTGGAAAAAGACAAAAGAGATTGAGAGAAAACTAAACATCTTTGAAGACAAATGCCTAAGAAAAATACTGTGTACAATGAAATGAATTGATGTGTAATATAGAGATAAGAGAAATGGTCATACAACCAGCGATCTTGTGTACAATTAGAAAGAGAAGATGGACATATGTCGAACATATTGAGAAGAGTCAACAAAAGAATTTCAAAACAGGATGTTCTATGGAAACATCAATATACAGAAAAAGAGGAAGACCTAAAGAGACACTAAAAGAACACTTATAAGAGAAGCAAAGTTTGCAGGCATAGACTCATGGAATAAGATTGAACATCTCGCCCAGAAAAGAGATTAATGGCAGACTCCAGAACACTTTGTTCAGTCATGCAACAACTGTGCTGAACTTCGATATCAAACCTTGCCCAGCGATATAAACATACAACTTTGCTGAACTTCGATGTCAAACCTTGCCCAATGATATAAACATACAACAACTTTGAACATTGATGTCAAACCTGGGCCAATAACATAAACATACAACTTTGCTGAACTTCGATGTCAAAGTTGGGCCAATGACATAAACATACAACTTTGCTGAACTTCGATGTCAAACCTGGGCCAATGACATAAACATACAACAACTTTGCTGAACTTCAATGTCAGACCTGGGTCAATGATATAAACAAACAACTTTGCTGAACTTTGATGTCAAACCTAGCTCAATGACATAATAAACATACAACTTTGCTGAACTTCGACGTCAAACCTGGCTCAATGACATAAATATACAACAACTTTGCTGAACTTCAATGTCAAACCTTGCCCAATGATATAAACATACAACTTTGCTGAACTTCGATGCCAAACCTGGGCCAATGATATAAACAAACAACTTTGCTGAACTTTGATGTCAAACCTAGCTCAATGACATAAACATACAACTTTGCTGAACTTCGACGTCAAACCTGGCTCAATGACATAAATATACAACAACTTTGCTGAACTTCAACATCAAACCTGGCTCAATGACATAAACATACAACTTTGCTGAACTTCGATACCAAACCTTGCCCAATGACATAAACATAGAACAACTTTGCTGAACTTCGACGTCAAACCTGGCTCAATGACATAAACATACAACAATCTTTGCTGAACTTCGACGTCAAACCTGGCTCAATGACTTAAACATACAACAACTTTGCTGAACTTCAATGTCAAACCTGGCCCAATAACATAAACATATAAAAAAAATCGTGGGAACAATATGAGGACCTGGAGAGGACTGCAAACTTTGTCCTGGCAACAGGAGAAAAGACATAATGACCGCTTTTCTAGTGCGGAGATAGATTCTCCAAGACCCTGTTAACAGTCAGAGAAAGAGAAAAGGAAAAATAGAAATATAAAGTAGCTCATCTTGGAACATATTGTTTAGGAAATACAAAGTTAATGTCCATATATATATTTTTTAACCAATCAAGCTATTTTGGGAAATGTGATCAGTACTGCACTGGTATTGTCTCTCTTTTCTACAAACTCTTAGGACTCCATTTAGAAGCTGGATGAGCCTAGGTGTTATTTAGTCTTGTCATCAGCAAAACCAGCTCAATAACTATCGTTTTACTTGAGCAGCTGAAGAGAAAGAGGGGATGATCAGAGTCAGGAGTTGGGGAAACAACAGAAAGTCTTTATTAGAGAAGAGATGGGGCATAAAAATCATGCCGGGCCATGAGTAAAAATGGAAAAACTTGAAAAAATGAACGTCAAATTGTTTTGGCAGCTGGGGAGCCTAGGCGAGTAACAGGGTCAGTGCACAGTCAGTTGACCAAGACTTGGCAGTTCTACCACCTCGTGGTCTCCCTCGGTAACAACCTGTGTACAAACAGGCTGGCTAACAGAAGCTAAGATGGACATGTTCCATGTAGTGGTGGTTCTTACTAAAATAGAAGACCTAGTGTTGCAGTACCTCTAGGCTGGACTAGTAGTTTCCCAGCATAGCCTGGAACTAGATGAACTCCAACTTCTCCAGTAAGTGCCATGAATGTCAAGAAAGCCATTATGACCTGCCGCATCAATGAGTAAAAGTGCACCCTGCCCACATGAACTCATGGCATTACATCAACAACAATATTGGGCAGCTAGTCTGATAGGGAAACTGAACAAAATATAACAGTTTTGGCCACAGGTCTTCTTCAGAACAAGGACAACAAATAAACATGGTATGCTTCTTGTCTTTGTTAAAGCACAAAGATCTTCATTAGGCAAAGATGGAAGACACTAATTTAGTTGGACAGGAGTCAAACAAGTAAGAACATTAAAAAAAAAAGACTTCCATGGAGAACAAGGCACTGGACAGCACCAGAGCTGAGGTTGCCAGCAAGTCATAGCTAAAGGAACACAACTGACACTCATAGCTAAAGGAACACAACTGACACTCATAGCTAAAGGAACACAACTGACACTCATAGCTAAAGGAACACAACTGACACTCATAGCTAAAGGAACACAACTGTCACTCATAGCTAAAGGAACACAACTGACACTCATAGCTAAAGGAACACAACTGACACTCATAGCTAAAGGAACATAACTGACATTCCTAGCTAATGGAACACAACTGACATTCCTAGCTAAAGGAAGACAACTGACATTCATAGCTAAAGGACCACAACTGACATTCATAGATAAAGGAACACAACTGACACTCATAGCTAAAGGAACACAACTGACATTCCTAGCTAAAGGAACACAACTGACATTCCTAGCTAAAGGAACACAACTGACATTCATAGCTAAAGGAACACAACTGACATTCCTAGCTAAAGGAACACAACTGACATTCCTAGCTAAAGGAACACAACTGACATTCCTAGCTAAAGGAACACAACTGACACTCATAGCTAAAGGAACACAAGTGACATTCCTAGCTAAAGGAACACAACTGACACTCATAGCTAAAGGAACACAACTGACACTCATAGCTAAAGGAACACAACTGACATTCATAGCTAAAGGACCACAACTGACATTCATAGATAAAGGACCACAACTGACACTCATAGCTAAAGGAACACAACTGACATTCCTAGCTAAAGGAACACAACTGACATTCCTAGCTAAAGGAACACAACTGACATTCATAGCTAAAGGAACACAACTGACATTCCTAGCTAAAGGAACACAACTGACATTCCTAGCTAAAGGAACACAACTGACATTCCTAGCTAAAGGAACACAACTGACATTCCTAGCTAAAGGAACACAACTGACACTCATAGCTAAAGGAACACAACTGACACTCATAGCTAAAGGAACACAACTGACATTCCTAGCTAAAGGAACACAACTGACATTCCTAGCTAAAGGAACACAACTGACATTCCTAGCTAAAGAAACACAACTGACACTCATAGCTAAAGGAACACAACTGACATTCCTAGCTAAAGGAACACAACTGACACTCATAGCTAAAGGAACACAACTGACACTCCTAGCTAAAGGAACACAACTGACATTCCTAGCTAAAGGAACACAACTGACATTCCTAGCTAAAGGAACACAACTGACATTCCTAGCTAAAGGAACACAACTGACACTCATAGCTAAAGGAACACAACTGACATTCCTAGCTAAAGGAACACAACTGACATTCCTAGCTAAAGGAACACAACTGACATTCCTAGCTAAAGGAACACAACTGACATTCATAGCTAAAGGAACACAACTGACACTCATAGCTAAAGGAACACAACTGACATTCCTAGCTAAAGGAACACAACTGACACTCATAGCTAAAGGAACACAACTGACACTCATAGCTAAAGGAACACAACTGACATTCCTAGCTAAAGGAACACAACTGACACTCATAGCTAAAGGAACACAACTGACACTCCTAGCTAAAGGAACACAACTGACACTCATAGCTAAAGGAACACAAGTGACATTCCTAGCTAAAGGAACACAACTGACACTCATAGCTAAAGGAACACAACTGACACTCATAGCTAAAGGAACACAACTGGCATTCCTAGCTAAAGGAACACAACTGACATTCCTAGCTAAAGGAACACAACTGACACTCATAGCTAAAGGAACACAACTGACATTCCTAGCTAAAGGAACACAACTGACACTCATAGCTAAAGGAACACAACTGACACTCCTAGCTAAAGGAACACAACTGACACTCCTAGCTAAAGGAACACAACTGACATTCCTAGCTAAAGGAACACAACTGACATTCCTAGCTAAAGGAACACAACTGACACTCATAGCTAAAGGAACACAACTGACATTCCTAGCTAAAGGAACACAACTGACATTCCTAGCTAAAGGAACACAACTGACATTCCTAGCTAAAGGAACACAACTGACATTCATAGCTAAAGGAACACAACTGACACTCATAGCTAAAGGAACACAACTGACATTCCTAGCTAAAGGAACACAACTGACATTCCTAGCTAAAGGAACACAACTGACACTCATAGCTAAAGGAACACAACTGACACTCATAGCTAAAGGAACATAACTGACATTCCTAGCTAATGGAACACAACTGACATTCCTAGCTAAAGGAAGACAACTGACATTCATAGCTAAAGGACCACAACTGACATTCATAGATAAAGGACCACAACTGACACTCATAGCTAAAGGAACACAACTGACATTCCTAGCTAAAGGAACACAACTGACATTCCTAGCTAAAGGAACACAACTGACATTCATAGCTAAAGGAACACAACTGACATTCCTAGCTAAAGGAACACAACTGACATTCCTAGCTAAAGGAACACAACTGACATTCCTAGCTAAAGGAACACAACTGACACTCATAGCTAAAGGAACACAACTGACATTCCTAGCTAAAGGAACACAACTGGCACTCATAGCTAAAGGAAGACAACTGACATTCATAGCTAAAGGACCACAACTGACATTCATAGCTAAAGGAACACAACTGACATTCCTAGCTAAAGGAACACAACTGACATTCCTAGCTAAAGGAACACAACTGACATTCCTAGCTAAAGGAACACAACTGACACTCATAGCTAAAGGAACACAACTGACATTCCTAGCTAAAGGAACACAACTGGCACTCATAGCTAAAGGAAGACAACTGACATTCATAGCTAAAGGACCACAACTGACATTCATAGATAAAGGACCACAACTGACACTCATAGCTAAAGGAACACAACTGACATTCCTAGCTAAAGGAACACAACTGACATTCATAGCTAAAGGAACACAACTGACATTCATAGCTAAAGGAACACAACTGACATTCCTAGCTAAAGGAACACAACTGACATTCCTAGCTAAAGGAACACAACTGACATTCCTAGCTAAAGGAACACAACTGACACTCATAGCTAAAGGAACACAAGTGACATTCCTAGCTAAAGGAACACAACTGACACTCATAGCTAAAGGAACACAACTGACACTCATAGCTAAAGGAACACAACTGACATTCCTAGCTAAAGGAACACAACTGACATTCCTAGCTAAAGGAACACAACTGACACTCATAGCTAAAGGAACACAACTGACATTCCTAGCTAAAGGAACACAACTGACACTCATAGCTAAAGGAACACAACTGACACTCCTAGCTAAAGGAACACAACTGACATTCCTAGCTAAAGGAACACAACTGACATTCCTAGCTAAAGGAACACAACTGACATTCCTAGCTAAAGGAACACAACTGACACTGATAGCTAAAGGAACACAAGTGACATTCCTAGCTAAAGGAACACAACTGACATTCCTAGCTAAAGGTACACAACTGACACTCATAGCTAAAGGAACACAACTGACATTCCTAGCTAAAGGAACACAACTGACATTCCTAGCTAAAGGAACACAACTGACATTCCTAGCTAAAGGAACACAACTGACATTCCTAGCTAAAGGAACACAACTGACACTCATAGCTAAAGGAACACAACTGACACTCCTAGCTAAAGGAACACAACTGACACTCATAGCTAAAGGAACACAACTGACACTCCTAGCTAAAGGAACACAACTGACACTCCTAGCTAAAGGAACGCAACTGACATTCCTAGCTAAAGGAACACAACTGACATTCCTAGCTAAAGGAACACAACTGACACTCATAGCTAAAGGAACACAACTGACATTCCTAGCTAAAGGAACACAACTGACATTCCTAGCTAAAGGAACACAACTGACATTCCTAACTAAAGGAACACAACTGACACTCATAGCTAAAGGAACACAACTGACATTCCTAGCTAAAGGAACACAACTGGCACTCATAGCTAAAGGAACACAACTGACACTCATAGCTAAAGGAACACAACTGACATTCCTAGCTAAAGGAACACAACTGACATTCCTAGCTAAAGGTATACAACTGACACTCCTAGCTAAAGGAACACAACTGACATTCCTAGCTAAAGGAACACAACTGACACTCATAGCTAAAGGAACACAACTGACACTCATAGCTAAAGGAACACAACTGACATTCCTAGCTAAAGGTACACAACTGACACTCATAGCTAAAGGAACACAACTGACATTCCTAGCTAAAGGAACACAACTGACATTCCTAGCTAAAGGAACACAACTGACACTCATAGCTAAAGGAACACAACTGACACTCATAGCTAAAGGAACACAACTGACACTCATAGCTAAAGGAACACAACTGACATTCCTAGCTAAAGGAACACAACTGACATTCCTAGCTAAAGGAACACAACTGGCATTCCTAGCTAAAGGAACACAACTGACATTCCTAGCTAAAGGAACACAACTGACACTCATAGCTAAAGGAACACAACTGACACTCATAGCTAAAGGAACACAACTGACATTCCTAGCTAAAGGAACACAACTGACATTCCTAGCTAAAGGAACACAACTGATACTCATAGCTAAAGGAACACAACTGACACTCATAGCTAAAGGAACACAACTGACACTCATAGCTAAAGGAACACAACTGACACTCATAGCTAAAGGAACACAACTGACACTCATAGCTAAAGGAACACAACTGACACTCATAGCTAAAGGAACACAACTGACACTTCTAGCTAAAGGAACACAACTGACATTTCTAGCTAAAGGAACACAACTGACATTCCTAGCTAAAGGAACACAACTGACATTCCTAGCTAAAGGAACACAACTGACATTTCTAGCTAAAGGAACACAACTGACATTCCTAGCTAAAGGAACACAACTGACATTCCTAGCTAAAGGAACACAACTGACATTCCTAGCTAAAGGAACACAACTGACATTCCTAGCTAAAGGAACACAACTGACATTCCTAGCTAAAGGAACACAACTGACACTCATAGCTAAAGGAACACAACTGACACTCATAGCTAAAGGAACACAACTGACACTCATAGCTAAAGGAACACAACTGACACTCATAGCTAAAGGAACACAACTGACACTCATAGCTAATGACTTGCACCAAGATTGGTGAACTATCCAGATCCTACTCTACCTCGTCATGGTGCCTCTAGTAAAAGACTAACCACTTTAATCTGGACAAGTGAGTAGGAATCAAGAGGGAAGGCAACCAAGTACTCAAAAATTCCATGCTGAATTTGAATGTGTCTTGGGCCAAAAGACACAACTCATACACGCCCGCCCAAGTAACACCCTTTTAAGGGCGGATGACAAAGAGTTGCATTCCTGTATAGTCATCGGGTGAATGCAAGCAAAGACCTCCATCTCACTTTGCAGTGTAATGGCAATATGGCATTAGTGTCTGTTTTTTTTACCATCATGTTTTTTGTTAGAGTGGTCAACATTACACCAGTGCTATCATAATTTCCCTGCTGTCTTTAGTATTAACAAAAGAATAGACAATAGATATTTCTTCCAGCATGCTTTAAAAAACATAACTTTGGGTCTTAATGATAATTTTGTCCATAAATGTACTTTTATAAGGGAGCCGCAATAGCTTAGTGGATAGTAAACTGTACTACAAAGGACGAGAGATCGGGTTTGATCCTGATTGATGGCTTCCGGCGGGTTCATCCAGCCTTAAATGGGTACCTGACTTTTTCTGGGAAAGTAAAGCAGCATGGGTGTAATACCGACCACATTACCCCAAATCCATGTGCTGTGAAGGTCTATAAAAATTACGGCCACTAACACCATATTCTTTATATGCACTTTGTGACAGGGCACTTTACTTTACTTTTACTTATTACACTTTATAAAACTGATTAATATTGAGACCACTTATCATTTGTTACCTATAAGCAAAATGCATTTTTGACTTTACAATTTCAGTTTATGACACACTGACTGGCAAGATGGAGCGCAAATTAGAAGGTCACAACTCATGTGTACGTGATGTGTCATGGCACCCATACAAGAATATTATCATGAGTTCTTCAGTGAGTGTTTATTAAAATGGATGAGAATTTATACTTTCTGTGTCATTGTAAATAAGTTTGAAGATGGAGGAGACTATTTACTTTCACATTTATTTGTCATTTCTTTATTAACCCTAGATTATGATACCTCAGCAAAAATTATAACATCAAAATACAAATTCTTCAAACTTTAACATTTTGCCATGTTTAAACATTAACCCCACCCCCCCATGTGTACCTTCATAATTGCCACTTCCAGTGACCCCTGAGTGTTTGATTTGTTGCCATTGTTGTTGGATTTTTATTTATTTATTAATTTTTTTTTTTAAGATTCTGCGAGATACAATCTCATATAATGTGAAAAAAAAATAGCAAATTTTCCAGAAATTGGTTGATTTTAATATAATTTTTTTTTTGTTTTTTGTGTGTGTGATGTGACCAGGGAAATTTCCTTGGTCATCGATCAACATCAAACAACTTTTTGTAACTCGGGAAATGCAGCGAATAACGCTATGCAGTAACCAAACATACTGACAGACTTACAGCATTCATACTGATAGGCATTGTAACACATCCAACCTCTGAGGTGAATTTCAGGTCATAACTCAACCTGAAACAGAAAATCCGTGTTCCCCAAGTCTACCTTGGTGTAAGCACACAGCTGTTTGTCAAAAAGTTCAAATAAAACACTATTTTTAGAGCTAATGTTACAAAATTAAGTGGTAGTAATTTTTACCACGGTTTCATAAACACATCAGTCACAGATTGATATCGTAATTTAGGGTTAACATGAAGTTTAGAGATTTGGTAGAGAGAGTTTCAAACTATTCTGTCAGCTTGACTTCTATCAAGATTAGTTCTAATCCAATCAACTTTTAAAAAATATATCTGCTCACCTAATATTATATATATATATATATATATATATATATATGTGCTCACCTAATATTACTTCTTTTTATCTTCTTCTTTCCTTCCTAATTTGTCTATAAGCATCGAGGGGAGATAGTTTCCTTCCTTTTGCTCTTCTGTTGTTGGCTTCTCATGCTATGTTTCCTAGTGTTTCTAATCTTTCATCCATCTCCTCTTCATTATCTGCCCTTATTAACCCTTAATTATGACAACTATCTGTGACTGACATTGTTACAATATCGTAGTAACAGTTACTACCACTTAAATGTTACATTAGGTACTCAAAAATGGTATTTTCTCAGAACTTTTGACACATAGCCATGTGTTCACATTAGGCAAGATATGGGGACTTGGATTTCCTGGCTCAGGTTGATTTATGACTTGAGTTTGACCTCATGAACTAGACATGCTATGTCTATTGCTACATAATGTCTATTGGTACAATCACCGTAAGTCCATCAGTATGTTCGGATACCTCAAAACATTATTCACTATGTTTACCGAGTAACAAAGGTTATTTTTTTATGTTGGCGGCTGCAGCCGAGAAAATTTCCCAGTTCTCGGGGGAGAAAAAAAAGGGAGGGTAAATTACCAATTTCTTGAAAATTGGCAATTTGTTTCTCATTATACATGATGGTATCTGAAACGGGAGAAAAAAATCCTGCATCAACAGAAATAAATCCAACACTTAGGGGTCATGGAAGTAGTAATTTTAAAGTTACATGGAGAGGGAGTTTGACAATGGCAAAATATCAAAGTTTGAAGAATTTGTGTTTTAATGCAGTATTTTTTATGATGGTAATGTAATCTAGGGTTAAAATGATGTTTTCAATTACTAATAATCACATCACTATTTTCAATTTTCATATTTGAATTCTGATAAAATGGGGTTTCTGATCCACCAGATAAGATATCACTGTTACATCATTTTAAGTTGAATCATGATATGCTCCTTCTACATATAAGTGGTGATGTTTTTGTAGAAAGGACTGACTTAAAAAATATAACTGACAGCAGCTTCAGGAACACAACTGGCAGAAGCCTGAGGAACACAACTGACAGAAGCTTCAGGAAACACAACTGACAGCAGCTTCAGGAACACAACTGACAGAAGCCTGAGGAACACAACTGACAGAAGCCTGAGGAACACAACTGACATAAGCTTCAGGAAACACAACTGACAGAAGCTTCAGGAAACACAACTGACAGAACCTTCAGGAAACACAACTGACAGAAGCCTGAGGAACACAACTGACAGAAGCTTCAGGAAACACAACTGACAGAAGCTTCAGGAAACACAACTGACAGAAGCCTGAGGAACACAACTGACAGAAGCCTGAGGAACACAACTGACAGAAGCCTGAGGAACACAACTGACAGAAGCCTGAGGAACACAACTGACAGAAGCCTGAGGAACACAACTGACAGAAGCCTGAGGAACACAACTGACAGCAGCTTCAGGAAACACAACTGACAGAAGCTTCAGGAAACACAACTGACAGAACCTTCAGGAAACACAACTGACAGAAGCTTCAGGAAACACAACTGACAGAAGCTTCAGGAAACACAACTGACAACAGCTTCAGGAAACACAACTGACAGAAGCTTCAGGAAACACAACTGACAGAAGCTTCAGGAAACACAACTGACAGAAGCTTCAGGAAACACAACTGACAGAAGCTTCAGGAAACACAACTGACAGAAGCTTCAGGAAACACAACTGACAGAAGCTTCAGGAAACACAACTGACAACAGCTTCAGGAAACACAACTGACAGAAGCTTCAGGAAACACAACTGACAACAGCTTCAGGAACCACAACTGATAGAAGCTTCAGGAAACACAACTGATAGAAGCTTCAGGAAACACAACTGACAGCAGCTTCAGGAAACACAACTGACAGCAGCTTCAGGAAACACAACTGACAGAAGCTTCAGGAAACACAACTGACAGAAGCTTCAGGAAACACAACTGATAGAAGCTTCAGGAAACACAACTGATAGAAGCTTCAGGAAACGCAATTGATAGAAGCTTCAGGAAACGCAACTGATAGAAGCTTCAGGAAACACAACTGACAGAAGCTTCAGGAAACACAACTGACAGAAGCTTCAGGAAACACAACTGGCAGCAGCTTCAGGAAACACAACTGACAGCAGCTTCAGGAAACACAACTGACAACAGCTTCAGGAAGCACAACTGACAGAAGCTTCAGGAAACACAACTGACAGAAGCTTCAGGAAACACAACTGACAGAAGCTTCAGGAAACACAACTGACAGAAGCTTCAGGAAACACAACTGACAGAAGCTTCAGGAAACACAACTGACAGAAGCTTCAGGAAACACAACTGACAGAAGCTTCAGGAAACACAACTGACAGAAGCTTCAGGAAACACAACTGACAGAAGCTTCAGGAAACACAACTGACAGAAGCTTCAGGAAACACAACTGACAACAGCTTCAGGAAACACAACTGATAGAAGCTTCAGGAAACACAACTGACAACAGCTTCAGGAACCACAACTGATAGAAGCTTCAGGAAACACAACTGATAGAAGCTTCAGGAAACACAACTGATAGAAGCTTCAGGAAACACAACTGACAGCAGCTTCAGGAAACACAACTGACAGAAGCTTCAGGAAACACAACTGACAACAGCTTCAGGAAACACAACTGATAGAAGCTTCAGGAAACACAACTGATAGAAGCTTCAGGAAACGCAATTGATAGAAGCTTCAGGAAACGCAACTGATAGAAGCTTCAGGAAACACAACTGACAGAAGCTTCAGGAAACACAACTGACAGAAGCTTCAGGAAACACAACTGGCAGCAGCTTCAGGAAACACAACTGACAGCAGCTTCAGGAAACACAACTGACAACAGCTTCAGGAAGCACAACTGACAGAAGCTTCAGGAAGCACAACTGACAGAAGCTTCAGGAAGCACAACTGACAGAAGCTTCAGGAAGCACAACTGACAGAAGCTTCAGGAAACACAACTGATAGAAGCTTCAGGAAACACAACTGATAGAAGCTTCAGAAAACACAACTGACAGAAGCTTCAGAAAACACAACTGACAGAAGCTTCAGGAAACACAACTGACAGAAGCTTCAGGAAACACAACTGACAGAAGCTTCAGGAAACACAACTGACAGCAGCTTGAGGAGCACAACTGGCAGCAGCTTGAGGAGCACAACTGGCAGCAGCTTGAGGAGCACAACTGGCAGCAGCTTGAGGAGCACAACTGGCAGCAGCTTGAGGAGCACAATGAATGAAATTTAAAAAAAAAAAAAAGTGGTATGGTAACAGCTTTACGTAGATGAGAAACAAAAGTAGAACTACGTTTCAGCCAAGTACACCTTCAACTGGACCAATAAACAACACAAAAATATATGATATACACAGAAATCTAACTACATGGCAATAATGTTCTAGACTATCAAAAAGGGAGAGAAAAAGTCACTTCCCTGTGGTCACCTGTCGAAGAAAATCCTTAATTGTTTATTCTTCCAGCTGATGGTCTACTTGGCTGAAACGTCATTTTAGTTTTGTTTTGTTTCTCACCTATGTAAAGCTGTTACCATACAACTTTTCATTTTTTTTTTTAAATTGTCATTGTTATCATCAGCTTTACAGCAGCTTTGCATTTCTATGCTTTTTGATGCTTCTTTATGCCTCTTGATGCTTCTTTATGCCTCTACCCCTATACTAGAACATGCTGGCTGCAAAGATGATGCACAACTTTTCAGTGATGTACAACTTATTTTCCAAGCAATGAGGGGAGATATCATTTGTGGTCTTTTGCTCTTCTGTTTGCCTCTACTGCTGTTATGTTTCCTAGTGCTCCTAATATTCTGTCAATCCATCTTTTTCATGGTCGACCCTTGGGTCTGGTGATGTCACAATGTTTATTGAGTGCTTGTTGTATTGACTCTGCTTTGTCACGTGGCCAAATCATTTTACCTGTTTCTTTATATATTCTATGGCAGGCGTTATTCCTAGCTCTTTTCTCAGTTCCTTCTCAGTGTCCTTCATTTCTGATCTTGTCTCTCAGGCTTTTTCCTGTCATTCGTCTAACACACTTCATCTCAGTAGAGGTTATTTTACTTATTGTTCTTGCATCTAGGGTCCAGGTCTGGCATTGGTAGCACAATGTTGGGATGAAGATCGTATTGTAAAGTTCCTGTTTTGCCTCAAGAGTTGTTTCCTTGTTGGACAATAGTGGTGATAGCTGTCCAATGATTTGACAAGCTCTGATGCATCTTGAGTCTATCTCTGCTGTTTGGTATCATAAGTTTCATATCTGGTAATGAATAATGAATTCTATCATAATGCTGTTTCACCAGGACAAGGTTCCTAATTTATCAAGCACAATAGATGAAATCATTATGTGGCTTAGAAAGCAAAATGTCTCCTTTCACGGCACCCAATGAAAACTAGAGTTGTTGCAGCTTATGAGACATATGAAGAAGAGAAAGGTGTATCAGATTGATAGGACCTTTGCAGAGCATGGCCACACTTCCATTCACCACCCATCTTGCCAATTGCACCTTAGTTGAGCTTGTCTGAACTACAATCAAAAGACAAGTGGCTGCACAAAACACCATATTTAAAATATGTGTTAAGCCACAAATAAGCTATGGATTATTTTTTTTTCCCCACCTCCTTAGGTGGATTTCAAACCTTATTTTCCAGAAGTCGATATCTCACTTCTTGACCACCCAGGTGCCCCCTTCTCCTCATTTAGATAATTCAGTACGATATTCTTCTTTTTTGGTCTTTCTATTCTTTTCCTTATCTTCATTTCTGTGTGATAAACTATATATTTCAACTTCTCCCTTATTGAGTTATTTGTGGGTCGTCATCATTGCACTCCGAACATGTCCATAGGTGCTCAGATCCCCTCCTCAGCATGTCCTGCAGTGTCCAGTGACTGACGACTCCAGTTCTGTGTTGGTTGATATATCTTCTATACGTCCACTAAGTTTCTCGTTTTGGCTGCGCCCATCTTGACTCCCATCTCTTTCATCCGCAGGAGTGACGTGGACTCATTGTTGTCGAAGTCCTGTGCCCTTCCCACATCTCAGAGGGCATTGATGATGTCCGCTCAATTGTTGACCATCTCCAATGACAGCGCAGCTAGCCAACCTGTCCGCTCTTTCATTTCCCCGTACTTCCGCATGTACAGGGATGTAGATAAAAGTGACCTTACGTATTTTTGACTGCTGCAATGACTCTACCCATTGCATGCTTACAAAGCCAGCCTCCACCCTTTTTATCATGCTCATTGAATCACTCAGTATGGGCAATCAGGCGTGGGTGTAGTCTTGTTATTAACCAGATTTCTTCTCTGGTCACTGCCTCCCTTATTATTTATCATGACCAAAGAATGTGGTTATCCTGAGGTTTTCATTTCTGGCTTTAAGCTTTGTCATTTAATTGTTTTATAAGATTTCTATAATATATTTATTATTCGTTGCCTTTCAGTGGGATGGTCAACTACTTGAATGGAGATACAATCACTGCAGTTCTGATTGTTGTTCTGAAAGTTTGGATCCAAGCAAAAAGGTTATTACTGTGTTTCTTTAAATTATGGAGATAGAAAAATAGCATATGTAAACCTTGACATTCTGCGGACTGTGTGGCTAGTGCATGTGGTCTGCTCATCAGGTTACTAGAACTTAACCCTCCGCTATAGCAGATCTTTCCAGACTGAAACTATTTTGGGGTTGACACAGATTTGAAAATTTACACCAGGACTCAGGGAAAATAGGACACCTTATCACACATAAATATTCTGATGGTCATAGAACAATATGGGCATTAACACATTTTACCATACACCAGTGGCCTTATGAGTATGAAGATAAATATGGTTTATATGGAGGGGGGGGGGGGCGCAGCATAGTTAGGTGGTTGGAGAATAAAGAAATGAAAAAATATAAATGTTTGCTTATAGCTTTATGTTGAAAGATGAGATCGCTTGATGATTTTTGACATTTCAGCACTAGTCTTCATTCGGGTAATCAAAACATTTTTTAAAATGCAGAAGTAATTAATAGTATAATAATACATTAATTATTTGCACTCCACAGCTCTCTCACTTTTAAGTCACTCTTCTAGGGAAGTCTATAGTCCGTTCAAAAACTGTTGCCAAAACTCAAAATCAATTTTCTTGTAAACAATATTGTGGATTGCTTGTAAAGGGGAACAAAAGGATAGTGTATTTGTAAGGTTGGCGAGTGACCAATACGGTTAAAAATATTGCTGGATGGACAAAAGGGTCAATGTCATGCATGGAGGGAAGAACAGTCTAAAGAATGGGATTAAAGTGTGCCGACAAGCGTAAGAAAAAAAAAAGAACAAAGGATAGTGACATTGGTAAGGATGGGTGTGAACATAACAATGCATATTTAAGAGATGGGTGAATGACTTGTCTATTTTAAAATATCGACAGACAGACAAAGGTCAATGTCGCGAGAGACGTAGCGTGATCAAGAAATTCAAAGTTTGTTTTGAGTGAACGATGACATGTTGTTTTTGGAAGTGCGAGATAAGGGTCAAAGATTAAATCAACGTGGTGAAATTGGATTGGTTGCGAGAAGGGGTATTTAAACTTGTGCACAGACAAAACAGACCAGTTTGGAGATAGTAAGGAGACAGACAGGTTGACTGAGACTTACGAGCCAGGGTAGAATCAGGAGAGTGTTATGCCCAGACTCATAAATGAGGGGACTGCTGCCCATATGAGAGGACTACCACTATTAGAAGGGACTACTGCAGAACTACTAGAAGAGAGACAGTCACTAGTAGAGGACTGCCATAACTAATCCTACTACTACCATTATTTCGACAGCTACGAGAACTAAGTGATACCCAGACATTAGAATGAGTGGAATGCTCAGATATTAAGCAGTCAGTCTAGTCAATCAGAATAGTTGTAGAGAGAATGGTGTTGAGCCCAGACATTCGAGTGAGCAGAATGCTCAGATATTAAGCAGTCAATCAAGTTAGTCAGAGGAGTCGTAGAGAGACGAGTGTTAAGCCCAGACATTAGATGGAGCGGAATGCTCAGAAGCTTAGATAGATGCCGGAAAGGTACTAAGCTAATAGAGAACACTCAGGAGGTTCAGACAATTACCCGGAAGGAAATAAATCAGTGCAACATTATATACTTGCTGGCAGGCAAGATAGTACATACGTCTTAGAATTGTGACAATATATGCTTATATGAACTGTGAAACTATTTACCAGCATAAGAGTTAAGAAAAATGATTCTTGAGAGGATTATGGCAGTTTTTAATCTTTTATTACTATTGTGAGATTAAAGAATTGTACATATCAGAAGAGAAGAGGTTAAAAGTGTTTACATTTGTGCTGTAGTGTTTGACAATGTTTATTATATCTTACACGATGGACACAGTTTTGCAAGTGGGCTGCTCAGTTAAATGAAAGCCCTAATTCTACATCACACATCTTACATTCAATTTTTACCTGCTTTGAAATTTTGGTTGCAGTCTTATATTTTCCCAGACTTTAATACAGTATCTTTTGTCTATTAATAAAGAGATCTGGTGTAAGATTTTACTTATATTGCACATGTAAAAAATTTGAAAGGCTTTAGGGACAGATAATTAAAGATTTTGCAGTAAATCACCCGTTCAATAATTGGCACCATTTCAAATTTTAAGTGAAAAAAACATGGTCTCAAAGTGCACGAGTATAACCAGGCCGAATACAGGATTGACCTTGCCAGAATACAAACTAGAGCCAATCACTGATATTGTAATGTGTGATGTGCAATACTGCAAAGTCAAATGTTTTTTGCGCACTATCTCTTTTTACTGCAAAATCGAATGTTTCTTGCGCACTATCTCTTTTTGTACACAATAAATATAAGAAATACTCACATTTGCAAAATCCACTTTGCCTGTCGACTTAATATTTATAAATTCTTAAGGTCCAGGGAAATCTAAGGCTGCATGCCAAAAATGATGACATTATGCCAAATAGTTTCTGAGAAAATTGATGTTGAGTTTGGGCATATTTTGTAAATTCACTATAGTTCTATGTTATAGATATATTTCTTAGCTTCCCAAGTATTTCTTGGTGACTAATGTACTGTTATTTCACAGATATTGTCAGACTATCTTAGGATGACTCAATATTTTTTGTGTGTGTTTGTTTTATTTTAGCAGCTTGATTTTCAAATAAGCTTAACCAGTGACAAGTGTCTCTGACCCTTAAGGTAAAAAAGTGAAAGTAAAGTGCCCCGTCACGCTGGGTGGGCATAATTTTTACAGACCTTTGGCACATGATTTTTGGGGTGATGTGGTCGGTATTGCCGCTTTACTTTCCCAGAAAAAAATCTGGTACTCATTAAGACTGAGTGTACCTGGAAGCCATCGCTCAGGACCTAACTCAACCTCTTGTCCATTCCAGTCCAGTTCTCTAACAACTGAGCTATCATGGCTCCCGGCCCTTAAGGTGCATTAGTATGGGGAAAAAAATTAAAATAAAAGTCCCATCATGCCAAGTGGCATAATGGGAATATGGTGTTAGTGACCATAATTTTTATAGACCTTCGGCACAAGATTTTTGGAGTAATGTAGTCAATATTATGCCTGTGCCGCTTTACTTTCTCATGAAAAAAAAAACTCCGGTACCCATTTAAGGCTTGGTGAACCCTAAAACTGTCAATCAGAATTTAACCCGACCTCTTGTCCTTTGTGGTCCAGTTGACTAACCACCAAGTTATCGCGGCTCCCAATGTGCATTAGTATTTTAGTATAAATTCCGTCAAAATTTATTCATTCCAAACTTTAATTATTCAAATGTATGTTTATTATTGTTTACATAGGACGTTCCAAAAGTCAAAAGATTGGGCAGATTACGGAGGCACATGATATGATGGATTGTGCTTCCAGGTCCTTACTAACCAAATGGCTTGACCCGACTAGTTTGATGCAGTAACTGTATGAAGGAGAGATGATGTTTTTGCCTGGCTCATTTAATACTGTGTAGATAAGAGAAAGTGTTATATCTTGTGTTTGTGTCTAGGAAAGGTGTCTTTACCCTGGTTTGTTTGAGTTTGTATAAAAGAAAGTGTTTTTTTTAACCTGACCTCAGTTTTTGTATATGGAAAAATATATTGTTCATGTTTTATTTTTTACATAAGAGAAGAGTAATCTTTATTGACTTGTTTAATGTTGCATAGTGGATGAAAGGTGGGGTTTCTTTTAACCTGACCTATTTAAAAGTGTCTTGCCAAAAGCATTACGTGGGGAATTGCAGTATTCTGTCTTTGGCCACGTGTGTTAGCCCATTCTCTGTAGGACCTCTGTGACACTATCTGTCCCATCTGACTGTTGGTCTTCTACATGTTCTGAAGCCAGATTAGCCATTTGCTATTGCAGATATTTACTGGTTGTTAAAGCTGCATTCTCATGAGATGACTGAATCAATTTATTTTTGTTTACTTTTTGTGTGTTTTATGTTGGATGCAGTTCCAACGAAATTTTCGTTGTTGTCATTTCTCATTGTCTCTTTATGGTTTTTTTTAATTTTCTCTTATACAGTCTCTCCTTCTTTTGTGTTCATCAAACTCCTTATTATCTGCTTTTAAAATGCCACTAAATGGGCGTAGTTGAGTTGTGTTGCTGCTTACAGCACACAGTGTTCTTCTTTCATCTCAAGAGCAATGCAATTTTAGGTTCTGTGTTGTGTTTCTATTTTTTTTATCTCTACTTTCTTGGCCAGACTGGTTACTGTGTTACTAGAGGCACCACAGGGAGGTAGAGTATGAACCTCATTGGCTGTTACTGTTCATCCTCATGAGCACAAATCTTTATTTTCTTAAATGTTGTTGTTGTTGTTGTTCTGGATCTAGCAGCCTGTGAGCTGATACCCTTCAGCCCAACATCATGTAATGATATCTGTAGGTGTTTCTGAGTCCTGTTGTAGTTCCATACAAGATATTCCATTTATTATATCTCAAGGAAGTAGAGTTGCTCATATATTGGTGAGCTTTGGACAGTCAAACAGGTGATGTTCTACTGTTTCATGTGGATGTTCACAGAGTATGCTTGCTAGAGTTTTGTTATATTCTATCAATATTGCTATTCAGTGGTACATGACCGGTTCTCAGTCTGAAGATGGTGAGCCTCTTATGTAATAATCTGTCTTTTCTTGAGCAAGGACTAGGTTTGATATTGATAATAAAGAAGTGATGAAAATATATTTTATCACTTGCTTTGTGATCTTGATTTTTGGGGAGGCTCAAGAACCGATATTGACAATCACTCTGTGAGAATGTAGACTGAAAATCCACCTTGCCAAAGACAATGTGTCAATAACGGCAGAAGCGAAATTAGGACAAATGCAACAGCAAATCCTGCCATGAGTTCATTTGAAACTGCATTAACTTTCAGGCATCTCTTGTTCAATTTCTTTTCAAGTCTTCCAATGTATGTGAAAATATTTCCCCGGTACTTGAAATCTGGAACATATGTCAGCTTGGTTAATGTGAACGAAACTTATGAGTGTCTTTATTTGTTGTGTGAGAAATGTCTGTGTCTGTTCTTCATTGCATATGATATTCGTGGGAAAAGTGTCTGCTTTCATTACATCTGATATTTTTTACATGTGTTATTCACAGAAGAAATTTCTTTGCCTGTCTTCATGACAGGCAATATTCACAGGATAGATGTCTTTCTTTACATTAATTTTCAGAGATAAAGTGTCTTTGCCTGCTATCTTTGTGTAATATTCACCTGAAAAGTGTCTTTGCCTGCTAATCATTATGTGTAATATTCACCTGAAAAGTGTCTTTGCCTGCCCTCATTATGTGTAATATTCACAGGATAAATGTCTTTCTTTACATTAATTTTCAGAGAATAAGTGTCTTTGCCTGCCAACATTATGTGTAATATTCACAGGAAAAGTGTCTTTGCCTGCTATCGTTATGTGTAATATTCACCTGTAAGTGTCTTTGCCTGCCAACATTATGTGTAATATTCACAGGAAAAGTGTCTTTGCCTGCATTATTACACATATTTATGGAAAAAGTGTCTGCCTGCCTTCATTACATGTAATATTCACAGGAAAAGTGTCTTTGCCTGCCCTCATTACATGTAATAATCACAGGAAAAGTGTCTGTCTGCCCTCGTTACATGTAATATTCACAGGAAAAGTGTCTTTGCCTGCCCTCATTACATGTAATATTCACAGGAAAAGTGTCTTTGCCTGCCTTATATTATTTCCACATTGAATATATAAAGAACCGGTATGGACAGTTTTTTTTAATTTTACATGTAAATATACTTTTTTCTTTTAAAAATAACTAGCCAGAGAATAGAGTTTATTATATATTGCTATCTTATTAGAAAGTATGTTTTCTTATTATTTATAAATGTCATAGACTTTCACTTTTACAAATAGTTTTAGAAGATTTAGTAAGATGTACGTTTTCCAAGCAAGCGATGGCTTGGCTATAAACGTCCTGACTTGCCTTCAACAAGACCACAACTTGGATATATTCTGTGGCAAATGCAATCAGTGACTACTATTTTAGAGGAGAAAGCATAAACTTCAAATATGGAAGAGTATCAGCAAAGATTCCACTTTGTAGAAATGGGTACTAACACCAGATTTAATCGTTCAGAATTAGCTCACTAATAAATTGTAATAATCAGATGAGTGAAAGAATTAATAGCTAGAACCATTTTTGTAGTTGACCAAATCCACTGGTACATTCAGAAATGAACTTGCTATTTAAACAACTAATTGCTAGAACCACATTTGTAGTTTGGCCAAATCTGCTGGTACATTCAGAAACGAACTTGCTATTTAAAGAACTAATTGCTTGAACCACATTTGTAGTTTGGCCAAATCTGCTGGTACATTCAGAAACGAACTTGCTATTTAAAGAACTAATTGCTTGAACCACATTTGTAGTTTGGCCAAATCTGCTGGTACATTCAGAAACAAACTTGCTAATTAAAAAACTAATTGCGAGAACCACATTTGTAGTTTGGCCAAATCTGCTAGTACATTCAGAAACGAGCTTGCTAATTAAAGAACTAATTGCTAGAAACATTATTGAATTTGGCCAAATACATTGGTACATTTAGAAACAAATTTACTATTTAAGGAATTAAGTTACAGTTGATAGAGCATATTTTGCATAGATCTTGTGCCTGCTAATTTTGTTGAAACATATGTGGTTAAATCTGTGATGGCATGGTATGTGATGTAATCAGTCATTATACTGTAAAATGTACATACTGTGAGATAGTAATTTGTTAAAACAAATGTTACGTTTCTGAGATATGTATTACTTTATATTATCTAAATCTGACCTGTAATGGTTATATGTAGCTATTTTTCATGTGTGTATGAATGTGAATGATACATACATGCATATGATATTAAGTTAAGCCAATCATGATTATTTGGAATTATTAATATTATGTGCTCAAGCGTGTATGTGGTTGATGCATACATCCTTATGAATATGTTTTAACCCCCCTTCAAATTTGAGACTCAGTTACTGAAATAGTTAAATATAGAATGTAAGAATTTACACAATTAGAGGTAATATTATAGTGTGTTTATATGGCCTTGATTACTCACAATTTGTTAAATTGTGACTCAACTATGTAGGGAGCGATGAAACATGTTTGTTTTTATATTACTGGACTGTTCATTTCCTGGCATAACATAATAATGATTATGTTCAGAGAAGGGAGCCACGACAGCTCAATCATTAGTGAACTGGACGGACTACAAAGGGCAGCTTCTGGGTTCACCCAGCCTTAAATGGGTACCGGATTTTTTTCTGGGAAAGTAAAGCGGTACGGGCGTAATACCTACCACATTACCTTGAAAATCATGAGCCGAAGGTCTGTAAAATTTATGGTCACTAACACCATATTCCCTATGCATCACCTGGCATGAGGGGCCACTTTACTTTTTCTTTTATGTTCAGATAACAAACCAGAAAAACACACTCTTTGACCACCTGGTGCTGAAACTTCCAGCTCTTCATGAAGATGAACCCACAGAAGGGGAACTCTTAACTATACTCAGCCTCTCAAATGTCAAGAGAAATGATATTGCCTCTGCTGATGTGCTTAAAGAAAAAAAATTCATACACTCGTATCATACATTTATTTCAACAACAAAAAAGCAGAAAAAAATAGTATAGTGAAAGCTTTACGTAATTAATGGACGACACAAATTTGAACGATGTTTCGGCTCAAGAGGCCTTTAGCAGGTACAATAAACACACACAGATCTTGAACCAGAGTGAAAAATAAAAGTAAAAATGTCTTCCTTGCGTAATGAACTGTGATCAAGAGGAAAGTGAATGTCACTGTGCATTAGCAGGGAAGACATTTTTATTTCTATTTTTCACTCTAATTTGAGATTATTTTGTTTTATATATTTCATTATTAGTTAGCTGTGTAGTGTTAGAAGATCTCCCTTTTTGTGTAGGCCTCTTTGAGAACTTTCTCATTGGTCTTTTTAGCTGTCCAGGGAACTTTCAACATTCTTCTGATAAATCCTATCTCTGTGACCTCAAATCGTCTTTTCATTTGTTTGTCTATTGTCCATGATTCGCTTCCATAGGTCAGAATTGGTTCTATATAGCATCGATGAACTCGCTTTCTCATTTCTATTGTCATAGATTTGTTGCATAAGATATTTTTCATTTTCTGAAATGCTATTTTGGCCTGAGCTATTCTGCTTTTTATTTGTGATAGGATTATACTACTCAAAAATGAAAGCAAAACCATTCGACACAATACAGACATATGCAACTACTTAAGACTATACAAATAGGGAAATAGACAGCAAGTGAAATCTTCCATCAAAAAGATGTTCAAGATACTTATACAATACAAGTAAAGAACACTAGATGCTAGAAGGAGGGATTGAGCAGTAAAGAAGAGAAAATCAAGATGAAAAAGTTACAACCAAATGGCAATGCATAAAGAAAAGCATACAAGAAACTTGTGACCTCTTATTGAGAACTAACACCATCTTAGAAAAAAAATGAAATGTGCAAAAAGGCAAAAGAAGGCTGTCTCAACCAAATATGTCTAGAAATTGGAGCTATGGAACATAAGCAAAATTTAAAAAAAATAAAAAAAAAATAAAAAAAAAAAAACGCCACGGCTAACACTAATAATAGCAAAATGTTATATCTTCTCAACATTCCATATGGAGCAAAAACATGGACATTAGACAAGAAAACAGAAGAGAAAATTGAAGCCTTTGAAGTGTGGATTAAGGAAGTATGGGAAGAATTGGATGGAAAGAAGAAAAAATAAAACAAATGAAGTTGTAAAGCAACTAAAAATGAGAAGAGAATTACTAAACACAATTCAAAACAAAACAAATGAGATTTTTGGAGCATGTTAAAAGACACAGCAGCCTACTAAAAGTAATTTTGGAAGTGAAAAATTGACACAGGCAGACCAAGACTAACATGGATGAGTAACATCAAAAGATGGACAATTCAATCTATGACAACCTGCACCATTAAAGCAAGAGACAGAGCAGAATGGTGCTCTATGGTAGCCAACCTTTGATGTGAAGACGGTACTCAAATATGACGATGATTTAACCATACCATTTTTTTTTTTCCCCCTCTCCATTTCTCCTTTACTGCAGCTTCGCATTTTTATGAATTTCTTTGCCTTGACACCCCCCCCCCCCCCCCCCATACATTTATAAATTTACTCAAGTCATTGCTGGAAGTATACGACCATGACATAAGAATAAGGGAGACAAGGGTGATTGTGGCAGAAGCAGCCCCCTCCTACGTATATTTGGGAAGAGTTGTATTCTAAAGTGTCTACGTGAACATGGCAGAGCTTTCCTGCTGCTCAATAAGGGTTCAAGAGTTGGCAGGTTGACCACAGGCATGATTTTGTCACTCAACTACAAGAAAAGTGCAGGGACATTGCTTTTTTATTGTCTTTGTTGGTCATATAAAGGCTTTCGATTCCGTGAGCAGAGTAGTTCTTAAATGTTATGTACAGCCAACCTTAAGTTATGGATGTGAATCTTGGACAACAGACAAGAAAATCACTGAAGACTGTAGAGGTGTGGTCTTACAGAAGAATGTTGAGAATACTATGGACAGCTAAGAAAACGAGTAATGAAAACATTATGAATGAGACCAAAGCAAAAAGAGAGCCAATTTCCAAAATTAGGAAGAAACAATCCACATTTTTTGACCATGCATTGAGAATGGAACAGCTGGAATATATTATAACTATAAAAATTGCGGGACAAAGAGAAAAGATACCAGACAGCTTAAGAGAATGGCGTGGCAGGAGGTGAACAACAGAAATGACAAATGTGTCAAGAATGAACATTTTGGAGAGACATGATCACCTAAACCAGCAGACGTGTTACTTGATGATGAGCAGAGCAGGGCTTTGTAAGGTGTTGAATGGAGGATGTCAGTTGCTCTTCATTTCCAGCTGGTTGCTTCAATTCTTGCCACTTACTCGAGACAAAGATTCTCATTTATCAAACGTGTGTGCTCAGCACCCTCTTATACAGGTCTGACCACTTCTTAATCAAGGTATGAACGCAGATTGAATCTATTCAAGACCCATCTATGCTGTTTTAGCAAAATATTGAACATTAAATGGCAGGACAGAATAATTAACTCACTTATCTTGCAATGTGTCAGACTTCCAACCATGCAGACATTATTGTGGTGGTTGGATCATGTTTGAAGGATGGACATTGATTGCATCCCCAGGCAGTAACTGAGAGGTTAGGAATAGCAAGAAATGTACAGGCAAACCAAAGCTAAGGTATAGAGATGTTTGTAAAGCATCTATGGTGGATGAGATGATTGTAAAGCAAGGTGTTCATGTGGAAACCATCTGGTAAAAGTAAACAAGGCAGACCCAGAGAATTGCTACGCAGAACAATTACTAGAGAAAGGCTAACAATGGACTAAAAAAACAACCAAGAACTAGCAGCAAATTGTCAATGATGGAGAACTGTGACTTCCGCCCAATGTGCTGTCATCAGCCCAAGATGATGAGATATTGTAAAGCATCAAAGAGGGATTTTCACCATCAGTGAATGGGACTGGGCGTTTCTGGCTATAGATCATGTCATATGGAGAGCAGAAATCAAGAGAAGCACAATCAACAGTCGAAAAGTAGTTGATGAAAAAGATCTGAGGACAAGCAGCAAAAAAGAATAAGAAAGTGGGTCTAGCACCACACATGAAAGTACAACTACATCTAATGTGGGTCTAGCGCCACACATGAAAGTACAACTACATCTAAAGTGGGTCTAGCACCACACATGAAAGTACAACTACATCTAAAGTGGGTCTAGCACCACACATGAAAGTACAACTACATCTTGCTCCTCTTGCGGATCTAGCATAGGCCTTTTCAGCCATGAGAAAAGCTGTTCATAAAAAAATACACCTGACAAGATCTGCTGATTGCATTCTGTGGACTGTTTGGCTAGACAACAAAGGCTGTATATGATAAATGATGATCAATACGTGGTGGTTTGGCTAGACAACAAAGGCTGTATATGATAAATGATGATCAATACGTAAACAGATTTCCCCAACAAGGTGTTTTCAGCAATTGAAACCTGTCACTATAGTCCAAAGGTTAGAGGTCATAAAATACATTTAGAAATAGGTCATTTGGTCTACAAATAAACAATTTTAAATAAAAGTTAATTGTTGTTATAGTCTAACATCAAAGCACTCAGGTAAACCATAGGTGTTTCAACAGTGTGTGCAGACAGATGGTTTCTTTAGCTCGCTGGTTATAAACTCACCTAGTTTGTCCGAATAAGTTATTTGTCTCTGTATATATATAACAGTAGTAGCCTCCGTCAATCATAGTTGGCTATGGATTTTGCAGCGCCTTAGAAATATTATTTTTTCTTTTCTTTTGCAGTTTATTCTTTTTTTTTCTATGAATCTGTGTGCTTCTTACTCAAGTTGGAACTTTAGAGTGTGTTTCCAAATTAGCGGTCTGCAACTATTTCTTCCCAGTTTACAGGGTTTATATTCAGTCTTCATGACATGTTTACACACATCAATAAATCAGAGTTTTTGGTGCCCCCTAGTTCTTTTGCCATCTGCTAGTTGTCCATAAAGTATATCTTTTGGTAGTTGTAGTTGTAGTGTAGTCGAAGGCCCCAGTATCACTGCAAACGAATTGAAATCCATAATTGCTCAACCACCCATGCCAGTGGAATCATCCGAATTAACATCTCATCTCATTGAAGGATCCAAACAAAGAAAAGTAGCTGCAGTCCCCATCATAGCAGCCATAGCACACGCTAAAAGATATAATTCGTAGCCGCATCGAAAGTAAACACAGTCTGTTCTTCGTCATACGATATCATTCATTGTAAGCAATCGGAATACGATCCAGATGAAAAACACAGCTCACGTTGCGCACAGACACTAAACTCAGTAGTTCCGGCAGCAAGCCAGACTTGGAATATGAGGAAACTACAACAAGGAACACTTTTCAGACAGAGCCTCAATAGTTCCTGCCGCGTATCCACCATATTAACCAGAAGTCTATCTTTTTGTATCCGGACCATCTTTCATATGGTGTAAATGGCCAAGCCAATGTAACCTACATTGTCTGAGCAGTGTGTATTTGTTCTGGAGGCCTGTGTGAGTGAGGACCTCCACGTTTGTCACCTTGTCCGTCCAGGTGATACCAAAATAGTGTGCTGACATCACACATGGAATACATTTAGCCTTCTCTCCTGATTTGCATTTGTCTCTGTATTTATAATAACTAGGCCAATTAACTGTTCTGTTCATGAAATCCATTTCACTGCAGTCAGGAATTACCCAAATCAGCTCCACTCATATTACAGCTCCCTCTATAATAGCACCTTGGCAAATTCTACTTACAAGATTGACTACCATGCAGCCCTAATCTGTGGCACTGGTGATGAGTGGTCAATTATCTGTTTCACTCTATATTTTTTAGTCATTGGGATATATCTTGTCTCAAAAATTATCCATGCTTTAAGGTAAATGATATAATATATCTTTAGACAGAATGGAGAGAATTATATAGAAAATATGAGCCAGAATGCGACAGCTTAAACAAACTCAGCAGACATGAGCAGACCAAGATATTCAGACTTAAAACAGGTCCCTGTGGCCTCAGGGCACACATATACAAGATAGGACTCAGTGACCTAGCAACATGTGACTGCAGAGCATTCAGACAAACTCCAGTGCATATCCTACAGGACTGCAGCACTCGAAGCATCCTAAGAACGCAAATATAGTCCACAGAAACAACCCTGCATGACAAGTTATGGGGAACCAGTGGAAAAAAAAAAGCGCCTCAAAAGCACCATATTGTTCTGGACCTATGTTGGTCTAAATATCTGAATGCACAGCAATAGCTAATCGCTAGAGGAGAAGAATTATCGTTCTTTACTAAAAATCTGATCAGTGTTTCACTTACTAAGAGCCTTATGAAAAAGGAATCAAGGTTGTTTTTACAACCAAACTGCTTTCTTTAATTATAGAAACTATTAAGAATGTAATATTCAATATGGCTTGGGAAGAAAGAAAAGTCCCCGACGATTGGCAAAAAGCTATCATTGTCCCATTTTGGAAGAATAAGGGAAGTAAAAGGGAGTGTGAAATGTACAGAGGAATATCCCTATTGAGTCAAGTTGGTAAAATGTTTGCTAAAATATTAGAGAGGAGAGTAAGATACATAATAGAACCACAATTAAGTAATAATCAATTCGGATTCAGAAAAGGCAAAAGCTGCACTGATGCTATATTTACATTGAGACAACTATGTGAAAAAACAATAGAATATGACAGAAACCTAAATATAGTGTTTATAGATCAGGAAAAAGCGTTTGACCGTGTGGACAGGAACAAACTTTGGCAAACTTTAGAAACATACGGGGTAGCAGGACAACTACTAGAAAATATAATAGCACTATATAAAAACAGTCAAAGTGCCGTCAGAACATCGGAAGGTCTGTCAGAATGGTTTCAGGTTACAACAGAAGTAAGACAAGGATGTGTCCTCTCACCACTCCTCATCATCATATATATGGACAAAATAAGTCAGGAAACAACCAACAACAAGGACAAATCAAATAATAACATAGAGGTAGAAAACTCCAACATCAATGAGCTACTCTTCGCAGATGACCAATGCCCAATATATGAGGAAGAAAACCTGCTACAACAGCATTTAACATCTCTAGATAAAAGCTGCACAAACTACAGTATGAAAATTAACACAGCAAAAACAGAGGCTATAAGAATAAGCAAATTGAGACACCCATTAAACATCAAGATCAAAGACAAAGAAATAAAACAAGTAGAGGAATTCAAGTATTTAGGCGCAATGTTCACAGAAGATGGAAAACTAGACAGAGAAATTGACATGAGAATACAAAAAGCAAATGCTGTCACATACCAGCTTTCACCATTGTTAAGACATCCAAACATTTCTATGCCAGCTAAACAACTAATGATAAATAGCATCTTCATACCAACTTTGTGCTATGAAAGTCAAACATGGACCCTTTCTAAATCCCATTTAAGAAAGATCAATACATGTGAGATGCGATGCTTGAGAAAAGTAACAAACAACACAAGAAGAGATAGAATACCAAATGAAACCATAAGAAAAATGGTAGGAACAAAACCCTGCCAAGAATATATAGAACAACAACAACTTAAATGGTTCGGCCACCTGGTCAGAATGAATCCTCACCAATCACCATCAAGGGCGTTCTTCTCGAGAATGCATGGGAAAAGACCAAGAGGAAGACCCAGAAGAAGATGGATAGATGCAGTGACAGAGACATGTAACAACAAAGGAAAATCACTAATTCAGACAATTCGAGCAGCTCAAGAACGACAAATGATATAAATCACGACACCTTTTAGGTATCAGTGAAAGAGAAAAGAAGAAGAAGATTAAGAATGTACTGAAAACTAAAGAAAATAATGATTGAACATATTGTTGGTTAGTGTTTACAAACTGGCAACTGAAATTTAAGCTAAGAAATTGAGGTTTGTTGCATTAAGATAAAATGAATGCTGTAAGGTGTTTATTCTGAGTGAATAGAAAATATAGTCACATTATCAGGAATAATAGAAACAGGATGGAAAGATTTTGGAAATACACAAGAAGACAAATCTGTATTGATATGCTTAGGTAGGACAGATCTCCAGAGAAGGGTAAGAAAACTAGTAAAAATAGATTTACAAAAGTACATACAATGTATGTATTGGACCTAAGGCAAAAGAGTGATGTTAATGATAAAAAGAGCAAAAACATTTTGACTTAGCAGTGGTGTCAGGGATGAAAATAAAGACACCTGGTGTTATTGGTTGTAACGGAATATACAACAACAGTACATGTAGCAAACATGTGACGAACTGAACAATATCCTTTTCCTCAACGTTCACCAGTTAAATGGGCCAGGATTCATCGGGTCTCTAGGCTATGTCAAAACTGCATATTTGGGCCTGTCGGTCCGACACACCCGTCTATGGCAAGGGTAGATAATTTTTAATTGCTTAACAGTTTTCTCTGGAAATACTTTGGTGTTTACCCTTATCAATAACTGCAAAGAATTCTTTAACATGTGGAGTGAGCACACCAGACCTCCTGCTTTTCACAATTTACTGAGAGGATTAAATATTGGATCTCATTACCCAGAGATAATAGGAGACTGTGAACCTGGTTCGTTCTTGCTCAGAGGCCAAGGTTGTCTAGATGACTTAGTCCCAACATGGTTTTCAATAAAAGGACAATAACACAGAGGAAAGATCCGAGAAGGGGATACGAGCAAAGAAATTAGAATCAGACTGGCTAAAGCAGCAATGTCTTTCAGAAGCCTTGAAAAGTTGTGGAAATCAAAACTCATTAGCACAAACACAAAACTTAGGCTATTCAAATCAAATGTACTATCAACCCTTACGTATGCGTGTGAAAGCTGGAAAACAACAAGAGATATAGAAACAAAGTTGAACGCATTCGAAAATAAATGTCTAAGGAAAATACTTGGTATAGAATGGAACGAATTCAAAACAAACGAGGAAATTAGAGAAATCGCCAATCAACCACTAATATCTTCAGTAATAAAGAAAAGACGATGGTCATACGTTGGACATGTGATGAGAAGAGATAATAATCGAATAGCAAAGCAAGCCCTCATATGGGAAACAACAGGTAAAAGAAAAAGAGGAAGACCCAGGGAGACACTGAGAAGAACATTGATGAGAGAGGCAAGAGCAGCAGGAATCGGCTCCCTCAATGAGATAGAACTGCTTGCACAGAACAGAGACAGATGGCGAGATTTGATAAAATATCTTTAAAAGAAACCTGCTAGAACAAAAATTCATATAGGAGAAGGTGTATCTTGGTCTACGCCCTATGGGCCGGTTACGGCTCGAAAGGTCAATAGATAGAACACAGAGGCCGCTGAATTAGTAACAAACCACAAACAAAAATTGTGTATGTCTTCGTGGAGAAACAACATAAAATAATAGCTTCTTGTGAATTTTAATATAAATTGTGAATACAATATCTATTTTTTTTTTTTTCATACAAAAGTGTGCATTTTTTTAATAACAAAAATGTGAAAACAGGAAAGAGAAAACAAATGGCAGCTATGTGAAAGAATGATAGCCTTTCACTATTTAGATGAAAAGATAGGGTGCATGTTTATATCAGTGAGAGGTCACCTGACAGCTAGACTAACTATGCAAGCCCATTAGGTAAATGTTGCTACATAGAACAGATAGTGATTGTGTTCTCCGTTGCAGTATAAGCATAAAGATATCCACCCTGTTAAAATATGTTTCAGTTCATTGATTCTTCTTATGTTTTTCCCCACACATGCAACCGTGGTTCTTGGTTTTCAAAATAAAAGTTTTGAGTCTTGAAGTTATTTATGTATTTTGTACATGAACGTCTCTCTCTCACACATACACATAGAGAGAGAGGATAAGTGTGCTCCTTTTTTCCCCGATTAATTTTTAATTTCCTAAACTACGTCTACCTTATAAAGTTTAGTTAATTTAGTCATCAGATAATCTTCATCGCACATCTTCCATAAGTGCTCAGATCATCAGCAATCTAATCATCGCACATCTTCCATAAGTGCTCAGATCATCAGCAATCTAATCATCGCACATCTTCCATAAGTGCTCAGATCATCAGCAATCTCGCAGTGTTAACCCTAGATTACTACTATGTTGTAAAAATGACCACTTCAAAACACATTTTACAAAAAAATGTTTCAGTTTGTCAAGCACAAATTATTTTTCCCGCCATGTTCCTACCAAATCGTTCCCTCAAGGAACCTGTGATGAATCAGCACATCAGGAATGTTTAATTTGTCCTAAAACAGCAAAAAGTGTAAAAGTTACGATGTAGTAAAAGTGTGATTATTTTTATTGAACATAAGTGTAAAAAAAAAAAAAAAAAAATTTTTTTTTTCAATTTCCAACTGTGGTACTCTCAGGTGCTGTCAGCAAGACATTAATCAAGCCTTTGAAAACATGGGATAGGCCCAACTGACTAATAAAGCTCCAAGTAGGGGCAGGAATAAAATAAGCAATCACAGTCTGGATAGCAGTGCTAGAGCTTGTAAATGATTAAAATCATATTCAGGTTTCCCTTTAAAGGTTAGTGCAATGATATGTAGCAAAAATTGCATTATTTCACAAATTTAAAGGGAATTTTGTTGTTGTTTTCAGCAGTAAAGTAGCACATTTTGGCGAAGTAGAAGTAATAACATGACTTTAATTTGGTAGTCATAATCTAGGGTGATTGTGACTGAGAAATAAAGTCCCTAAACTACAAAATATGGAGGTGAAGGCATGCCTAACAACAGCAGAGCTGATGGCTTGCACCAGGATCAGTGAACCAGAACCATCCAGACCCGGCTCCACCTCTCCGTGGTGCCTCCAGTAAGACTAACCTGTCTAGTCTGGCCAAGTGAGTAGGGATTGAAAAGGGAAGACAACCCGGTACTCAGAAATGTCGTGCTGAGGTTGGATGTGCTGGCCCGAAAGACGCAAATATCACAGTTATACTGCAAACCACAACACAACGCAGACATGCCCACTTAACGTCCTTTTAAGGGCTTGATGAAGAGGTGTGCTCCTTCTTTAGTCATCGGTCGAACCAAACTACAATATACAACAACAGAATCAAGTGTTGTTTATTCATCAACAGTTGGCCGAAATGGTTCTCTGGTACTTCTGAAAATATTTATTCGTGAAGCATTGTATGGGATTGTTTCAACTGGCACAGCAGCTTAAACTCAAAGTATCCATGTTATTGAGCAGAAGCAAGTAATGGGAACGTAATGTCAGAGATTGTCATTCTGAAAATGTCAAGACATGTGTTGTCCATGAGACCAGGGCTGTAGTGCACAGACTATCCAATCATCAATACTGATTGATACATAACAGCAGAGCATCACCAAAACCGGCTGGTGCTTGCACCTGACAATTATTAATTACTATTGTTACATTCAGACAAAAAGTGACTTCAGTAGTCAATAATTGTCATATTCCAACCACCCTCACTATTTCCTCAAAGACCCTCCAAATGTAACATTCTGCACGGAAACACAGCAGAACTTAGAAATACCTGCAGATACTACATGGCATTGGGCCGAAGGGGAACAGCTCAAAAGTCGCTGGATTCATAACAATAACAACAACATTCCAATCAACTGATTTCTCATGATATGAATGTACTAAACCTTTATCTATATTGCTGCCATCCTCCTGCCTCTATATGTGACACACGCTAACAATTTCTCATTGCTTAATGTTACTCTATATATCAGACTATTATTTCTTAATCTATATTGTGTAAGCAACACCGATGTGACTCTGTTCTCAACAAACCAGAGCCTGGATATGTTCTTTGGCTAATGAAATCGGTGACTTGATAATTATGTGCAAAAATGTATGACTACATTATTTGTCAATTACAAAAACAAGTATAATTCTCAATTTAAAACACAAAAAAACGAAAAACAATTTCAAACAGTGACATAATGTTAAAATCAAATAAAATTGATCACAGTTTCAATAAAATGGAATATGTATATAAAAGCATATACATTTAATATTTGGAATTATTTGCATAAAAGTGCACCACATTAATTTTAATGGATGGTTTAACAACACTATAACCGTTGTCTTTAAAAAATTGTAAGCGTAACAAGATACTAAAGGATGTCACAGTACACCTGGCCACATATTTGGAAATGATGGACCGTTGTTCTACCTTGCTGTTAATATCTTTTCCAACTGACTTTTTTAATAAAATAGATTGCATCTCTGCTGGTGATTGAACTCAACCATTTCATCACCAACCAGCAGGCTATCCACTACATCATCAGGGAGAACTCAACTTGTGACATCAGGGAAGGCATGTCAACAAACTACACATTTATCTGTGTGTGTGTGTGTGTTGTGAATATAAAACAAAAAAACAGTACATAAATAATAATAAACATAATGATGTCTCTCTGTTATATATAAATATAGTAAATTGTAAAATGTTGGTCAGAATTTAGTGTATATTGTCAAAATATATGATAAATATTATTAGTAATATATCCACACACAAACAATATATATTGAGTTGGTTACAAACTTTTTGTGAAGATTAAAATGAAAGTGATATCAAGGTGTAATAGAAAAGGTTATGTTTGGGTTAGGGTTAATTAATACATGGTTGATACATGGGGCAGGTGGTGGAGTAGGTTGGGGGTTGTGATACATGGGGCAGGCGGTGTAGCAGGTTGGGGGTTGTGACACATGGGGAATGTGGTGGAGTAGGTTGGGGGTTGTGATACATGGGGCAAGTGGTGGAGTAGGTTGGGGGTTGTGATACATGGGGCAGGTGGTGGAGTAGGTTGGGGGTTGTGATACATGGGGCAGGCGGTGTAGTAGGTTGGGGGTTGTGATACATGGGGCAGGTGGTGGAGTAGGCTGGGGGTTGTGATACATGGGGCAGGTGGTGAAGTAGGTTGGGGGTTGTGATACATGGGGCAGGTGGTGTAGTAGGTTGGGGGTTGTGATACATGGGGAATGTGGTGGAGTAGGTTGGGGGTTGTGATACATGGGGAATGTGGTGGAGTAGGTTGGGGGTTGTGACACATGGGGCAGGTGGTGGAGTAGGTTGGGGGTGTGATACATGGGGAATGTGGTGGAGTAAATGGGGGTCATGATACATGGGGAATGTGGTGGAGTAGGTTGGGGGTTGTGATACATGGGGCAAGTGGTGTAGTAGGTTGGGAATTGTGATACATGGGGCAGGTGGTGGAGTAGGTTGGGGTTGTGATAATATGTAGGGAATGTGGTGTAGTAGGTTGTGGGTTTTGACACATGGGGAATGTGGTGTAGTAGGTTGGGGATTGTGATAATACATAGGGAATGTGTTGTAGTAGGTCGGGGGTTGTGATAATACATAGGGAATGTGTTGTAGTAGGTTGGGGATTGTGATAATACGTAGGGAATGTGGTGTAGTAGGTTGGGGATTGTGATAATACATGGGGAATGTGATAATACACTGGGAATGTGGTGTAATAGGTTGGGGATTGTGATAATGCATGGGGAATGTGGTGTAGTAGGTTGGGGATTGTGATAATACATGGGGAATGTGGTGTAATAGATTAGGGATTGTGATAATGCATGGGGAATGTGGTGTAGTAGGTTGGGGGTTGTGATACACGGGACAGGTAATGGAGTCAGTGGGGGGTCATGAGGCAAGTGATGGAGTAAATTGAATCAAACAGTTGGATGCATGCCCAATTGCAAGTAGTTCAAGAAGTGACAACTCAAACTAAAACCTTTATACTAACAAGTCGATGATTTTCAACTGGACACCCATGGCACACTGCTGTACCATGGGTGCGGATGTGCCGGGGTTCACCTAACCTCTAAAAATGGGCACCAGAGATTTTGTTCTGGGAAGTAAAGGTGGCCTGGTGTGATACCAACCACATCACCCAAAACTACCTATGTCGAGGTCATGGAAAATTGTCACTAAAAACATATTCCCCATACGCCAAGCAAGGCAGGGGAGGAAACCTTTACTCTCGATGTGAACATCAGGCTGGGCTCAACTCAATGAGCTATAGACCCATTCTCTTATCAGTTGGGTAGACAAGTGAATGTCAAGCTAAGATTAAATTCAAGCTCACTCTATCACCAAGCCAGTTTGCTCATACTAATCTACTAACTCTCTCATAATCAAAAATTGACAGAGTAAAAGTTAACATGCTGGAATATTTTCCATACAATTCTTGTAAGAATAAAACAATCACATTTGTAACTCATCCTAACTGATTAAATAGTAACTTTTTAACCCTAGATTACATCTTCATAAAATTTACAAACTCAAAATACAAATTCTTGGAATTTGAAAAAAATACAGTTTGTCATAGTCAAACATTTCTTCCCTCTTTCATCATCGAGTGCCATCTCTGCATCAAAGGTTGGCTACCATGGAGCGCCATTCTATTCTGTCTCTTGCTTTGATGGTGCAGGTTGTCATAGGCTGATTTGTTCATCTTTTGATGTTACTCGTCCATGTTAGTCTTGGTCTGCCTCTTCCTCTTTTACCTTGTATTTTACCTTCCAAGATTACTTTTAGTAGGCTGGTGTGTCTTTTTTTTTTTTCTTCGTTTGCCAGCTTTTACCTCTGACGAAGTCCCTAGAGACTAGGAACTGAATTTTGCGTGTTAATCCATTTTTCCCTGGCAGTTGTGTGCACAGGGGTCCCTCGCGGTACAGGCAGATAACTCTGACTTCGGAGGTACTCATATTTTTTCCGTCGATGAGTAATTGACGTTTCAAGCCGGGCCTCGCTGCTGAGACCAGGGGTGGTTGCCGCAGAGAGAAATCATAAATTAAAATCCGGTGTAGCCGGGATTTGAACCCACAACCTCTGTCTCAAGGCTGGCGTCTTACCTACATGCCCCAAATATCTCATTTGTCCCCCCTCTTTATACCTTCCTAATTATTACTTAAATTATTCTGGTGGCCCTGAGGCTGGATTTGTTTTCTTTGATGTTGGAGTGTTAGTGTTCCAAACACCATGTGTGCATCATAAAAATGGTGAAGGTGTAAAAACACAGCTGTGTTTTTAATAAATTTTGCCAATTTTCAAGAAATTTGTTTTTTTTTCTTTTATTTTTTTCCTAATGACGGGGGAAATTTCTTTGGCTGTTTGCAAGACATCAAACAAACCTTTGTAACACGGGATAGGCAGCGAATGACACTAAGAGGAAGCAGGACAAACAGTTGGAATGACAGACTAACGTGTGAATAGACAACATAACACCTCCGGTAGCCATGGCACTATGTGGTCAAATTTTAGTCCATAAATTAAACCTAAGTCAGGAAATAATTACAGCATCTGATTCCTGTGTCTCTCGTAGTGTAAACCCACAGCTGTGTAGCAAAATTTCAAAGAAAATACTATCTTGTAACTCCAAATGTAACATTTAATGTTCGTAAATTTTACGAAGGTGTCTTGAAAACGTTGTCCGCGAATAGGTGACACAATCTAGGGTTAAAATATCTTTCATACTTAATTATTTAAAACCAAGAGATTCATTTTTCTTAAACATTTTCTTAATACTCATTTTTAATGAAAAAATCTCTCCTGAACAAAGATTCTGAAGAAATGAGATGACAATTTGAGCACACTGTTCAGACTGCTGTGTGTGTTGATTTAAAAAAATACATCACTGTTATAAAGATTTAGCATTAATGTCATAAATATTTATGGTTGACATACTTTGCAGTTTCAGTATTTCAATAGATGGACGGATGTAATATAAAAATGGCTACAATCACAAAAAAATGGATGGAAGAGCTAACATGATTCGGTATTACCATAAATGGACGAATATATTATAAAATGTAATCCCAAAGATGGACGGAATGAGAAGTTAGCATTATACAAATTCATAGTTTTCACATTTTAATTGTGAAGACAATGCAAATGTAGTGAAATTATTAATACTGAAATCTTGTGACATTCTGACATCAATTTGATGAATCAACTTGGGTCTCTGGTAAAACTTTGAGTCATCGTCTTATTTTCTTTTTTAACCACAGACCAACAAAGCAAGCAGTTTGTGGCCCTGTGATGTAGAGAAACAATTTTCAATCATCCATTAATTCCAATATCAGCAAATACTAAATGATGATACAGTAACATGGCAACATTACACACATTTAATAACCAGTCTAGTCTAGTTGACAGATCACCTTCATTGCACAACAGACAACTCCAGTGATCAGATTCCCTCCTCAGCATCTTCTTCAGCATGAAGCACTCCTACCACACACCTGCGAAAACACTAAAGATGGCTTCAGCTCGGGTGCATGAACTCAGAAGCACCGGTGAAGACCTTGACCCCAACCTCCTTAGTCGTCTCCTAAGACATGCATGACAGGTGACATTTACTCTATTCTATTCTCCTCCAACCTTGGTCAGGAGGCCAAAAAGGCATTTAATAACTAGTTATTACCAGTAAAGGTAGAAATCAACAAATGTCAATTTTTATTTAACAGTCTGGTTGACTACAGGTGCTCGTTTCAAACTCTGGTGTCTCTGCATGAAAATTGAGTCCTCTATAGATCTGCTAATCTAAAGCATTACACTAACTACACAAAAAAAATTATATACATGGAATGCCACTTTATCCATATTGAACATACAACCCACATATTTTAATCACATAAAATTGTAACACTTTACATAAATAATGGGTAATATTTCAAATAAAATGGACAAAAACCATTAGGTTCAGATGAGCTATTCACAGAAAGCCATGACAAATTTATCGAGCGATGATTACTGCCGCTACTCCTCATCCTCTTTCCCTCCACCCATACACATACAGTTTAACATGCAATACTGAGACAGTTTAATTTTACATTAACTCTTGACCTTCTTTTGTTTCAGACCAAAATCTCAGTCATTCTTTCATCAGCAATAATAAACAATAACTGACGTCTATAGTGTCCACAAAAAAACTACCAGTCAGTTCCTGAAATTTATCTATCTATTGACCTTTCGAACCATAGCCGGCCCATAAGGCATAGACCCAGATACTCTTTCTCTTATCTAAATTTTTATTCTAGCAGTTTTCAATCCTTTCAAAGATCTCTTATCAAATCTCACCATTTGTCTCTGTTCTGTGCAAGCAAGTCTATCTCACTGAGGGAGTCGATTCCTGCTGCTCTTGCCTCTCAGATCAATGTTCTTCTCAGTGTCTCTCTAGGTCGGCTTCTTCGGATTTCTAGATTTCCACAAAAAGTTACTAATGGATTTCTAGATTTCCACAAAAAGTTACTAATGGATTTCTAGATTTCCACAAAAAGTTATTAATGGATTTCTAGATTTCCCCCCAAAAAATGTATTAATGGATTTCTAGATTTCCACAAAAAGTTATTAATGGATTTCTAGATTTCCATAAAAAGTTATTAATGGATTTCTAGATTTGCACAAAAAAGTTACCAATGGATTTCTAGATTTCCACAAAAAAAGTTATTAATGGATTTCTAGATTTCCACAAAAAGTTACTAATGGATTTCTAGATTTCCACAAAAAAGTTACTAATGGATTTCTAGATTTCCACAAAAAAAGTTATTAATGGATTTCTAGATTTGCACAAAAAAGTTACCAATGGATTTCTAGATTTCCACAAAAAAAGTTATTAATGGATTTCTAGATTTCCACAAAAAGTTACTAATGGATTTCTAGATTTCCACAAAAAAGTTACTAATGGATTTCTAGATTTCCACAAAAAAAGTTATTAATGGATTTCTAGATTTGCACAAAAAAGTTACCAATGGATTTCTAGATTTCCACAAAAAAAGTTATTAATGGATTTCTAGATTTCCACAAAAAGTTACTAATGGATTTCTAGATTTCCACAAAAAAGTTACTAATGGATTTCTAGATTTCCACAAAAAAGTTATTAATGGATTTCAATCAGTTTGGATTACTATGATTATAAAAAAAAAATACCATTTGATATGCTCTCCAATAAAATAATAGTTTTGAAGTTCTAGAGGTTCCAGTAATTGTTATTAATGGATTTCTGATGCAGTTACTGTTAGTTTTAAGTACTTTGGATTTCTAAGACAAAAAAATTACTTTTGCAATATTAGAACAATAAAGATTACTGTTGTATTTTTGTATTTTCTAAGATTCCCTATAAAAGATACTGTTGCATTCCTATGATTCCAAATGTAAGCTACTGCTGAATTTCCCAGGACAAAAGGTAATGTTAGATTTCTAGGATTTCCCACGAAAAGTTACTTCTTCACTCCTATCATTTTTAGTGAAAGTTTGTGCTGCATTCCTAGGACATTAAAAGTTTGTGCTGTATTCCTAGGACAATAAAAGTCTCTTCTGTATTCATAGGACAATAAAAGTTTCTTCTGCATTCCTAGAACAATAAAAGTTTATTCATTCCTAGAACACAAAAAGTTTATTCATTCCTAGAACAATAAAAGTTTATTCATTCCTAGAACAATAAAAGTTTATTCATTCCTAGAACACAAAAAGTTTATTCATTCCTAGAACAATAAAAGTTTATTCATTCCTAGAACAATAAAAGTTTATTCATTCCTAGAACACAAAAAGTTTATTCATTCCTAGAACAATAAAAGTTTATTCATTCCTAGAACAATAAAAGTTTATTCATTCCTAGAACACAAAAAGTTTATTCATTCCTAGAACAATAAAAGTTTATTCATTCCTAGAACAATAAAAGTTTATTCATTCCTAGAACACAAAAAGTTTATTCATTCCTAGAACAATAAAAGTTTATTCATTCCTAGGTCAATAAAAGTCCTTTTCTGGATTCTAAGGATGTCAATAAAAATTATTATTTCAATCATAATGATTGTAGGATGAGACTGCAAGATAAGTCCATTGCTTTCAGATTGTATATACATTTGTTATTGAACATAAAATGTGTGAAAATAATAGAACGTGAAGCAGATGAAATATTATTTGCAACCAGCGTACCTTAAGAGCCACAATGTTTGTGCTCTTTGTTGTTTGCTAAAGGGAACTGAGCACTTATGGGATTAACCCAGTGAAATTATTAATACTTGATCAAATCAATCTCCAAACTGACATGTGCATTATTTTAAAAAAAGGTCTATGAAAAATTAACTATCAACATTACAACATAATTTGTACTTATATCATCAGAGTTAAAAATAGTATATCAAACAAATTTAATCACAATGTCAACAGTTAATGATAAGATTTAGTATTTAATTTGTTAAGAAGTATTAAAAAAGAAAACATGACATGACCAATTTAGTCTTTAACTAAGGAATAGATTTGGTTCTATTAGTGACCAATTTAGTCTTTAACTAAGGAATAGATTTGGTTCTATTAGTGACCAATTTAGTCTTTAACTAAGGAATAGATTTGGTTCTATTAGTGACCAATTTAGTCTTTAACTAAGGAATAGATTTGGTTCTATTAGTGACCAATTTAGTCTTTAACTAAGGAATAGATTTGGTTCTATTAGTGACCAATTTAGTCTTTAACTAAGGAATAGATTTGGTTCTATTAGTGGCCGATTTAGTCTTTAACTAAGGAATAGATTTGGCTCTATTAGTGACCAATTTAGTCGTTAACTAGGGAATAGATTTGGCTCTATTAGTGACCAATTTAATCTTTAACTAGGGAATAGATTTGGCTCTATTAGTGACCAATTTAGTCTTTAACTAGGGAAAAGATCTGGCTCTATTAATGACCATTCAGTCTTTGATTGGGAAACAGGTATGGCTCTATTAGTGACCAATTTAGTCTTTAACTAGGGAATATATTTGGCTCTATTAGTGACCAATTTGGTCTTTAATTAGGGAATAGATTTTGCTCTATTAGTGACCAATTTAGTCTTTAACTAGGGAATATATTTGGCTCTATTAGTGACTAATTTGGTCTTTAATTAGGGAATAGATCTGGCTTTATTAGTGACCAATTTAGTCTTTAATTAGGGAATAGATTTTGCTCTATTAGTGACCAATGGTAATTGTGGTGAAAAGTTTGCGTGGTACGCAACATTTGAGAATAAGTGAAGTTATAATCTTGTTCCTTTGTTAATTTCATAAAACATAGCATCTGATATTTTTTAAGACAAAACAGACCAAAAAAATTCTTATAAACCAATTTTTGGGGTTATTAAAATTGTAATACTTTCGTTATAGGTTAGCAGTATGCGAAAGAGATGGATGATGAAAAGTATTATACGCCCAATGTGACATCTAAAGGCGCTGGAAGGATCAAGATTAAAAAATATATGACATATTTATGTGTTTATCAATAAAAAAAAATATACCTGTAGATAACTCCCACTTAAAAAATAGTTTTTTAAGTACTTACTTTCCAGCAAAACAATACATATTTACTTATATATAACTGCATAAAAGTTATTGTTGCTAAATTGTATAGAGTTGTGGATTACTTTTAAAAGAATAAAACACAGTCACACAAATGGTCTGATATGCTTTGTAAGGAATTACAAGTCTATTTTTTTTTTCAAAAAAAATTCCTTAGAAATTAATATAAAATGTTTACAAGATGGAAAGTCAGTTACTAAAAGATTCAGCAAAAGTTACTGCAAGAAGATAGGCTGAGTTGATTCAACTTCCATTGAGCTTAGCTTGGTCTTCAAGAAACAGGAGCTGGTCAACCAAGAAACAGTCAGAGGGATTTTTGACATATTTTCTGAGTCCACTCATGATCTCCTTCTCACGTTTTCTTTTAGGTGAGGCACGTTCTGATTGGAGGTAGTTGTATGCTTTCTCAAACTCTTCCTGCCCAAGTAGCTTCACACACTCTCTACAAATTACAGAGAAGAAAAGAATTGACAGAACAGACAAATAACAGAAGAGATGGAATAAATAAAAAAGAACATAAACAGAACAGGTAAAATAAATGGAAAGAATACAATCAGATGAGGTGAAACAAATTGAATAGGTAAAATAAATGAAACAGATCAAATAAACAGAACAGGCAAATATTAATGGAACAGATTAAAAAAATAAAAAGGGCAAAATAAACAGATAAGATAAAATAAATAGGACAGATAATATAAATCGAACACAGGAACATATAAAAACAAATGTTAAAGGACATATTTATAATAAGTGAAAATGATAATGAATGAAATCCAAGAAAAATATAAAAATATATGAAATATAACAAAATCTAGCCAAGGTATTTGAAACTGATAAGACAAATAGGTAAAAGACATAACATGAAAAAAAAAGTTATGTATGCACTTCTAACCAAATTCATAAAGTTGCTGTTTTGTTCATGGAATCAGTATCATTGCAGTCTGGAATTCCCCATATCCGCTCCACTCATGAGACAGCTCCTGCCAAAGTGTGTTAGCAAATTCTGTTGACTTCATGCAGCCCTAATTGGCGGCACAGGTGACAATTTCAAATTCTTCATCATCATCATCAAAAACCGGGCCTGCTGGCGTAGGTGATCATGTCTCTCCACAACTTTTGATCACGGCAGTTATTTATCATTTCTGTTCTTGACCTTCTGCCAAGCCATTCTCTTAAGCTGTCTGGTATTTTTTTCCTTTGCTTCCCTTTTATCTCATCGTCCCTCAATTTTCCCAGTTGCTACAATATACTCCAGCTGTTCTCTTCTCATTATATGGCCAAAAAATGATGATTGTTTCTTCCTAATATTGGAAATTAGCTCTCTTTTTGCTTTGGCCTCTTTCAGAACATTTTCATTACACTTTTAGCTGTCCATGGTATTCTCAATATTCTTCTGTAAAACCACGTTTCTACAGACTCCAGTGACTTTCTTGTCTGTTGTCCTATTGTCCATGATTCACATCCATATGTTAAGACTGGCTCTACATAACATTTAAGAACTCTTTTTCTTGTTTCTATTGTCAAAAATGGATTGCATAGTATCTTCCTCATTTTTTGGATAGTTGCTTTTGCCTGAGCCATTCTGCATCTCACCTCTGTTGTACATCTTCCATTTGAGGTTAACAATTTT
Organism: Megaustenia siamemsis; assembly: GCA_032433765.1. Taxonomy (NCBI): domain Eukaryota; kingdom Metazoa; phylum Mollusca; class Gastropoda; order Stylommatophora; family Ariophantidae; genus Megaustenia; species Megaustenia siamemsis. Next base: position 71,888,004 of record JAVIAB010000106.1, on the reverse strand, counting down.
AAATAATTTCAAATTACTTCCATCGAATAGAGGGTATACAGTCATCAAATTACTTTCATCAAATAGAAGGTGTACAGTCATCAAATTACTTCCATCGAATAGAGAGTGTACAGTCATCAAATTACTTCCATCGAATAGAGGGTGTACAGTCATCAAATTACTTCCATCGAACAGAGAGTGTACAGTCATCAAATTACTTCCATCGAATAGAGGGTGTACAGTCATCAAATTACTTCCATCGAATAGAGAGTGTACAGTCATCAAATTACTTCCATCGAATAGAGAGTGTACAGTCATCAAATTACTTCCATCGAATAGAGGGTGTACAGTCATCAAATTACTTCCATTGAATAGAGGGTGTACAGTCATCAAATTACTTCCATCGAATAGAGGGTGTACAGTCATCAAATTACTTCCATCGAATAGAGGGTGTACAGTCATCAAATTACTTCCATCGAATAGAGGGTGTACAGTCATCAAATTACTTCCATCAAATAGAGGGTGTACAGTCATCAAATTACTTTCATCGAATAGAGAGTGTACAGTCATCAAATTACTTCCATCGAATAGAGGGTGTACAGTCATCAAATTACTTCCATCGAATACAGGGTATACAGTCATCAAATTACTTCCATCGAATAGAGAGTGTACAGTCATCAAATTACTTCCATCGAATAGAGAGTGTACAGTCATCAAATTACTTCCATGGAATAGAGAGTGTACAGTCATCAAATTACTTCCATCGAATAGAGAGTGGACAGTCACTTCCACCCTACAGGATTCCTTGAAAACTCACATTTAAAACAAACAAGGCAACTGAGATGGTTTATGCAACTACATTAGTCTCTGCAAAAACAGGGTGACATACAGCCATTTTTATTTTGCATTGTCAGTTGTGGTGTTAGCAAGGTCGAACTCCAGTGAGAGCCATGTTGGCTGCATGGGTGACAACTTCAAATGACATCACCATAAAGAGAGTGTCAATAGTAATTTCCAACTTAAATTCACCCGAATATAAAAAAAAAACACATTAAAAAAACTGTCAAAACACAGAAAAACTGGTTAAGTGTTGGCACTCTCTAAAAAGGCCTGCAGCAACGGCTACCATTTTTCCCAGAAGTCCAGAATGTTGCATACACTTGTGGTAGATTTGTCTCACCATTCTCTACTTTACACAGTAATGTGACTTTGTCAAGCAATGATTTGCAGTGTTATAATGAATGTATTTGAAGTTAGCAGAATGTTGAAATTTCCGATGACAGCTAAAAAGACCAACGAGGAAATTCTCAGAGGTCAACGCAAAAAGGGAGCTCCTAAAAAACAGAAAGAAACAATCAACATTTTTCTGGCACATCATGAGAAGAGGAAAGTCGGAAAACTTGGTTACAAGTGAACAGGGAAAGAAAGATCGCAGACGACAAAGAGAGAAAATACCAGATAGCTTGGTGTCATGGCACACAAACAGTCAACAAAAGAATTGATACGATGCACAGTGAATAGAAGATTGTGGAGGGACATGATCGCCGACACCAACCAGTATGGCTGATGATGATGATGATGAAAGAAATACTTACTGAAAGTCACGTTAGAAGAGAAAATATAAGGTAGAGGCAGACAAAGAGTAAAGTGGGCAAATGAAAAGTAAAGTGGGTAGATAAAGAGTAAAGCGGAGAGACAACATCAAGAGATGGACAGGAGAACCTATGACTGTATGTAACCATCAAGGCAAGGGATAGGGTGAAATGTCAATCCATGGAAGCCAACTTTCAATACTGTGATAGCACAAAATAAACTTGTACACATTTTACTGCCCTGTATTTCTGCTTGTACAGATGGACAACACTTACAGAGTCCCATAAGGATATTAATCAAGTAAGCTAACTTCATCATCATGTGCCATGCCGGTTGGCGTAGGTGATAATGTCCCTCCACAATCTTCTATCCACAGTGCATCGTATCAGTTCTGTTGTTGACTGTTTTCCATGCCATGACACCAAGCCATCCAGTATTTTCTCTCTTTGTCGTCCGCGATCTCTCTTTCCTTTAATTTTGCCAGTTGTAACCAAGTATTCCAACTTTCCTCTTCTCATGATGTGCCCGAAAAATGTTGATTGCTTCTTTCTTATGTTTTTTAAGAGCTCCCTTTTTGTGTTGGCCTCTTTGAGAACTTCCTCATTGGTCTTTTTAGCTGTCCAGGGAACTTTCAACATTCTTCTGAGAAATCCCATCTCTGTGGCCTCTAATCGTCTTTTCATTTATTTGTTTACTGTCCATAATTCGCTTCCATAGGTCAGAATTGGTTAAACTAACTTACGCTCGAATATTCTTGATTTTGATATCCCTCACGTTTGGTCCAAACACTCCAAAATTGATGTCATCATTAACAATTGTTGTCTCTGAAAGATAAATAACAAATAAATAAAACATTACTTTCATACAGTCTCATAAATTACAGATTTATTTCATTCTACTTCTTACACTTAAGTTCAGATAAAATTACTGATTTATTTTGTTCTTCCTCTGCCAACATGATATCAATTTACTGATTTATTTTGTTCTTCCTCTGCCAACATGATATCAAATTACTGATTTATTTTGTTCTTCCTCTGCCAACATGATATCAAATTACTGATTTATTTTGTTCTCCCTCTACCAACATGATATCAAATTACTGATTTATTTTGTTCTCCCTCTACCAACATGATATCAAATTACTGATTTATTTTGTTCTTCCTCTACCAACATGATATCAAATTACTGATTTATTTTGTTCTTCCTCTGCCAACATGATATCAAATTACTGATTTATTTTGTTCTTCCTCTGCCAACATGATATCAAATTACTGATTTATTTTGTTCTTCCTCTACTAACATCAAATTACTGATTTATTTTGTTCTTCCTCTACTAACATCAAATTACTTATTTATTTTGTTCTTCCTCTACCAACATAAGATTATTACATTATTTAAAATCATCTTATATCATGAAGCCACAAAGCTTATCTATTGCTCCTTTTCTTAATTCTTCTAGAGGCTGCCTTAATCTTTCTTTCCATCTGCTGGGATTCCTGAAAGTCAACAATTTCACTTTTTCTAACTTTTCATGTTTTTTAAAATGAAAAAAAAATGTAATTCCGATGTGCAGACATGTTCTACACAACTCAATTGTGACTTTTCCAACTTGTAGGAGTTGTTCTGCAAGTCCATTGCGTGTCATCCTATTATAGGCTGTGAGTTGTTCTGGTGAGTTGTTCTGCAACTCCATCACATTTTATTCTGTTATGGGCTGTGAGTTGTTCTGCAACTCCATCACATTTTATCCTGTTATGGGCTGTGAGTTGTTCTGCAACTCCATCACATTTTATCCTGTTATGGGCTGTGAGTTGTTCTGCAACTCCATCACATTTTATCCTGTTATGGGCTGTGAGTTGTTCTGCAACTCCATCACATTTTATCCTGTTATGGGCTGTGAGTTATTGAGTTATTTGCGGGTCATCATCATTGCACTCCAAACATGTCCATAGGCGCTCAGATCCCCTCCTCAGCAATTCCCTCGCAGTGTCCAGCGACTGACAACTCCAGTTCTATGTTGGTTGATAAGTCTTCTTACACGGCCACTAAGTATCTCATTTCTGGCTGTGCCCAACTTAACTCCCATTTCCATCATGTAGTCTTGTGACTCCAACCATTTGAATGCCTTGGTCACTGCCATCACCTCCATTGTCATGCTACTCGTGGTCATGACGTATGCACCACTGTCTTCGTAGACTATTCTGCCTGCCGAGCGTGCTGTAAATGCCCATTCACTTCTTTGGTGTCGTCTTACAGATCCGTCTGTATAGATGACTGCATCTTTCTCATCGGTGTTATCGCAGATGAGACCGTTGACCTCAGCATTAACCACGACTGGGTTCTGTTCCCTACTTTTCCTGTCGAGTGTGACAATACACGAGAAAGTCCCCTTGAATGACGTAGGCACCGGTATCCACTCCTCACCAACGCTGATATTGGTAAGCCCACAGACCTGTTTGATGACATCTTCTGCTTGGCCCACCCATGATTTGCCTCTTTTTAGCCTGTCACCTTTCTCTGTGTTGAGCATGTGGTGCAATGGATGCTCTGTATCTGTACTAATCTTCAGATATGCTCGTGCTCTCCAGATCTTGATTCAGTCATCCATGGTTGGAAAGTCAAGAAGATACCTCATTGCTACACAGGGAGTGTCCCTCGTACATCCCAGGATAATGCGCATGGCTTCATTTTGTATTTTCTCCAGCCTATCAATTTGAGTCGTACTGACAGTAAGAATTGCCAGGGCATATTTGATAGGTGCGAGGACTAATCCCTGGAACAGAAGAGTAAGTAACCTCTGCTCGATGTTGGCAGCTGCCATGACCTTCAAGGCGGCTAATCCTTTGCAGGATTTTGTTATAACATGGTCGACGTGGTCCCGAAAACACAGGCTGCGATCAAACCTAACTCCAAGGTATGTCATCAACTTGTCCCTGGTCACCTCATCAGCTCCCATTCGTACTACCGGTGTGGTCATATGAACGATATGATTGTTAAGGGAGAACCATGAAACTGATGCTTTATTAGGATTAACCACGGCACCTGATACCCCACACCAGGAAGAAATGCGATCGAGTTCGTCTTGTATTGTGGAAGCGATTCCCGTCTGTCTCTTCCCGGTTGATATACCAGAATATCATCCGCAAAAGTCATAGTTCTTCCCCTCCCATCCAGCTGTTGTTCCATGATCGTTATTGTGTACACGTTAAATAGAACTGGTGACAATGGTGAGCCATAGTTCTGCAACTCCATCACATTTTATCCTGTTATGGGCTGTGAGTTGTTCTGCAACTCCATCACATTTTATCCTGTTGCTGGTCATGTAATTTTTGCCACCTCAAATACCTCCCTTAATTATTTCTTTTATAAAACAAGGAGCTAGTCTTCATAATATAAAAAAAGAAGAAGAATGAATCCTACAAAACAGGAAACTTTGAGCACACAGATTTGAGTGGACTGTAAGCTACGTAATGAAATAAGTGAAAACATGTCTCTTTCTTATTTTATATTTCTGTGTCCTTGTAAAAATATACAATAAAGTGGCTCTTTTAAATATTTTGTTTCACTTATAAAACATTCACAACTTTTAGCAACATTAGAATGTACTACATAAATATTTTAATGACATTTTAAAATGTTATTTCTTTATATTACTGACATTAGACAGTTAAACATAATTCTTAATGGTTTTAATTATACTCCTAAATCTCAATGAAATTTGATGATAACTGACTTTTGAATTTCAAAACAGGCTCTTATATGGGAAACATCAGGATACAGAAAAAGAGGAAAACCTATAGATACACTGAAAGGAACATCTCGCCCAGAATAGAGATGGCTGGTGAAAGGCACTACAAGGCCTGTGTGTTGTCTAGCGGCACTGGAAGGATCAAGGTTTAAGGGTTTTAGTGCCCCTAAAAGGCAAAATAAAGACCATTCTGCTAATAAAAAGAAAAACACAGCACATCGTATGGCAAAAATAACTCTAAATTTATATACCAAAGTTTTTTTTTTTTTTTTTTGGGGGGGGGGGGGGGGGGCGCATGTGAGGACAAAATAAAACACAATAATGACATTATAAGATTGATATTGAAAGAGTTCCCCTGGAAAAGATGGAATCACCAACGGGATGCTCATAAAACTGGGACAGAAAACCAAGGATCAGCTCCTAAGGATAATAACTGTCAGCTGGAAGAGAGAACAAATGCCAGTAACCTAGAATGAAGCCCAGCCTCAAACATGGAAAAGACCCACTGGACCCAAGCAGCTGCAGACCAATTAGCCTAGTGAGCTGCCTGAGCAAACTCATGGAAAGGTTGGTCAACAGAAGACTCATGTGGTATCTGGAGATAAAACAACAAATCATGCCACAACAAAGTGGTTTCCACCAGCACAAATCCACTGAAGACCTGATTACCTACATCGCACAGGAAATTGAGAATACTCTGCAAGGAAATGAACATACATTGACAGCGTGGGTCAACATGGAGAAGGCTTTTGATAAGAGTTTGGAGAGAAGGATTAAAGAACAAGCTTCTCAGGCTTGACATCCAAGGCCATTTATTAAACTGGATATCTTAATACCTACAAGACAGAACGGCCAGAGTACAAGTTCAAGGACAACTAGGTAAGAAAACCAAAATCAAACAAGGTGGCCCACAAGGCAAAGTACTTTACCCAATCTTCTTTTCTTCTTCTTCTTTTCTCTTTCTCACTGATACCTAAAAGGTGTTGTGGTTTATATCATTTGTCGTTCTTGAGCTGCTCGAACTGTCTGAATTAGTGATTTTCCTTTGTTGTTACATGTCTCTGTCACTGCATCCATCCATCTTCTTCTGGGTCTTCCTCTTGGTCTTTTTCCATGCATTCTCGAGAAGAACACCCTTGATGGTGATTGGTAAGGATTCATTCTGACCAGGTGGCCAAACCATTTAAGTTGTTGTTGTTCTATATATTCTTGGCAGGGTTTAGTTCCTACCATTTTTCTTATGGTTTCATTTAGTATTCTATCTCTTCTTGTGTTGTTTGTTACTTTTCTCATACATCGCATCTCACTTTCCCCTATACTTTTTCTAATCTTCATAAATGATATCGTAGAGGATGTTCCTCTCAGAATACACTCTGCAATGTATGCAGACACAACACAAGAATAACGTGTACAAGAAATTGGTGATACTGACTGACGTACCTAACAGCTCCTAAAAAAACCCAGGAACATCAAGCTAGATGACCTGAGAACAACCCTAGACCAATTGTGCAATAACTTCCAGAGAGTGGTCATCCAGTGGATACCATCACACTGTAATATACAAGGAAACAAATGCGCAGACACACTAGCTAAGGAAGGAGGGAGACTACCAAGAGAGAACCATCTGGTCAGCTATGATGAAGCGTAATCCATCATCAAAGGCCAGTATCTTGTAACATAGAAACAAGAACACCCAAAGTATAACAAGAGGGATGGATACCTCCAACTATCAAGGAGGGATCAAATCATCATAATTCATTGGGGGAACTGGTTGGTTTTGAAGCAAGATGCCGGTTTTGAGACAGAGAGGTTCAAATCCTGGCTGCACCAGTTGGGATTTTCATTGTGATTTTTCTCTGAGGCAACCAACCACCACTGGTCTCAGCAGCAAGGCCCGGTTTGAAGCGTCAATTATTCATCGACGGAAAAAATATGAGTACCTCCGAAGATGGGATTAGCTGCCTGTGCTGCGAGGGACCCCTGTGCAAATGGCTGCCAGGGAAAAAAAAAGGATTAACACGCAAAATTCAATTCCTAGTCTCTGGAGAAACCACATGTTCACCAAAATCAAATTGGGTATTACCACCCAATGCCACTGTACCTTGGATAACATGACAACAAAACACGTTCTACAGGATTGTCCCCATACACAGGCCTGAGAAGGACAATGTGGCTTACACCCATCTCCCTGGAAGAGAAACTCTATGTGGCAACCGAATCACTGAAACAGACAGCTGCCTTCGTAAGAGAGAGCAGAGTCCTGGTCTGAATGAGCCATGATTGGAGAATAAAAACAAGACTGATAAAGAATATTTACCTTCAGTTTCCTCCTTAGTCAGCATAGATTTAAGGCAGTTAATTAGTTCTTCCTGATTGTCCCTGACTGTCTCATCACTGGCTCCCTCATTGACATCATCGTCATCAAAGTCACTGAACTGTTCGTAAAACGAATTAGCCTCGTCAGGCGTATCTGGCATTCCTGAAAAATGAGGTTTTTAAAAATATTTTATTTGTCTGGTTGCACATGTTCATTTCATTTTTATATCAATGGAGCGTAAAACTTTATAAATATATACATGGAGCATAAAAACGTAAATGCGTCAATCCATCCGTATGGTGGTTTATTCAAAGCATTGCTCGCTGTCTATCTAGTGTTCTATCTATCTATCTATCTATTGACCTTTCGAGCCGTTGCCGGCCCAGAGGGTGTAGACCAAGATACACCTTCTCATATCTGAATTTTTGTTCTAGCAGTTTTCTTTTAAAGATATTTTATCAAATCTCGCCATTTGTCTCTGTTCTGTGCAAGCAGCTCTATCTCATTGAGGGAGCCGAATCCTGTTGCTCTTGCCTCTCTCATCATTGTTCTTCTCAGTGTCTCCCTTGGTCTTCCTCTCTAGTGTTACAAAGGTTTATTTCATGTCTCACCAACTGCTGAGAAGATTGACAACCCCCACCCCATAAGAAAAAAAAATTTCTTGAAAATTGGCAACATTTATTAAAAAACTAAGACTAAGTGGTTTCCGGTGTCATGGCGGCTGCGTGTAGTTGTTTTTTATAATTCAGCAATTGTCGAATATATATTTAAATAATTTACACGACAGTCTAGTTGTGAAATTATGTGTTGCTATTCCCCGTTTGGTGTATGTTTTACTTCTAACGTGTGGATGAACTGTGATTACCGATATTTAAGTGGAATATGATTTATTCTTCTTTGTGTCGTGTGTTTGCGGTTCGATAGGCAAGCACATGGTTCGACAAAAATGTTGCAGGCAAACCGGGTATGTTCAACCCATATGTGAAAAGTCTGTGATGGTGGATGGGGCGGATGAATCAAAAATGATCAACAGCCCAGAAAGCGAAAACAGCAAAGTGTGTGGTACACATGAGGCATATTCAGAACACGAAAGGCGAATATGGCAGACCACCGTGAAAGAGATTGGAGCCTCATCACGTACTAGTCCAGAGGAAGCCATGAAGAGGAATTCAAACTTATGTCAGAGGAAAGATCTTAAAATAAGCACTTGGATTGTTAGGACTCTATATCAAGAAGGGAAATTGGAAAATCTGATTCAAGAAGCAGAACGAATAAATATAGATATCTTAGGCATATCAGAGACAAGATGGAAAGAATGTGGGTACATAGAGGACGAAAAATATACATTTATATACTCAGGAAACACAACAGAACATCAAAGAGGGGTAGGAATACTGATAAAAAGAGAGCTACAAAAATATATAAATAACCACTGGACATACAGTGATAGGATTATACTACTCAAGTTGAAAGCAAAACAATTCGACATAGCAATAATACAGACATATGCACCTACTCAACACTACACAGATGAACAAATAGAGGCATACTATGAAGACCTAAATAAAGTTATGAAGCAAGTGAAATCTTCAGACATCTTGATTGTAATTGGTGACATGAACGCTAAAGTAGGAAAAGGTAGATATAAAACTATTATAGGAAATCATGGTTTAGGAAAAAGAAATGACAGAGGAGAAAGATTAATACAATTCTGTGAAGAAAACAGGCTGATAATATGTAACACCTACTATGAGCAAGAGAAAAGGAAACAATACACATGGAAAAGCACTGGAGATAAGAAGAGGAATCAAATAGATTACATATATACAAATAGATACATAATGATAAAAGAAAGGTTCTGTAACAGCGTAAAGAAAGCCAAAACCCACCCAGGAGCAGATATTAATTCAGATCACAATCCTGTAATGATTAAAATGAAAATCAAACTAAAGAGAAACAAGCAAAAGTCTAATTCATCAACAAATCCACTAGATATAACAGCTTTAAATCAAAAAGATATTAAAGATACCTATACAATACAAGTAAAGAACACATATCAGAAGCTGCTAGAAGAAGGAATTGAACAATCTATCTATCTATTGACCTTTCGAGCCGTAGCCGGCCCATGGAGCGTAGACCAAGATACACCTTCTCATATCTGAATTTTTGTTTTAGCAGTTTTCTTTTAAAGATATTTTATCAAATCTTGCCATTTGTCTCTGTTCTGTGCAAGCAGCTCTATCTCATTGAGGGAGCCGAATCCTGTTGCTCTTGCCTCTCTCATTAATGTTCTTCTCTGTGTCTCCCTGGGTCTGCCTCTTTTTCTTTTACCTGTTGTTTCCCATATGAGGGCCTGCCTTGCTATTTGGTTATTATCTCTTCTCATCACATGTCCAACATATGACCATCGTCTTTTCTTTATTACTGAAGATATTAGTGGTTGATTGGCGATTTCTCTAATTTCCTCGTTTGTTTTGAATTCGTTCCACACTATACCAAGTATTTTCCTTAGACATTTATTTTTCAATGCGTTCAACTTTGTTTCTATATCTCTTGTTGTTTTCCAGCTTTCACACGCATACGTAAGGGTTGATAGTACATTTGATTTGAATAGCCTAAGTTTTGTGTTTGTGCTGATTAGTTTTGATTTCCACAACTTTTCAAGGCTTCTTTCAGGCTTCTGAAAGACATTGCTGCTTTAGCTATTCTGATTCTAATTTCTTTACTTGTATCCCTTCTCGATCAATGTGACTTCCAAGATAGATAAAGTGATCAATCTCTTCTACTGGTTTATTTTCCATGTATATTTTGTCGTCTGTTTGAATTAAACTTTTTCACATTTTGAACAATATTGTAATTGTAAATTATAATGTTTAAGAAAATTATGTTTGCAAAAAAATGTTTACAAAATTATATGTAATTGAACAATACAGAAGAGAAAATCCTGATGAAAAAGTAACAACCAAATGACAATGCATAAAGAAAAGCATACAAGAAACCTGCGACACCTTACCCAAAAGAGAAAATAACAAAAAACAAAAATGGATAACTAACACAATCTTAGAAAAAATGGAAGAATGGAGACAAGTGAAGAACACTGCCCAATACAATAAAATAGATAATGAGATACGCAAAATGTGCAAAAAGGCAAAAGAAGACTGGCTCAGCCAAAAATGTATAGAAATAGAAACTGTGGAAAGCAAACAAGACTTAAGAGGAATGCACACAGAAATAAAGAGAATGACTAATAAAAATAAAAAAGCCACAGAAGGTGGATGCATTGCAGACAAAAAAGGAAAAATGTTAACAGACAATAAGGATATTATAGATAGATGGCAGGAATATATAACAGAACTATTTCAGGATCAAAGGGACAAGAAACCAGCTATGAAATGTACATCAGGCTGTAAAATCTTAAAATCTGAGGTGGAAAAAGCTACCAAAAAAAATGAAAAAGGAAAAGCAGCAGGACCTGACAGCATACAGATAGAGGTGATACAGGCACTAGAAGATTTTGGCATTGAAGTGATTACAGACATATGCAACGACAAATATAACACACAGGATACATACCAAATGAACTAAAAATATCAACTTTCATTGCATTGCCTAAAAAGAATGGTGCAGTTGAATGCAGTGACTTTAGAACAACAAGCCTAATGAGCCATGTTAGAAAAATCTTGCTAAAAGTTATACAAGGAAGGATTCAGAATAAAATCAATACTGAATTAGATGAACAGCAATTTGGATTTAGGAAAATTAGCGGGACAAAAGAAGCCATATTCTGCATGAGAACATTAATCGAAAAATGCACAGAAGTAAACAAACCAATATATGCCTGCTTCATAGACTACACCAAAGCTTTTGATAGAGTACACCACAAACAACTTATAGAATGCCTAAAAGAGATACATCTAGATGACATGGACATACGACTAATATGTAATCTATACTGGGAGCAAACAGCAATAATAAAATATAACAAAGAGAACTCTACACCCATTGATATAAAAAGAGGAGTAAGACAGGGATGCATCCTATCACCAAGCTTGTTCAATCTATAAAAAAAGTAAAGTACCCCCGTCACGCCAAGTGGCGTATAAGGAAAATATGGTGTTAGTGACCCTATATTTTACAGACCTTCAGCACATGATTTTTGGGGTAATGTGGTCAGTATTATGCCCGTGCTGCTTTACTTTCTCAGAAAAAAATCCGGTACCCATTTAAGACTGGGTGAACCCGGAAGTCGTCGGTTGGGATCAAACCCTACCCCTTGTCCTTTGCAGTCCAGTTCACTAACCACTGAGCTATCACAGCTCCCTTTCTTTCACTATAATGTCCAACATTCTTTGTAACTCATTTTCACTCTTAGCGATTAAGATTGTATCATCAGCATACCTTAGATTATTTATATTATGACCTCCAATTGTTATTGCAGGCATGCCCCTTGTGGATCTTAAAATAATCTCACTATAAATATTAAACAAATCTGGTGACAGCACACAACTTTGCCTAACACTCTGTTGATGGGCCATATCATCATCATCATCACGAGTGCCTTCTCCGCAACAAAGGTTGGCTACCATGGATCGCCATTCTGCTCTGTTTCTTGCTTTGATGGTGCAGGCTGTCATAGATTGACTTGTCCATCTTTTGATGTTACTTGTCTATGTTAGTCTTGGTCTGCCTCTTTTACCTTGTATTTTTCCTTCCAATATTACTTTTAGTAGGCTGTTGTGTCTTTTAACATGCCCCAAAAATTTCATTTGTCTTGTCTTAATTGTATTTAGTAGTTCTCTTTTTATTTTCAGTTGTTTTAAAACTTCATCATTTGTTATCTTTTCTTTCCATCCAATTTTACCTATTCTTCTATAAATCCACATTTCAAAGGCTTCAATTTTCTGTTCTGTTTTCTTGTCTAATGTCCATGTTTCTGCACCATACAGGAATATTGAGAAGATGTAACATTTTGCCATTCTTAGTTTCAGCCCTGCTGATATTTGTTTTGTTATGGGCCATATACTAGCAGGAAATTTCAATCAATAGTGCAGTGGATATTGGAATGTCTTGACTGAAATTAAACTGATTCTATGCACAGATACATAGATAGAACAAACAGAAATATTTGATGGATGAAACAGTCAAACAGACAGACAGGAAGACACACTAATGGACAAGCACACAAGCAGACATGGACACAAACAGACAAGCACACAGACAGACAGGAAGACACACTGATGGACAAGCACAGAGACAGACAGGAAGACACACTGATGGACAAGCACACAGACAGACAGGTGGAACAATCAGATATTTTTCTAAAGTACCCTGATCTAAAGGTGAGACTACGTGTGTAGTCCCACTTGCTATAAATCTGACATACACTTGATCACTTGACATTTATCCTAATACATGACATGTAATACATTTACTCACCATCTTTGAAATCTAAGGATGAGTTTTCCTTATGATACACCATCTGGTCCTTCATTGGTGCAATTGGCCTGTCATCTGTGTATGCTCCTTCATATGTTGCATTCAGTTTGGGACTCTCTCTGCCACTGGTCTTGTAGTCTTCTGGGACTTGGAGCGGGACAGTTTCTCACTAACTACGTTCCTATGAACTTCACCAAAGCCCTGCTCTGATTTCCTCCTAGGAGCTTTTTGAGAATCTTTCACCATATCATCATATGAGTCACCATAATTATATGTCCAGCCTGACGAAAAGTCATTCACAACGTAATAATGCATCTAGAATTGCTTCTATTCTTGTAAATGTTCTTTATCTCTACATGTGTCAGAGAGATAGCTATCGACTGTTCATAAGTAATATAGTTACGTGTCATTATATCTTTAATAAATTATACAATAAAACATTAGTCAAAACAGATCCAGTAAAATGAGCATTTCAGAAAATGGAAAACATCAAGCACAACTAAAAACTATCAATGGAAGTGAGGAAAAATAAGCTGTCATAAGCCAATATTCACATACAGATGTCAGTCATGAGCAATTAGTAACCTTGACTGTAGGCCAGAGAATAGGCGTAAAACAGTCAGTTGTTTGAGTAACAAGAAAAAGACTGCTGTGAAAACAGTAGTGGTGAGGGTACAGAATGCTTAGTATGATACTAAATAACTAGGATGGAGATTTCCAACTAATCCAGCAGAATTTGTGATAGTTTACACCACTAAGCATGAGAGCTTCTGACTAAACAAGGTGGTGGGTTTGATGCCCTACAACATGACACGAGGCGTGTCTGTCTCTGACTAAACATAGTGGTGGGTCTGATGCCCTACAACATGACACTAGCTGTGTCTGTCTCTGACTAAACAAGACGGTGGGTCAGATGCCCTACAACATGACACTAGGTGTGTCTGTCTCTGACTAAACATGGTGGTGGGTTTGTTGCCCTACAACATAATACTAGGTGTGTCTGTCTCTGACTAAACAAGGTGGTGGGTCAGATGCCCTACAACATGATACTAGGTGTGTCTGTCTCTGACTAAACATAATTGTAGGTTTGATGCCCTACAACATGACACTAGGTGTGTCTGTCTCTGACTAAACAAGACGGTGGGTCAGATGCCCTACAACATGACACTAGGTGTGTCTGTCTCTGACTAAACATGGTGGTGGGTTTGTTGCCCTACAACATAATACTAGGTGTGTCTGTCTCTGACTAAACAAGGTGGTGGGTCAGATGCCCTACAACATGATACTAGGTGTGTCTGTCTCTGACTAAACATAATTGTAGGTTTGATGCCCTACAACATGACACTAGGTGTGTCTGTCTCTGACTAAACAAGGCGGTGGGTCAGATGCCCTACAACATGACACTAGGTGTGTCTGTCTCTGACTAAACAAGGTGGTGGGTCAGATGCCTACAACATGACACTAGGTGTGTCTGTCTCTGACTAAACAAGGTGGTGGGTCTGATGCCCTACAACATGGCACTAGGTGTGTCTGTCTCTGACTAAACATGGTGGTGGGTTTGATGCCCTATAACATAATACTAGGTGTGTCTGTCTCTGACTAAACAAGATGGTAGGTCTGATGCCCTACAACATGACACTCGGTGTGTCTGTCTCTGACTAAACAAGATGGTGGGTCTGATGCCCTACAACATGGCACTAGGTGTGTCTGTCTCTGACTAAACAAGATGGTGGGTCTGACACCCTACAACATGGCACTAGGTGTGTCTGTCTCTGACTAAACAAGATGGTAGGTCTGATGCCCTACAACATGACACTCGGTGTGTCTGTCTCTGATTAAACAAGATGGTGGGTCTGATGCCCTACAACATGGCACTAGGTGTGTCTGTCTCTGACTAAACAAGATGGTGGGTCTGACACCCTACAACATGGCACTAGGTGTGTCTGTCTCTGACTAAACAAGATGGTAGGTCTGATGCCCTACAACATGACACTCGGTGTGTCTGTCTCTGACTAAACAAGATGGTGGGTCTGACACCCTACAACATGGCACTAGGTGTGTCTGTCTCTGACTAAACAAGATGGTAGGTCTGATGCCCTACAACATGACACTAGGTGTGTCTGTCTCTGACTAAACAAGATGGTAGGTCTGATGCCCTACAACATGACACTAGGTGTGTCTGTCTCTGACTAAACAAGATGGTGGGTCTGACACCCTACAACATGACACTAGGTGTGTCTGTCTCTGACTAAACAAGATGGTAGGTCTGATGCCCTACAACATGGCACTAGGTGTGTCTGTCTCTGACTAAACAAGATGGTGGGTCTGACACCCTACAACATGACACTAGGTGTGTCTGTCTCTGACTAAACAAGATGGTGGGTCTGACACCCTACAACATGACACTCGGTGTGTTCGTCTCTGACTAAACAAGATGGTAGGTCTGATGCCCTACAACATGACACTCGGTGTGTCTGTCTCTGACTAAACAAGATGGTGGGTCTGACACCCTACAACATGGCACTAGGTGTGTCTGTCTCTGACTAAACAAGATGGTAGGTCTGATGCCCTACAACATGACACTAGGTGTGTCTGTCTCTGACTAAACAAGATGGTAGGTCTGATGCCCTACAACATGACACTAGGTGTGTCTGTCTCTGACTAAACAAGATGGTGGGTCTGACACCCTACAACATGACACTAGGTGTGTCTGTCTCTGACTAAACAAGATGGTAGGTCTGATGCCCTACAACATGGCACTAGGTGTGTCTGTCTCTGACTAAACAAGATGGTGGGTCTGACACCCTACAACATGACACTAGGTGTGTCTGTCTCTGACTAAACAAGATGGTGGGTCTGACACCCTACAACATGACACTCGGTGTGTTCGTCTCTGACTAAACAAGGTGGTGGGTCTGATGCCCTACAACATGACACTAAGTGTGTCTGTCTCTGACTAAACAAGGTGGTGGGTCTGATGCCCTACAACATGATACTAGCTGTGTCTGTCTCTGACTAAACATGGTGGTGGGTCTGATGCCCTACAACATGACACTAGGTGTGTCTATCTCTGACTAAACAAGATGGTGGGTCTGATGCCCTACAACATGACACTAGGTGTGTCTGTCTCTGACTAAACAAGATGGTGGGTCTGATGCCCTACAACATGACACTCGGTGTGTCCGTCTCTGACTAAACAAGGTGGTGGGTCAGATGGCCTACAACATGATACTAGGCGTGTCTGTCTCTGGCTAAACAAGATGGTGGGTCTGATGCCCTACAACATGACACTATAGTTCGTTTCAAATCATGTGCCCAACTTCAAAACGCTATTACTCTTTAACCATTTGTTAAAAACTGTTGAAATTTTCCAAATGTTATTAGAATGCAAAAGACCCTTTAAATGTATATTTAACAAATATCTTGCAGCTGCAGTTTTCTTAAAGCGGCGAATTTCTTTGATGTTTGTCAAAATTGTAAATTGTGAACCCCTAAAGAATAGAAATTACCGTAGTTGCTGGTCTGTGATTAATTTTCACTAGGTAAAGGCGTGGCCGTTATGGGGAAATAACTGGATAAGACAAAACACCAGGAGAATTATTGTCTTCTCAGTTCGAGGATGGACGATAATATCAAGGTATACCTGTATGTCCAATTTTCATAGTTGTGTGGTCCTGAAAAGGACCGTTTGTTGAACTAATTTAAGGTAATATAGGGGCCAACATTGTGGGGGCTATATACTTTCATTCTGAATCAGACGAGTCTAAAAGATTAATAACTGTTTGGGGTTGAACATTCTACAAACCATCATTTTTCCAATATTCCTCTTCCTGTTTTAAGACGTGGTCTTCACATTTAGCCCAATAATCTTTGTCTATATTTAATAAAGCGAGATTAGCAAGAGTCTTTACATCGCATATTTTGAATGTTGTATTTTCATCTGCCACTTGTCCTTTTAATTTTGCCCAGATTAGTTCTATTGGATTTAAATGAGCATGGTAAGGTGGCAGCCTCAAACTTATATGACCGTGCTCTTGGATAATCTTATCTATTTGAAAAATCTTTGTCCTTTGTTTTTGCTTTACTAGAGATAGTAATTCAGGTTTTAAGTACATGTTATTAAATTGTATGTGCTCCTTTGTGAGCCATATCTTAATAGCATCTTTTGTACTGGATGACGTCGGGACTTTATCTTCAAGTGCATTGTCCATTATTAGGCAAGATGGTCGATCTAGTGATGGGAGAACACAATTTTCAATCCAATGTCTAAATATGTGACCATTCATCTCAGAGTGATAATCCCGATTGTCTATGGATTTTGAAAGAAAAATGAGCTCTGCATTCTGTATTAGTCCATGTTGTCGACTACCTGCATGAGCAATTATCAAGCGCTGTCCTTTGCTGCTAGGTATTAATCTCTTAATCTTTCCATCTGACGACTGCCATTCCCTTTGGTTAGTGTGGTGAGCATTGATCCATGTTTCATCCAAGTACACAATATCATAACCTTGCTTGCGCACCTCTTTTACTTCACGCAAGTACTTGCTTCTCATGACTACTATATGTGGCTTCTCACAGATGATGTTTCGTCCATTGGAATACTTTCTGAATGTAAAGCCTGCAGCTCTCACATCCCTCCATAATGTAGACTTTGATATTTCAATACTGTTGTTCTTTTTCAGCGACACTTTTAATTTTCTTATTGTAACAGTTTCATTCATACCCAACATTTTGTGAATTTCACTTCTAATAAGTTCACTGTTGAAATTATCCAACAATTTTGCTCTTCCTTGTGATTTTGTATATTTTGAACATTGACGGTCACGTGCTTGAATCCAGCGATTAAATGACCGTTTAGATAAATCCAAAATGTGTCTTGTCCTATTCTCAGGGTTTTCTAAAGAATGAAATAATCTTCCTTGTTTAGCCTCTTTGCAAAAATAGTCATACATTTTTATTGCGATGTTTTGTAAACTGCAGAATTTCATTTTAAGACTCATGATAAATGTTGTCATTCCACGTCTACGCCGCTGAATGAACGGAAATGGGACACACAATGTCTCGTGTTTTTTTATAAGTGTCTAATTGTGTCAGAAAACCCACGGTGAAAGCGTGCAAATACGTCAATTTGACCGTGTATGGATTTGTACTCGCTATTTTTAACTTAAAATACTGTAAACATTAAGTTTTGACTACATCAATGGGTCGTTATAAATTTATATAAATCAAATAAGCAACAATAATAACCAAATGTTTTTTTTTAATGAAATTAATTCCCTGTTGGGTTCTAATCATTATAACTTTACATGCCAATTTTGAACAAGTTCCAAAAAGTGGTTAAAAAGATATAGATTTTAAAAGTTGGGCACATGATTTGAAACGAACTATAGGTGTGTCTGTCTCTGACTAAACATGGTGGTGGGTCTGATGCCATACAACATGACACTAGCTGTGTCTGTCTCTGACTAAACGAGGTGGTGGGTCTGATGCCCTACAACATGGCACTAGGTGTGTCTGTCTCTGACTAAACGAGGTGGTGGGTCTGATGCCCTACAACATGACACTAGCTGTGTCTGTCTCTGACTAAACGAGGTGGTGGGTCTGATGCCCTACAACATGACACTAGCTGTGTCTGTCTCTGACTAAACGAGGTGGTGGGTCTGATGCCCTACAACATGGCACTAGGTGTGTCTGTCTCTGACTAAACGAGGTGGTGGGTCTGATGCCCTACAACATGACACTAGCTGTGTCTGTCTCTGACTAAACGAGGTGGTGGGTCTGACGCCCTACAACATGACACTAGCTGTGTCTGTCTCTGACTAAACATGGTGGTGGGTCTGATGCCCTACAACATGACACTAGGTGTGTCTGTCTCTGACTAAACGAGGTGGTGGGTCTGATGCCCTACAACACAGCACTAGGTGTGTCTGTCTCTGAATGCTTTGTCTTTTTGTGGTCATCATCAACAGGAAATAAAAGACAAGTTAATTAAATGTATAACATATTATGTCAATGAACCAAATTCCTGCAAAAAAAAAAAAAACGAGAGAGAGGATAAAGATAGGAAAAGAAGGCAATGAGCTTTCCAACACAGGAGATAGAATACTAAGGGACAACACACTGGGAATTATGGCTGTGCAGATCCACGATAATTTATGTTAGAAAGTACATATAATTGTGTAATATTACATTTTGGTTGTAAGTATACATGTGTGAATGGATGTGTGTGTATGCATATGTATATAGATCATGTCCTTCCACAATCTTCTATCCACAGTGCATCATATCAGGTCTGTTGTTGACTGTTTTCCATACCATGACACCAAATTATCCAATATTTTCTCTCTTTGTCATCTGCGATCTCTCTTTCCTTATATTTTGCTGTTGTAGCCAAGTATTCCAACTTTCCTCTTCTCATGATGTACCCAATAAATGTTGATTGTTTCTTTCTGATGTTTTTAGAAGCTCCTTTTTTGTGTTGGCCTCTTGAGAATTTCCTCATTGATCTTTTTCATCCTCTTAATCATCCACCCTTAAAAGGACCTTAAGTGTGCGTGTCTGTGTTATGTTGTGGTTTGCAGTATAACTGTGAAATTTGTGCCTTTCGGCCCACAACATCCGACTTCAGCACAATAAGTAACATTAAAATAGAATAAGAAATTTATTTTCGTTCTTCACTTCCTTCACTTCATAGAAGTAAAAAGTTCCAATTGCCACTGTTCTATCAGCTTCATCCACTGTCGTGGTCTCTTTCAAATTCTTGTCTCCTCTGGTCACTCTTGCCACTTTTCTCAAATATCTCATTTCTTTGGTGATTAACCTATGCCTAGAACATAAAAGTAAATAGAACTGTAAAATTACAGAGGGCAAATGAAGTAAGTGGTACAGAAAAAAAACATTGGACTTTCTCAGAATAAAAAAACAAAAAAAACTCATTCTTTATTTCATCATGCACAATGATTATTCCCTACCTGATGCAGAAGCTCCGGTAGCATAAAATTGATCTCTATTTTTACTGCTTGAGCTTGTTTCACTGCAGTATCCTCATTATTACTTTTCCAAACAGGGAACTGAAAGAAACACAAAAACATTATTTTCTTTATTATGAATTATTATTTTGTGAATTTACAATTTATTATTTGTTTAAACATTTATGGGCAATACTTTTTTTTAGGAATATATTTCTTTTCAAAAAGAATATTTTGCACACAACCAGCGTTGTATCTTGCCAAACATCACCATTCTGGAGAGTCTCACAATCTTAACAAGGGAGCAGATGCCAGCTATTATTGCTTCTCACCACAGTGTTCTTTTTAATGTTTCTCTAGGTAGACCTCTTTTTCTTTTACCCTCTTGTATAATTAGTATGGCTAGGTAAACTCATGCAGTTAAGTAAGCTTGAATAAATTTAAGTAGTTAAGTAACCTTGAATAAACTCAAGTAGTTAAATAACCTTGAATAAACTCAAGTAGTTAAGTAATCTTGAATAAACTCAAGTAGTTAAATAATCTTGAATAAACTCAAGTAGTTAAGTAACCTTGAATAAACTTAAGTAGTTAAGTAACCTTGAATAAACTCAAGTAGTTAAGTAATCTTGAATAAACTCAAGTAGTTAAGTAACCTTGAAAAACTTAAGTAGTTAAGTAATCTTGAATAAACTCAAGTAGTTAAGTAACCTTGAATAAACTTAAGTAGTTAAGTAACCTTGAATAAACTCAAGTAGTTAAGTAACCTTGAATAAACTCAAGTAGTTAAGTAACCTTGAATAAACTCAAGCAGTTAAGTAACCTTGAATAAACTCAAGTAGTTAAGTAACCTTGAATAAACTCAAGTAGTTAAGTAACCTTGAATAAACTCAAGTAGTTAAGTAACCTTGAATAAACTCAAGCAGTTAAGTAACCTTGAATAAACTCAAGTAGTTAAGTAACCTTGAATAAACTCAAGTAGTTAAGTAACCTTGAATAAACTCAAGTAGTTAAGTAACCTTGAATAAACTCAAGTAGTTAAGTAACCTTGAATAAACTCAAGCAGTTAAGTAATCTTGAATAAATTCAAGTGGTTAAGTAATCTTGAATAAACTCTAGTTAACACATTCAGCACCATGAGCTGCAAAATGTTGCTCTAGTAGAAGATGCACCAAGCCCAAGAGGCACATTTTGCTGTTTTTAAATTATCAACATTTTTGCAAATATTTCCACTCAAACCTTGTAATGGCTCGGCAGAAAGTCAACAACAGAAATGATAAATAACCGCCAAGATCGAAAGTTGTGGAAAGACATGATCACCTACGCCAGCAGGTATGATACTTGATGATGATGATGAGTTAATAGAAACACTGAAAAGAACTCTAACAAAAGAGGCAAAATTGGCAGGCATTGACTAACTTGTAAAGTAAAGGTTCCATTCACACCTTGCTAGGCGTACGGGGAATATGGTGTTAATGACCATATTTTTCTATGACCACGGCACATTTTTGGGTGATGTGGTCGGTATCACGCCAGGCCACCTTTGCTTCTTAGAAAGTCTCTGGTACCCATTTTAGAGGCTGGGTGAACCCTGGAGCCTTGTCAGTCTGAAAAAAAATCCGCCACTGCTGGGGATTGAACCCAGACAACCATAAACTAACTATAGCTGAAGAAATGTTTTAATAAAGAAAGAAACTCACATTTGTCTTTTCCAGACTTGACTTGTTCTCCTGTCGTCTCCTTGCATTTTCTACCAGCTGAATGTTTGTAAGGCCTCTAAACATTAAACACCAGAAAACAAACAAATGGTATGTGTTCGTACAATGACAAAATACACTGGACTATCTCCAACAAGACTTATATAGATATTCATAAAGGGAGTGGCAATTTAGCTTATCCCTAGATTATGATGCCATCATAAAAATGATTGCATCAAAACACAAATTCTTCATATTTGACAGTTTGTCATAGTCAAACATTACCCCCTTAGTGCACCTTCCTAATTATCACTTCCAGTGACCCCTGAGTGTTTGATTCGTTTCCATTGCTGTTGAATTTTTTTTGCTTTGTGATATACGATCATATCCTGTGAAAAAAATTCACAAATTTAAAAAAAATGTCTCCTCCCCTCACCATTTTATTTTTACTGTGACCAGGAAAAGTCCCTCGGTCGTAGATTGACATCATATGACCCATTGTGATTCTGGAAACAACGAATAATGCTATGAAATTGCCTAACATACCGACTGGCTTACGGTGACTGTACCAATAGACATTGTAACATGCCCGGTCCATGCTGTCAAATTTCATGTAATAAATCAACCTGAACAAGGAAAATCGAGTCCCCATGTCTTGCCTAGTGTAAACACACAGCTGTGTGTCAAAAGTTTAAAGAAAATAATATTTTTAGAGCTCCTAGTGTTACATTTAAGTGGTAATTTTTATTACAATATCGTAAACTTGTCAGTCATAGGTAGGTATTGTAATCTTGGGTTAATATTTTGTTTATATTTGGTAATTATCACTGAGTTCTGCAGCATAGCACAGACAATCATAGACCCCTACATCTCTTTTGTACAGTGTCAATTATCAATTCTGCTGCAGAGCATTTCTCTGTGCTGTGATGTTAGATTGTCCTATATTTTTTCCATTTGTTGCCAGTTTTCCATTTTGTCCATGAATTTAGCTTTTTGTCTCTAGTTCTTTAATTTGCACTAAACGTTAAGAGAATGTCCTATCTATCATCATCATCATGTGCCATACCAGTTGGAGTAGGCGATCATGTCCTTCCACAATCTTCTATCTACAGTGTATCGTATCAGTTCTGTTGTTGACTGTTTTCCATGCCATGACACCAAGCTATCCAGTATTTTCTCTCTTTGTCGTCCACGTTCTCTCTTTTCTTTTATTTTGCCAGTTGTAACCAAGTATTTTAACTTTCCTCTTTTCATGATGTGCCCGAAAAATGTTGATTATTTCTTTCTGATGTTTTTTAGGAGCTCCCTTTTTTGTGTTGGCCTCTTTGAGAACTTCCTCATTGGTCTTTTTAGCTGTCCAGGGAACTTTCAACATTCTTCTGAGAAATCCCATCTCTGTGGCCTCTTATCATCTTTTCATTTGTTTGTCTACTGTCCATGATTCGCTTTTACAAGTCAGAATTGGTTCTATATAGCACCGATGAACTCTATTTCTCACTTTTATTGACATAGATTTGTTGCAAAAGATATTTTTCATTTTCTGAAATGCTATTTTGCTTTTTATTTCTGTGGTACATCTTCCACAGAAGATCCTAACTATATAACATATAATATCAGTGGACAGTGAAGTATTAAATGTTATGACGCAAAGCCACAAATTTGAAGGCTGAGGATTGGGGTGGGAGGGGGATATGTATGCTAGTACCCTTCCTTCCTGCGGTTACCTTACATTTCTTAGTGAGCTAGATACCAATTATTTTTTTTAGCTGAGTTGATTGGGAGTGTCAGGCGGGGATTGAAATTTCAATCATTTTATCTCTAGCCCAGCGTGTTAATCCATACATTACTGATGTTCTGTTAAAGATTATATGATGAACAAAAAGAAAGCAGACAGATTTTCCATTCTGGTGTTTGTAAACAACTTGGATAAAGTCCTAATTTATTGACATAAATTATTTCAGTTCAGAAGAGTAACATCCCCTGTAGTAACACTATATTGTTTAGTGATTCTCTAATCTGTCATTAGAAGATCCCTAATGTAGAGAAAAGAGAAACAAATGAGAGTAATGCCCTGTGTTTCCTAGCCTTAACCATAATGTAGAGAAAAGAGAAACAAACGAGAGTAATGTCCTGTGTTTCCTAGCCTTAACCATAATGTAGAGAAAAGAGAAACAAACGAGAGTAATGTCCTGTGTTTCCTAGCCTTAACCATAATGTAGAGAAAAGAGAAACAAACGAGAGTAATGCCCTGTGTTTCCTAGCCTTAACCATAATGTAGAGAAAAGAGAAACAAACGAGAGTAATGTCCTGTGTTTCCTAGCCTTAACCATAATGTAGAGAAAAGAGAAACAAACGAGAGTAATGTCCTGTGTTTCCTAGCCTTAACCATAATGTAGAGAAAAGAGAAACAAACGAGAGTAATGTCCTGTGTTTCCTAGTCTTAACCATAATGTAGAGAAAAGTGAAACAAACGAGAGTAATGCCCTGTGTTTCCTAGCCTTAACCATAATGTAGAGAAAAGAGAAACAAACGAGAGTAATGTCCTGTGTTTCCTAGCCTTAACCATAATGTAGAGAAAAGAGAAACAAACGAGAGTAATGTCCTGTGTTTCCTAGCCTTAACCATAATGTAGAGAAAAGAGGAACAAACGAGAGTAATGCCCTGTGTTTCCTAGCCTTAACCATAATGTAGAGAAAAGAGGAACAAATGAGAGTAATGCCCTGTGTTTCCTAGCCTTAACCATAATGTAGAGAAAAGAGAAACAAATGAGAGTAATGCCCTGTGTTTCCTAGCCTTAACCATAATGTAGAGAAAAGAGGAACAAACGAGAGTAATGTCCTGTGTTTCCTAGCCTTAACCATAATGTAGAGAAAAGAGAAAGAAACGAGAGTAATGTCCTGTGTTTCCTAGCCTTAACCATAATGTAGAGAAAAGAGAAACAAACGAGAGTAATGCCCTGTGTTTCCTAGCCTTAACCATAATGTAGAGAAAAGAGAAACAAACGAGAGTAATGTCCTGTGTTTCCTAGCCTTAACCATAATGTAGAGAAAAGAGGAACAAACGAGAGTAATGTCCTGTGTTTCCTAGCCTTAACCATAATGTAGAGAAAAGAGAAACAAACGAGAGTAATGTCCTGTGTTTCCTAGCCTTAACCATAATGTAGAGAAAAGAGGAACAAACGAGAGTAATGTCCTGTGTTTCCTAGCCTTAACCATAATGTAGAGAAAAGAGAAACAAACGAGAGTAATGCCCTGTGTTTCCTAGCCTTAACCATAATGTAGAGAAAAGAGGAACAAACGAGAGTAATGTCCTGTGTTTCCTAGCCTTAACCATAATGTAGAGAAAAGAGAAACAAACGAGAGTAATGCCCTGTGTTTCCTAGCCTTAACCATAATGTAGAGAAAAGAGAAACAAACGAGAGTAATGCCCTGTGTTTCCTAGCCTTAACCATAATGTAGAGAAAAGAGAAACAAACGAGAGTAATGCCCTGTGTTTCCTAGTCTTAACCATAATGTAGAGAAAAGAGAAACAAACGAGAGTAATGCCCTGTGTTTCCTAGCCTTAACCATAATGTAGAGAAAAGAGAAACAAATGAGAGTAATGCACTGTGTTTCCTAGCCTTAACCATAATGTAGAGAAAAGAGAAACAAACGAGAGTAATGCCCTGTGTTTCCTAGCCTTAACCATAATGTAGAGAAAAGAGAAACAAACGAGAGTAATGTCCTGTGTTTCCTAGCCTTAACCATAATGTAGAGAAAAGAGAAACAAACGAGAGTAATGCCCTGTGTTTCCTAGCCTTAACCATAATGTAGAGAAAAGAGAAACAAACGAGAGTAATGTCCTGTGTTTCCTAGCCTTAACCATAATGTAGAGAAAAGAGGAACAAACGAGAGTAATGTCCTGTGTTTCCTAGCCTTAACCATAATGTAGAGAAAAGAGGAACAAACGAGAGTAATGTCCTGTGTTTCCTAGCCTTAACCATAATGTAGAGAAAAGAGAAAGAAACGAGAGTAATGTCCTGTGTTTCCTAGCCTTAACCATAATGTAGAGAAAAGAGAAACAAACGAGAGTAATGCCCTGTGTTTCCTAGCCTTAACCATAATGTAGAGAAAAGAGAAACAAACGAGAGTAATGTCCTGTGTTTCCTAGCCTTAACCATAATGTAGAGAAAAGAGGAACAAACGAGAGTAATGTCCTGTGTTTCCTAGCCTTAACCATAATGTAGAGAAAAGAGGAACAAACGAGAGTAATGTCCTGTGTTTCCTAGCCTTAACCATAATGTAGAGAAAAGAGAAACAAATGAGAGTAATGTCCTGTGTTTCCTAGCCTTAACCATAATGTAGAGAAAAGAGGAACAAACGAGAGTAATGCCCTGTGTTTCCTAGCCTTAACCATAATGTAGAGAAAAGAGAAACAAACGAGAGTAATGCCCTGTGTTTCCTAGCCTTAACCATAATGTAGAGAAAAGAGAAACAAACGAGAGTAACGCCCTGTGTTTCCTAGCCTTAACCATAATGTAGAGAAAAGAGAAACAAACGAGAGTAATGTCCTGTGTTTCCTAGCCTTAACCATAATGTAGAGAAAAGAGAAACAAACGAGAGTAATGCCCTGTGTTTCCTAGCCTTAACCATAATGTAGAGAAAAGAGAAACAAACGAGAGTAATGCCCTGTGTTTCCTAGCCTTAACCATAATGCAGAGAAGAGAAACAAACGAGAGTAATGCCCTGTGTTTCCTAGCCTTAACCATAATGTAGAGAAAAGAGAAACAAACGAGAGTAATGCCCTGTGTTTCCTAGCCTTAACCATAATGTAGAGAAAAGAGAAACAAACGAGAGTAATGCCCTGTGTTTCCTAGCCTTAACCATAATGTAGAGAAAAGAGAAACAAACGAGAGTAATGCCCTGTGTTTCCTAGCCTTAACCATAATGTAGAGAAAAGAGAAACAAACGAGAGTAATGCCCTGTGTTTCCTAGCCTTAACCATAATGTAGAGAAAAGAGAAACAAATGAGAGTAATGCCTTGTGTTTCCTAGCCTTAACCATAATGTAGAGAAAAGAGAAACAAACGAGAGTAATGCCCTGTGTTTCCTAGCCTTAACCATAATGTAGAGAAAAGAGAAACAAACGAGAGTAATGTCCTGTGTTTCCTAGCCTTAACAATAATGTAAAGAAAAGAGAAACAAACGAGAGTAATGCCCTGTGTTTCCTAGCCTTAACCATAATGTAGAGAAAAGAGAAACAAACGAGAGTAATGTCCTGTGTTTCCTAGCCTTAACCATAATGTAGAGAAAAGAGAAACAAACGAGAGTAATGCCCTGTGTTTCCTAGCCTTAACCATAATGTAGAGAAAAGAGAAACAAACGAGAGTAATGTCCTGTGTTTCCTAGCCTTAACCATAATGTAGAGAAAAGAGAAACAAACGATAGTAATGTCCTGTGTTTCCTAGCCTTAACCATAATGTAGAGAAAAACATTGATGAGAGAGGCAAGAGCAGCAGGAATCGGCTCCCTCAATGAGATAGAACAGCTTGCACAGAACAGAGACAGATGGCGAGATTTGATAAAATATCTTTAAAAGAAAACTGCTAGAACAAAAAATTCATATAGGAGAAGGTGTATCTTGGTCTACGCCCTGTGGGCCGGTTACGGCTCGAAAGGTCAATAGATAGATAGATAGAGAAAAGAGAAACAAACGAGAGTAATGTCCTGTGTTTCCTAACCCTAACCCAAATCCTAACCAAAAAATAAAATAAATAGCATTTGTGATGAAATATTGATACATAGAGATCATTTTTAGCATTTCAGAACCAATGTAGGTTTGTTGCAATGTCAACTAAGGGGAGATCACTTTAATTTATGCCCCTAAATTAGGACTTTACCCAGATTTATTAGTATATCAGTTTCTCTCATGCCACCAAGTTTTCTTGTATATTCATGAGAGTTTCTACCTACACAACATCCAGGGGGTCCCAGAGGAAGCTTGTTTGTGTAGTAATTACCTAATATCTGCATCTTGAAGTGAAGACATTTGTTCAAACTAAACAATAGAAGTATCATCTCCTTATAATGTAATCATCATCATCTAGTAGCATGCCTGCTGGCATAGGTGATCATGTCTCTCCACAACTTTCAATCCAACAGTTGTTTATCATTTCTGTTGTTGACCTTCTGCCAAGCCATTCTCTTAAGCTGTCTGGTATCTTTTCTCTTTTCTTCACTCTATCTCTTCGTCCCTCAATTTTCCCAGTTGTTACAATATATTCCAGCTGTTCCCTTCTCATTGCATGGCCAAAAAATGATTATTATTTCTTCCTAATATTGGAAATTAACTCCCTTTTTACTTTGGCCTCTTTCACAACATTTTCATTACTCTTCCATGGTATTCTCAACATTCTTCTGTAAAACCACACTTTTACAGCCTCCAGTGACTCTCTTGTCTGTTGTCCTATTGTTCATGATTCACATACATGTGTTAAGATTGGCTTTACATAACATTTAAGAACTCTTTCTTGTTTCTATTGTCAAAAATGGATTGCACAGTATCTTCCTCATTTTTGGAAAGCTATTTTTGCCTGATCAATTTTGCATCTCACCTCTGTTGTACATCTACCATCTGAGGTTAACATTGTTCTCAGATATTTAAATTCATCTCCTTATAATGTAACAGCTAAAGTTAATCCAGGAAAGGCCAATCAGTTCAATGCACACACACACACACACACACACACACACACACACACACACACAAATACATGGTTAAATAAAAGCAAGCTTGCATGACAAACAACTTATTAGACAATCCACACACACTAAATCCTTAGTTGAACTACAGTATAAAATACAAGCTATGGAAATGAAATGTTATGGTAAGGTTTTGGGCATCTTACTTCGATTGTATCATGAATAAAAAAAAAGGTTCGCAAATGGATACAACAAGCAATTGGAATACATGATGATCTTTTGACTATTGTGGAGAAATGCAAAATGAAATGGTTTGGCCTTGTATCTAAATCATCTGGCCTGGCAAAGACCATTCTGCAAAGAACTGTGAAAGAAGGAAGAAGAAAAAGAGGCAGACAGAGATGGGAAGATAACATCAGAGAATGGACTGGACCTTGATTTCAGAGAGTCCCAAAGATTGAATTAAGATAGAGAAACATGTAGAAAGTTGACAAAGTCTGTTAGTGGTGTCCTATCGACCCCAAGAATGACAGGATGAAGAATAAAAAAGAAAACACACAAAAGTAGAGGGCTAATTTGTAATGTCACTTTATGTATAGCTGGTATATATATAAATTTAGATAAATAAAAAATAAAATATTAGTTACCACATTATTAAAAACAATTAAAAACAATTACAAAACTATTCAACAATTCTCTGGTACTTACATACATTTTAAAAAAAATAATAATTTTAGGCAGAATTCATTTTTTATAATAAAAAGAGCTTCTGGAATATCCTGGCTAAATATAACTTTACTTACTTCAACTCCTGAGCCTTTTTGTCTGCCTCCTGCATTTTTTTAAATCTCATTTTTTCTCTGGCTGTCAGTTTTTTATCCTGAGTTGCTTGATCTGGGTCCTTCATTTGTTCATTTGGCTTCTTGCTCTGAAGATCTTTCAAATAGGACTTTTCTCTCCTAGAAATACATTGAGAAACCATCCACCCTCTAAAACTGATATTTTTTAAATGCCTCATTAAATTCATGTAGTTTAAATTCACATTTGGACATATATGGTTTATCTATCTATCTATTGACCTTTCGAGCCATAGCCGGCCCATAGGGCATAGACCAAGATACTCCTCTTATCTAAATTTTTATTCTAGCAGTTTTCAATTCTTTTAAAGATATTTTATCAAATCTCACCATTAGTCTCTGTTCTTTGCAAGCAGTTTTATCTCATTGAGGGAGCCGATTCCTGTTGCTCTTGCCTCTCTCATCAATGCTCTTCTCAGTGTCTCTCTGGGTCTTCCTCTTTTCCTCTTACCTGTTGTTTCCCACATGAGGGCCTGCTTTGCTATTCGGTTATTATCTCTTCTCATCACATGTCCAACATATGACCATCGTCTTTTCTTTATTACTGAAGATATTAGTGGTTGATTGGCGATTTCTCTAATTTCCTCGTTTGTTTTGAATTCGTTCCATGCTATACCAAGTATTTTCCTTAGACATTTATTTTCTAATGCGTTCAACTTATATGGTTTATATTTGAATGTAATTACTTTTGAATGAATTTAGCATTTGAGATTTCAATCTTTCTTTTTTCACTTCTTCTTGTACCCATTTGGGTGTTGAGGGAGATACAGTCGAACCTGTCTAAGGCGACCATTCACGGGACTTTCAAAAACTGGTCCCATAGGACAGGTGGTCCTGCCTCACAGGTTTCACATAATAAATAGAGCGATAAAAAAAATTTTATCCTAAGCACTATGAAAACTAACCTGCAAATCAGCGTAATCCATGAGTAGAACATAGTGCACATGTCGGTCTACAATAGCCACTGGTTGGACACTTTTCATAAAACACGATAGTTAAACACACAAAAATATTTTGTCGAATCACTGATATTCGTTCTTCCAGCGTTAATGCTTTTGGTTTTACACTTTTGACACTGGCCATTTCCTATATTGTGTGTAACACTTTTAAAATCCACAAAAATAATTCACTGAGATACTGTACATGTACGTGAATACATTCTAAGCGGGCAATGACTAATTCTTTAGTTAATTCCTGTAATTTATACGGGCCACGCAATGGTCTACTCTGGTCTAGATGGAACCGCGAAGTGATGTCACTTCACGAATCATAGATCTCTGTCTGCCGTGTTTCTCACACCAGTATTGACTGATAAACGTAACACGTCCCACTGTAATTTGGTACTCACTAAATACGGGAAAACTTCGACACCTGAAGACACCTGTGTCGATCGTTTATGGCTCCCAGCGAGACGGAGAAGTACTGGCTGGTCAGTGTATCGTTATCAGTGTTACCCGCGTGTCGTAAACGGGATAAATAACATTGGCGGCGGTTAATTAGCCTGGTCTCTGGTCGCGTCATACGGTGAGCGCCGTAATCAGTGTTAGCATATAGTAAAAAACTCGGGGAAATTGTAGACCCGGTCCTATAACCAGGGAAACGCTTTAAACAGGTGGTCCTAAGACCAGGTTCGACTGTATATACAAAGTTTTGGTTCTTGCCCTTCTGGTGGCTTCACCCATTGTCAAATAATCTTGTTGTAGTGTATCTTTGATGTTGTTGTTTCAAATTACCCTTGGCCTGCCTCTTGCTCTTCTTCCTTCTCCTCTTTTAATATATTTAGTTGGTTACCTCTTCTATAAATAATATCTTTGCCCTTTTTCTCCGCATACTGTGCA
The DNA here is from genome assembly GCA_032433765.1 of Megaustenia siamemsis. Taxonomy (NCBI): domain Eukaryota; kingdom Metazoa; phylum Mollusca; class Gastropoda; order Stylommatophora; family Ariophantidae; genus Megaustenia; species Megaustenia siamemsis. Next base: position 71,856,895 of record JAVIAB010000106.1, on the reverse strand, counting down.
GAAATAACATTGAAAGTAGCTTCCTTGGATCTATGTATCTGTAAAAATTAACTACAAATTACTTCTAAATATTCACAACATATACAGTTAGAAATTAAATTAAGCTGATTATATTTTGTTAATAAACAATGAAATTTGATGTGTTCATATGTCATTTGTATGGTTGATAATAAATATTTTCCAATTTTATCATGTAGTGAAAATTATGCCAGCCGGGTATGTACAACCCGAATGTGAAAAGTCTGGGACGGTGGATGGGGCGAAAGAATCAGAAATGATCAACGGCCCAGAAAGCAAAAACAGCAAAGTGTGTGGTACACATGAGGCATATTCAGAACATGAAAGACGAAAATGGCAGACCACCGTGGAAAGAGATTGGAGCCTCATCACGTAACACTCCAAAGAAAACCATGGAGAGAAATTCTAACTACTGTTTTAAATTAAATTTTTGGGGCATGTTAAAAGACACAACAGCCTACTAAAAGTAATATTGGAAGGGAAAATACAAGGTAAAAGAGGCAGAGGCAGACCAAGACTAACATGGATGAGTAACATCAAAAGATGGACGAGTCAATCTATGATAACCTGCACCATCAAAGCAAGAAACAGAGTGGAATAGCGATCCATGGTAGCCAACCTTCGTTGCGTAGACGGCACCCGATGATGATCATGTAGTGCACAGAAATATATTGACAAAAGATACATCTTCTGTCGTACAAACTATTTTAATTACAAAAAAATTCTTTGAATATTCAAAGTGCTGTGATAAAATTAAATACCATCTACTATTTGTCACCAAAAAGTAATAAAAGTATGTGGATTTGCTGAATGTTTTAGTAGTTAGGGCCATTTGATGATGTTTAAATGGTTTGTGGCAAATGTAGGAAGGATTCTTGTCTTTTTGATATACACCCGGCAACAGTTTCTCTTAATTGTCTGCCTTAAAATGATGACAAGTGGGCACAGATGTGTTGTGGTTTACAACAAGCCGTGTTATTTTTGCCTTTTGGCCCATTACATTTGACTTCAGTCTAGTATTTTTGAGTACAGGTTTGCATTTGCTGTATGATCCATATCCACTCAGTCAAACTTGTATGATTCCTGCCCATTCGGCCAGATTTGTTTGGTTTGAACTCATTCAGTCAGACGTGAATGAATTCTATCCACTCGACCAGACCTATTGTATGATCCATGTCCACTTGTTCAGACTTGTATGATCCACATCCATTTGGTCAGACTTGTATGATCCATATCCACTTGTTCAGACTTGTATGATCCATATCCACTTGGTCAGACTTGTATGATCCATATCCACTTGGTCAGATTTGTATGATCCATATCCACTCAACCAGACTTGTTGTATGATCCATATCCACTCAACCAGACTTGTTGTATGATCCATATCCACTTGGTCAGATTTGTATGATCCATATCAACTCAACCAGACTTGTTGTATGATCCATATCCATTTGGTCAGACTTGTATGATCCACATCCACTCAACCAGACTTGTTGTATGATCCATATCCACTCAGTCAGACTTGTTGTATGGACTCCTACCAACACAGCTAGACTTGTTGTATGGACTCCTACCCACTCAACCAGACTTGTTGTATGATCAATATCCACTCGGCCAGACTTGTTGTATGATCAATATCCACTCAACCAGACTTGTTGTATGATCCATATCCATTTGGTCAGACTTGTATGATCCACATCCACTCAACCAGACTTGTTGTATGATCCATATCCACTCAGTCAGACTTGTTGTATGGACTCCTACCCACACAGCTAGACTTGTATGATTCCTACCCACTCAACCAGACTTGTTGTATGATCCATATCCACTCGGCCAGACTTGCGAGTCTGTTTCCATAGGCATCACATAGAGGTGTAGTAGGCTCTTGGTCAGCTGCCAGTACTGCTGATCTTCACACAAGTGGTCAGCCATGAGTCACAGACCACCTGGGTGCTGGCACCTTGGTTTTCTGTAGGAAGGATGAACATTATCCAAGAAAGCGAAGCATATGCAGAAAAAGCCACTATTGTGTGATGTCAGAGTTTCAGGCAGAGAAGCGTATTTCTAACAGATACTTTTGTATATATTGCCACACTATTATATACTACAGCTATAGCCCAATGGTTAGTGAACTGAACTAAAAAAGTAAAAAACTAAACTATCCCCGTCACGCCAAGTGGCGTATAGGGAATATGGTGTTAGTGACCATAAAGTTTACAGACCTTCGGCACATGATTTTTGGGGTAATGTGGTCGGTATTACGTCCGTGCTGCTTTACTTTCCCAGAAAAAAATCCGGTACCCATTAAAGGCTGGGTGAACCGGAGCCATCGGTTGGGATCAAACTCTACCTCTTGTCCTTTGTAGTCCAATTCACTAACCACTGAGCTATTACAGCTAGTGAACTGGACTACTAAGGACAAAAGGTGGAGTTTAATCCTAATCATCAGCTTCCAGGTTCACCCAGCCTTTAACTCTTTCTGCACATTTTGACGCTGACTGTGTAACACCCATTTCAGGCAAATACATTTAACAGCAGTGTACATGACCCATGTATACCTCAGTTTATTCCATTTAAACAACATTAGGAATGTTTAATTACCTATTATATATTGTCTTGTAAATATTCTTCACTTAAGAGTTTCTTCCGCTTTCTACATCCAGTGTTTACAAAGATATCAAGTGATTTTTTCCATTTGGATTAACACTGTTTATCACTGATAAAAAAACCAGCTGATTAAAATGGCACTGATTTGTATTGATTTTAACTCTTTTCGTACATTTCGCCACACTATGTGTCATGCCGATTTCGACCACATAATTTTGGCTGCATAGTGCACCACGCTCAATGTGATTAGTGTGAACCGTCATCAAACCATATTCTTTTTACAAGTCTTGTATCATCTTGGTGTTGGTGAAATCTATTACCTTGTTCAATTATCTAAAAATTCATATATAATATGCTATGTGTTAGATAAATATCAATATGTAGATGGATTCTTAAAACCATGAAAAACTTTGTCTTTCAAATCTCTTCCATTTTTAAATGTTTCAAATAATGATGATATGTAAGCATCTTTACAAACAATGGGAGCAGTTATTTGATTGGTTTGGAATTGGAACAGGAAATCATTCATCGTGATTGTGGATGACAAAAGGTAAATTATTTTTACGCTACATCAACCAAACTTTCAATGCTACTTGAAGACATAATGCTACATTTTTTTTTTTTCACAAAATAATTTATTTTGGATTTTATCTATCTATTGACCTTTCGAGCCGTAGCCGGCCCATAGGGCGTAGACCAAGATACTCCTTCTCTTATCTGAATTTTTGTTCTAGCAGTTTTCAATTCTTTTAAAGATATTTTATCAAATCTCGCCATTTGTCTCTGTTCTGTTATTTTGGATTACTTTGACCTAATATTTATTATGGTAATTTGGCATTTATGGTCTCAATTTTACAATTTCATTTTTTTTTTTCCGTTTTGATCGTTTAACCTTATTGTTCTTTCTACATCTTGTAGCATCTTTTTATTAGTGAAATCTAATTCCTTGTATACTAACACTACCTAACAACTTTACCTAACAATTCATATGCATTATGTTATCTGTTAGTAAAGATCAAACATATAAACTGATATTTAAAACCATAAGATCCATGACAAATTTTGTTTCTGAAATCTCTTAAGCTACATTGATAAAATCCTCACGTACTGAAAGAGTTAAGCTACATTGATAAAATCCTCACGTACTGAAAGAGTTAAGCTACATTGATAAAATCCTCACGTACTGAAAGAGTTAAGCTACATTGATAAAATCATCACGTACTGAAAGAGTTAAGCTACATTGATAAAATCATCACTACTTGAAAGAGTTAAAAGGGTACTGGATTTTTTTTTCAGGAAATGTAACATGGCACAGGCATAATACCGACCACATTACCCCAAAATTATGTACCGAAGGTCTATAAAAAATATGGACCAACACCATATTCTTTATACACCATATGGCATGATGGAGCTCTTTACTTTTTTTTTTTTTAAACTATTATATATTATCAGAGTTTCAGATAACACTATCTTTTTCTGTCAAATAGTTAAAGTGGTCAAGCCATCGATCAACCTCCTTAGTCGCCTCTTACGACATGCCTGGAAGGTCACAGTGTCACTATTCTTTACATCCCACGTAATGAGGCCCCGGTAACACACGGGAGTAGATAGATAGATAGATAGTTAAAGTGATTAACAAAAAGGATAAAAAAATGTGTATAATATAGGAGAGAACTTACGGGGACATTTGATGAACACAGTTAAGTATTAATGGAGCAATGGATGAAAATACATAGATGACTGTGTTTTAAATTTGACACATAACCTTGCCATATTATTGTTACTCCACTTAAATTACATAAACTGTTATATGTTAATAAATATGGGAGGGAGTGTTAGGGAAACAAAAAAATAGCTTTATGACAATAATAAATGACACAAAACATTCTAAAGTTGCGGTGTAAAAGCTACATTTCCTTTTTTTTCCTATTCCTTCTTTTGCCGCCTTTACTGCTGGCTTACATATTTATGCCTTTCCCCTCCCTCACCATCCACTGATAATAATAATAATAATGCTCTGAATCTAAATATAGCTGAGCCACGTATCATCTAAGATCATCAACAGGAGCTGCGTTTATTTTGTTTGATTGCAATAACATCAAAAATATGTGGAAACTAGGAAACAACTTTTTGTTTTGGCACACTAGTATTATACCTTGTGACTATAACCCTAGAGACCAAAATGGACACTTTACAATACAGTCTTCATTCCAATGTTGTTCATTCTTTCTTCTTATATCTTTCTTAATTTTTCCTTCAACGTCAAGGGGAGATATAATTTGCTTGCTGTCTTTTGCTCTTCCATTGGCCTCTGCTGGCTATTATGATTACAAGTGTTTCTAATATTATATCAATCCACATTTTTTTTGTGGTTGACCCTTGAGTCTGGTGTTCTCATAACATTTATTAAAAGCTCGTTGTGTTTGTTCTGTTTTGGTCTTTCTGTCTTATCACGTGGCCAAATAAATATATCTGTTGTTTTTTTATGTATTCTACAGCGGGAATGAGTTTTTTTCTCAGTTCTTCATTTCTGATCTTATCTCTCAGGCTGTTTCCTGTCATTTGTGTTGTTGGATACAGCGACCTTTGAGCTGTCATTTGTGTTGTTGTTGTTATGGATCCAGTGACATTTGAGCTGTCATTTGTGTTGTTGTTATGGATCCAGCGACCTTTGAGCTGTCATTTGTGTTGTTGTTGTTATGGATCCAGCGACCTTTGAGCTGTCATTTGTGTTGTTGTTGTTATGGATCCAGCGACCTTTGAGCTGTCATTTGTGTTGTTGTTGTTACAGATCCAGCGACCTTTGAGCTGTCATTTGTGTTGTTGTTGTTACAGATCCAGTGACCTTTGAGCTGTCATTTGTGTTGTTGTTGTTACAGATCCAGCGACCTTTGAGCTGTCATTTGTGTTGTTGTTGTTGTTACAGATCCAGCGACCTTTGAGCTGTCATTTGTGTTGTTGTTGTTACAGATCCAGCGACCTTTGAGCTGTCATTTGTGTTGTTGTTGTTATGGATCCAGTGACCTTTGAGCTGTCATTTGTGTTGTTGTTGTTATGGATCCAGTGACCTTTGAGCTGTCATTTGTGTTGTTGTTGTTATGGATCCAGCGATCTTTGAGCTGTCATTTGTGTTGTTGTTACAGATCCAGCGACCTTTGAGCTGTCATTTGTGTTGTTGTTGTTATGGATCCAGTGACCTTTGAGCTGTCATTTGTGTAACACATGTCATCCTGATAGTGATAATTTTTTTTATTGTTTTTGAGTCTAGGGTCCAGGTCTGGCACTGGCAGCACAACGTTGGGGTGACGATTGTATTGTACATTAATAAACAAAATAAAAAGGTAATAAATTTTGAAAAAGACTTGCAGGAAAAGGACTTGAACTTACATCACCTTTGCAATCTCAAAGGCATCCTTGTCAGCAATACCTTGACTGGTGCTATGTTTAGCTTTGTCAGTCAAACTTTCATGCATTTTCTAGAAGCAGAGAAAACAATTAATCATGAACAATCTTGGGAAGGTAAGTTAAAGCAAGACCAAATCTATGAAAACATTAATTCTATATCATCTCTCTCCACAGACTATTATCACATCAAATATTTAAACAGCAAGTAAATAGATATATATTTCAGTACCAGCAAGGTTTATAAACAGAACTATATACCAACCATTGAGTGCTGTCTCCACATCAAAGGTTGGCTACCATGGAGCACCATTCCACTCTGTCTCTTGCTTTGATGGTGCAGGTTGTCATAGGTTTACTTGTCCATCTTTTGATGTTACTCGTCCAAGTTAGTCTTGGTCTGCCTCTGCCTCTTTTACCTTGTATTTTCCGTTCCGAGATTACTTTTAGTAGGCTGTTGTGTCTTTTAACATGGCCCAAAAATCTAATTTGTCTTGTTTGAATTGTATTTAGTACTTCTCTTTTCATTTTTAGTTATTTTAAAACTTCATCATTTGTTTTCTTTTTTTTGCCATCCAATTCTACCTATTCTTCTATATATCCACATTTCAAAGGCTTCAATTTTCTGTTCTGTTTTCTTGTCTAATGTCCATGTTTCTGCACCATACAGCAATGTTGAGAAGATTTAACATTTGGCTATTCTAAGTTTTAGCCATGGTGTTACTGTTTTGATGTCAGTATATTTTTCATGGCATTGAAATTACTTTTTGCCATTTTTATTCTTTTGTTTATTTCAGTTTTACACTGCCAAACATTGGATCTGTTAATTCTTTTTGACTATATTTTATGACTACATAATAATGTCCATAATAATCATTCTTCTGATTGAATCTTCTGTGTTTTTTTATCATTTATCTAGTTAATTGTTGTAACAATCATCTCTTCTTTTTTTCTAAAATATCTAACACAGAGCAGGTTTAGAAAAACAAGATAAAAGACAACATTTATGAAAAATCGTTATAGGTTTTATTTGTTTCCAGTTTTAGAAGTAAAAATGGCATGCAAAAAAGTCATTAACAGAAGCAGGAAAATACTAAAGATAAGGGGTTGTAGAAACCTATGAATGTCTATGTCATTTAGAGTTTATTAACTCAGTCACATGGTTATAGTAAGGGTTAGTCAAAGATCTATGTATCACTGCCATTGAATTAAAATTCATAAATGCTCAACCACCTGTGCCAGTGGAATCATCCGAATTAAAAGTCATCTTATTGAAAGATCCAAGCAAAGAAAGGCAGCTGCAGTCCGCATCATAGCAGCTACAGCACACGCCAAAATACTTAAGGCCAAGTGGCACCAAAAGTGAATGCAGCTGAATTGTCCTTCGTCATACGATATCATTCATCATAAGCAATTGGAATATTAAACACGATCTGGGTGAGATATACAGCTCACGATGTGCACAGAGCGCTAAACTCAAAAGCACCGGCAGCAAGCCGGACTTGGAATATGAGGAAACTGCAACAAGGAACACTTTTCAGACAGAGCCTCAATGGTTCCTGTCGATATATTGACCAGAAATGCCCAGAAATACCATGATTGTGGTATTAGTTTCCATATTTTTTTATATATTTTCTTTTTAGTAATGACGGCAGCATTATACCAGTGTCATCTTTCTTTCACAGAAAAATCAGGTACACATTTATGGTTTGGTGAAGCTAGATGCCATCAATCAGGATTGAATTCAACCTCTTGTTCCTCAGTCAACCAGTCTGCTAAATGTCAATTCATAACATCATTTCATTAATTTCAGCTGCTTATCTTAACTCTTTCCGTACAGAAGTTTTTTATCAACACAACGGAAGAGATTTCAGAGACAAAATTGTTCATGCTTTTAAGAATCAATCTACATATTTATATTTATCTAACATATAACATATTAAATATGAATTTTTGGATAGATGAACAAGGAATTAGATTTCACCAATATCAAGATGATACAAGACATGTAAAAAGAATATTGTTTGATGGCGTTCACACTAATCAAATTGAGCGTGGCGCACTATGCGGCGAAACGTACGTTGCCGAAATCGGCGTGGCGCACAGTGCAGCGTAACGTACGGAAAGAGTTAAGCTTTATTAACACACTTTCTTCTTTAGTGATTGCTGTAGCATTGAGATTAAAGTGGTCACATCACACAAAGAAAATCCCGTTTAAATTCCAGTGAATTCAGTAACAAAGTTTTTTCTCTAATTATCCTAGCTCTGGAAGCAGGTAAGATCAGGTATAAATTTCTATGGAGAAGAATAATAAAACAAATTTTCTGCGTTTAACCCTATATTATGACAACTTTGTAAAATTTACAAACTCAAATACAAATTCTTGGAATTCAACTGTTTGCTGTGGACAAACATTTCTCCCTTCCCTATACCTTCCTAATTATTGCTTCCGGTGACCCGACCAGTGAGTGTTGGATTTGCTTTCTTTGATTTCTTTTTTTTTTTTCTTTCAAACACCATGCATGTGCACTTCATAAAAATTTCAAACAAATTGTAAAAATGCTACTGTTTTTTTTATATATAAATTTGGCCAGTTTTCATGAAATTTTTTTTGTATGTCCGGGTAAATCATTTGGACTGTTGGCGAGACATCAAACAAACTTTTGTAATACGGGATAGGCAGTGAACGATGCTAAGAGGAAGCTGAACATAGGGCTGGAATGACAGACTGATGGCCGACATGTCAATAGACAATCTAACACCATCGGTAGCCATGGCAACATGTGGTCGAATTCTAGGCCATAAATCAAACCTAGGCCAGGACATGATTACCCCATCTGATTACAGTGTCCCGTTTCTAGAACTAATTTATTTAGGTATTGTAGTACCTCTAAGGACTGAGCAAATGTTTTCTAATAGAAACTTGGGTCAAACAAGGATGTATTTTATCGCCCTTGTTATTTGGAGTTGCTATGGACTTCATAATGAAGAAATGCTGCAATGGTAATAAAGGCACTAAATGGGTACAAGGAGACCATTTGGAGGACCTCGACTTTGCTGATGACATAGTTCTCATCAGCAGTCAGATAAAAATGATGCAGGAAAACACAAATTAACTATCATCAATAGCCAGCAAAATTGGGCTTGAGATCAATCATGAAAAGACTAAAGTCATGAAAAGCTTAATTCCAACAGACGACAAAATATACATGGAAAACAAACCAGTGGAAGAGATCGATCACTTTATCTATCGTGGAAGTCACATTGATCGAGAAGGGGATACAAGCAAAGAAATTAGAATCAGAATAGCTAAAGCAGCAATGTCTTTCAGAAGCCTTGAAAAGTTGTGGAAATCAAAACTCATCAGCACAAACACAAAACTTAGACTATTCAAATCAAACATACTATCAACTCTTACATTTGCATGTGAGAGCTGGAAAACAACAAGAGATATAGAAACAAAGCTGAACGCATTTGAAAATAAATGTCTAAGGAAAATACTTGGTATAGCATGGAACAAATTCAAAACAAACGAGGAAATTAGAGAAATCACCAATCAACCACTATCTTCAGTAATCAAGAAAAGACAATGGTCATATGTTGGACATGTGATGAGAAGAGATAATAACCAAATAGCAAAGCAAGCCCTCATGTGGGAAACAACAGGTAAGAGGAAAAGAGGAAGACCCAGAGAGACACTGAGAAGAACATTGATCAGAGAGGCAAGAGCAGCAGGAATCGGCTCCCTCAATGAGATAAAGTTGCTTGCACAGAACAGGGACAAATGGCAAGATCTGATAAAAGATTTACAAGGATTGAAAACTGCTAGAATAAAAATTTAGATAAAAGAAAGAGTATCTGGATCTATGCCCTATAAGCCGACTACGGCTCAAAAAGTCAATAGATAGATAGTAACTCTAGGTAAGGTGTCTTGATATAGAAGACTAGTATTGTAGTACCTCTAGGTGAGGTCCATTGATATAGAAGACCTAGTATTGTAGTACCTTTAGGTGAGGTCCATTGATATAGAAGACCAGTATTGCAATACCTCTAGGTGAGGTCTGTTGATATAGAAGACCTAGTATTGTAGTACCTTTAGGTGAGGTCCATTGATATAGAAGACCAGTATTGCAATACCTCTAGGTGAGGTCTGTTGATATAGAAGACCTAGTATTATAGTACCTTTAGGTGAGGTCCATTGATATAGAAGACCAGTATTGTAATACCTCTAGGTGAGGTCCATTGATATAGAAGACCAGTATTGTAATACAGTCGAACCTGTCTAAGGCGACCATTCACGGGACTTTCAAAAACTGGTCCCATAGGACAGGTGGTCCTGCCTCACAGGTTTCACATAATAAATAGAGCGATAAAAAAAATTTTATCCTAAGCACTATGAAAACTAACCTGCAAATCAGCGTAATCCATGAGTAGAACATAGTGCACATGTCGGTCTACAATAGCCACTGGTTGGACACTTTTCATAAAACACGATAGTTAAACACACAAAAATATTTTGTCGAATCACTGATATTCGTTCTTCCAGCGTTAATGCTTTTGGTTTTACACTTTTGACACTGGCCATTTCCTATATTGTGTGTAACACTTTTAAAATCCACAAAAATAATTCACTGAGATACTGTACATGTACGTGAATACACTCTAAGCGGGCAATGACTAATTCTTTAGTTAATTCCTGTAATTTATACGGGCCACGCAATGGTCTACTCTGGTCTAGACGGAACCGCGAAGTGATGTCACTTCACGAATCATAGATCTGTGTCTGCCGTGTTTCTCACACCAGTATTGACTGATAAACGTAACACGTCCGTCCCACTGTAATCTGGGACTCACTAAATACGGGAAAACTTCGACACCTGTAGACACCTGTGTCGATCGTTTATGGCTCCCAGCGAGACGGAGAAGGACTGGCTGGTCAGTGTATCGTTATCTCTGATTACCCGCGTGTCGTAAACGGGATAAATAACATTGGCGGCGGTTAATTAGCCTGGTCTCTGGTCGCGTCATACGGTGAGCGCCGTAATCAGTGTTAGCATATAGTAAAAAACTCGGGGAAATTGTAGACCCGGTCCTATAACCAGGGAAACGCTTTAAACAGGTGGTCCTAAGACCAGGTTCGACTGTACCTCTAGGTGAGGTCCATTGATATAGAAAACCTAGTATTGTAGTACCATTAGGTGAGGTCCATTGATATAGAAGACCAGTATTGTAATACCTCTAGGTGAGGTCTGTTGATATAGAAGACCTAGTATTGTAGTACCTCTAGGTGAGAGGTCTGTTGATATAGAAGACCTAGTATTGTAGTACCTTTAGGTGAGAGGTCTGTTGATATAGAAGACCTAGTATTGTAGTACCTTTAGGTGAGAGGTCTGTTGATATAGAAGACCTAGTATTGTAGTACCTTTAGGTGAGAGGTCTGTTGATATAGAAGACCAGTATTGTAGTACCTTTAGGTGAGGTCCATTGATATAGAAGACCTAGTATTGTAGTACCTCTAGGTGAGAGGTCTGTTGATATAGAAGACCAGTATTGTAGTACCTTTAGGTGAGGTCCATTGATATAGAAGACCTAGTATTATAATACCTCTAGGTGAGGTCCATTGATATAGAAGACCTAGTATTGTAGTACCTCCAGGTGAGGTCCACTGATATAGAAGACCTAGTATTGTAGTACCTTTAGGTGAGGTCCATTGATATAGAAGACCTAGTATTATAATACCTCTAGGTGAGGTCCATTGATATAGAAGACCTAGTATTGTAGTACCTCCAGGTGAGGTCCACTGATATAGAAGACCTAGTATTGTAGTACCTCTAGGTGAGAGGTCTGTTGATATAGAAGACCAGTATTGTAGTACCTTTAGGTGAGGTCCATTGATATAGAAGACCTAGTATTGTAGTACCTCCAGGTGAGGTCCATTGATATAGAAGACCAGTATTGTAATACCTCTAGGTGAGGTCCATTGATATAGAAGACCTAGTATTGTAGTACCTTTAGGTGAGGTCCATTGATATATAAGACCAGTATTGTAATACCTCTAGGTGAGGTCTGTTGATATAGAAGACCTAGTATTGTAGTACCTCTAGGTGAGAGGTCTGTTGATATAGAAGACCAGTATTGTAGTACCTTTAGGTGAGGTCCATTGATATAGAAGACCTAGTATTGTAGTACCTCTAGGTGAGAGGTCTGTTGATATCTATCTATCTATCTATCTATTGACCTTTCGAGCCGTAACCGGCCCATAGGGCGTAGACCAAGATACACCTTCTCCTATATGGATTTTTTGTTCTAGCAGTTTTCTTTTAAAGATATTTTATCAAATCTCGCCATCTGTCTCTGTTCTGTGCAAGCAGTTCTATCTCATTGAGGGAGCCGACTCCTGCTGCTCTTGCCTCTCTCATCAATGTTCTTCTCAGTGTCTCCCTGGGTCTTCCTCTTTTTCTTTTACCTGTTGTTTCCCATATGAGGGCTTGCTTTGCTATTCGGTTATTATCTCTTCTCATCACATGTCCAACGTATGACCATCGTCTTTTCTTTATTACTGAAGATATTAGTGGTTGATTGGCGATTTCTCTAATTTCCTCATTTGTTTTGAATTCGTTCCATGCTATACCAAGTATTTTCCTTAGACATTTATTTTCGAATGCGTTCAACTTTGTTTCTATATCTCTTGTTGTTTTCCAGCTTTCACACGCATACGTAAGGGTTGATAGTACATTTGATTTGAATAGCCTAAGTTTTGTGTTTGTGCTGATAAGTTTTGATTTCCACAACTTTTCAAGGCTTCTGAAAGACATTGCTGCTTTAGCTATTCTGATTTTAATTTCTTTGCTCGTATCCCCTTCTCGATCAATGTGACTTCCAAGATAGATAAAGTGATCGATCTCTTCAACTGGTTTGTTTTCCATGTATATTTTGTCACCTGTTGGAATTAAACTAGTCATGACTTTAGTCTTTTCATGATTGATCTCAAGCCCAATTTTGCTGGCTATTGATGATAGTTCATTTGTGTTTTCCTGCATCGTTTTTATCTGACTGCTGATGAGAACTATGTCATCAGCAAAGTCGAGGTCTTCCAAATGGTCTCCTTGTATCCATTCGATGCCTTTATTACCAGTGCAGCATTTCTTCATTATGAAGTCCATAACAATTCCAAATAACAAGGGCGATAAAATACATCCTTGTTTAACCCCAGTTTCTATTGGGAAACATTCGCTCAGTCCTTCCTCTGTTCGAACTGCACATGTGTAACCATCATACATGTCTTTGATAATATTTATGATTTTTGATGGTAAACCATATTGCTTCAGAATTTTCCACAAAGAATCTCTATGAATACTATCAAATGCTTTTTTGAAGTCGATGAAGTTAAGTACAAACGGTTTTTGCTTTTCAATGTGTTCCTCCAATATAAGTCGTAGAGTGAAAATGTGGTCAATACAGCTTCTCCCTTTTCTAAACCCAGCCTGTTCTTCACGCATTACTGTATCTATTGAATCCAGTATTCTATTTAGGATGATTTTGCAGAATAACTTTGAGGCAACTGACAAAAGTGTCACGCCTCTCCAGTTGTTACAATCTCTAAGATTGCCCTTTTTTGGGATCTTAACAATGATTCCTTTTTTCCATTTATGAGGCGTCTTCTCTGTTTTCCAAATGATGTTGAACATTTTTTGGAGATGTATTAGATTATGGCTATCAATTGCCTTGAGGATCTCAGCTGTTAACTTATCCTCTCCAGCAGCCTTGTTATTGGTCATAAGCTTTAAGGTGGTTTCTATTTCACTCAAGGTGAAGTCATCTAAATTTACATTTAATTCTGCTGCTGGTGTTTCAGTTTCAAAATCTATTAAACTGTGGGGTAGTGGACGGTTAAGAATTTCTTTGAAGTGTTCCGCCCAACGGGCTTTTATGTCTGCGCTTGTTGTTAGCATTGATCCAGATTTGTCTAGAATTGGTGTTCCACTGGATGTATAGGTGTTTGTCAGCATCTTTTGCACAGTATAAAGAGTTCTGCTGTCTCCTGTAATTGCAGCTGTCTCTGCTTTCTCTGCCAAATTGTCTATATAAGCTCTTGTATCTCTTCTTGCTGAACTTTTCACTTTGTTGTCTAATTCTTTGTATGTTGCTTTTGCCAGAACCTTTCCAAGATCTGTCTTTACATTAGTCATGGCTCTCTTCGCTTCTCTTCTTTCTTTGATGTATTTCCACGTGGTGTCTGAGATCCAAGCTCGTTTTTCCATTTTCTTCAGTCCAGCACTTGCTTCTGCTGCTGTCATTAGTATTTTGCTCTGTGAGTCCCACATCTCATTGATATCTAAGTCTATTTCACCGAGTGCTGTATAACAATTACTTAGCTCTATGTTAAACTTTTCCTTTATGGCTTCATCTTTCAGTTTATGACTATCAATTTTATGTGTAATTGACCTCTTCTGTTGGTTTCTAAATTTTAATCTTATTTTCCCAATGCACAGGTTGTGGTCACTATTAACATCAGCACCTCTGTAAGCTCTTACATCTATTAATGATGATCTGAATTGTTGTTTAATACATAGGTGGTCAATTTGATTGGAGGTTCTATCATCAGGAGATATCCATGTTGTTTTGTGAATATTTTTGTGTGGAAATAATGTCCCACCTATAACTAAATTTTCTATTAAACATAATTCTATTAATCTTTCTCCATTCTGACTAGTATTATCACAGCCTTCTCTCCCCATCACATGTTCCACTCCTGCATTATCTTGTCCCACTTTGGCGTTGAAATCTCCCATTACAATTAAAAGATTGTGTTTTGGTATTTTGTTTATAAGTTGTTGCAGTTGCTGTTGATATAGAAGACCAGTATTGTAGTACCTCTAGGTGAGGTCCATTGATATAGAAGACCTAGTATTGTAGTACCTCTAGGTGAGGTCCATTGATATAGAAGACCTAGTATTGTAATACCTCTAGGTGAGGTGCATTGATATAGAAGACCAGTATTGTAATACCTCTAGGTGAGGTCCATTGATATAGAAGACCTAGTATTATAATACCTCTAGGTGAGGTCCATTGGTATAGAAGACCTAGTATTGTAGTACCTCTAGGTGAGGTCCATTGATATAGAAGACCAGTATTGTAGTACCTCTAGGTGAGGTCCATTGATATAGAAGACCTAGTATTGTAGTACCTTTGGGTGAGGTCCATTGATATAAAAGACCAGTATTGTAGTACCTTTAGGTGAGGTCCATTGATATAGAAGACCAGTATTGTAGTACCTCTAGGTGAGGTCCATTGATATAGAAGACCTAGTATTGTAGTACCTCTAGGTGAGGTCTGTTGATATAGAAGACCTAGTATTGTAATACCTCTAGGTGAGGTCTGTTGATATAGAAGACCTAGTATTGTAGTACCTCTAGGTGAGAGGTCTGTTGATATAGAAGACCTAGTATTGTAGTACCTCTAGGTGAGAGGTCTGTTGATATAGAAGACCTAGTATTGTAGTACCTCTAGGTGAGAGGTCTGTTGATATAGAAGACCTAGTATTGTAATACCTCTAGGTGAGGTCCATTGATATAGAAGACCTAGTATTGTAATACCTCTAGGTGAGGTCTGTTGATATAGAAGACCTAGTATTGTAGTACCTCTAGGTGAGAGGTCTGTTGATATAGAAGACCAGTATTGTAGTACCTCTAGGTGAGGTCCATTGATATAGAAGACCAGTATTGTAGTACCTCTAGGTGAGGTCCATTGATATAGAAGACCAGTATTGTAGTACCTCTAGGTGAGGTCCATTGATATAGAAGACCTAGTATTATAATACCTCTAGGTGAGGTCCATTGATATAGAAGACCTAGTATTGTAATACCTCTAGGTGAGGTCCATTGATATAGAAGACCTAGTATTGTAGTACCTCTAGGTGAGGTCCATTGATATAGAAGACCTAGTATTGTAATACCTCTAGGTGAGGTCCATTGATATAGAAGACCAGTATTGTAATACCTCTAGGTGAGGTCCATTGATATAGAAGACCTAGTATTATAATACCTCTAGGTGAGGTCCATTGGTATAGAAGACCTAGTATTATAATACCTCTAGGTGAGGTCCATTGATATAGAAGACCTAGTATTGTATTACCTCTAGGTGAGGTCCATTGATATAAAAGACCTAATATTGTAGTACCTCTAAGTGAGGTCCGTTGATATAGAGACTAATATTGTAGTACCTCTAAGTGAGGCCCATTGATATAGAAGACCTAGTGTTGCAGTACCTCTAGAAAGGACAATTTCCAGCTTTCCCGCAGAATCCAGGAAAATTATTGCAATCACAACTTTAGCTTTTCACATCATTCTTGTTTTATCAACTTTTCTATATGTTGATGAAATATGGACCCATACAGCAAAGCTATGGAATAAAATACATGTCGTGGAGATGAAATATGGATCCCTATAGCAAAGCTATGGAATAAAATACATGTCGTGGAGATGAAATATAAGGTTTCGGTCATCTACTACTTACATCATATCATGAATTAAAAAGTTTGCAAAAGGATACACCAAGCAATCAATAAACATGATGATCGTAATTGACTTCTTCTTCTTCTTTACTTCCTCATCTGCCTTTCAGCGGCGAGGGGAGATATAATTTGCGGTCTTTTGCTCTCCTGTTCGCCTCTGCTGCTGTTATGTTTCCTAGTGCTTCTAATATTCCATCAATCCATCTTTTTCGTGGTCGATCCTTGGGTCTGACTGGTATTCTCGAAATGTTTATCAATGGCTCGTTGTGTTGTGTTTTGTTCTTTCTGACTTGTCACATGGCCAAACCATTTTATCTGTTGTTTCTTTATATATTATATGGCGGGGGCTATTCCTAGCTTTTTTTTCAGTTCTTCATTTCTGATCTTATCTCTCAGACTGTTTCCTGTCATTTGTCTAACACATTTCATCTCAGTAGAGGTTATTTTTCTTATTGTTCTTGCATCTAGGGTCCAGGTCTGGCATTGGTAGCACAACGTTGGGATGAAGATTGTATTGTATAGTGCTCGTTTTTCCTCCAGAGTTATTTCCTTGTTGGACAATAGTGGTGATAACTGTCCAATGATTTGACAAGCTTTGTTGCATCTTGATTCTATCTCTGCTGTTTGAGAATTATCATTTGTCATTAAACTTCCCAGGTATTTGAATTCATCTACTTGTTTTAGTTGCCTGCCTTCTACAGTCATAATTGACTATTGTGAAGAAATGGTTTGGCCAAGTCCAGAATCAATTATCTGGCCTAGCAAAGACCACTCTGCAGAGGAACTAAAAGGAAGGAAAAGGAGAAATAGACAGGGAAAGTGATGGGAAGATAACATCAAAGAAAGGACAGGCCTTGACTTTGCATAGTCCCAAAGACTGAAGATAGAGAGAAATGGAGAAGGTTGAAGAACTCTGAGTGTAGTGCCCAAATGACCTCCATGGAATGAAGGAGAAAACTATCCAAAAATGTCCTGATGGGAAAAAAACAAACATCAGTCCTAATACTATACTCCTTATATGTCACACTTGAAATACTAGGATGAAAAACTGCAGCTCCCCTAAGTCTTCACAAATTTTGTAAATAGAATTGGACATTGGTACCATTTTCTGCACCAAGTTTTGCTGATACTTACTGCACCATGTCTTTGTATGAAGGGATATTTCAGCACCTCTGCTGCAGTTGGCCGCTTCAGTGGATCTTTAATTAACATTCTGAAGTAAAACAAAATACATTGAAGGATGTGAAAAATATCTACTTGCAAGGATGAAACCATTTCTGCTAGCCAAAATTTATAAAGCAAATCATGTCTGTTAGCTAATAATTATATTGAGATAACTGGAAATCCACCCAGACTTTAGAGAGGAAATTAAATGCCTTTGAAAAAAAATATCTTCGTAGGATCTCAAACATAAGCTGGGAAGAATATGTATATTCAATATATTATATTATTATATATTATAATATTTCAAGTGAATTAATAAGAGACAAATCAAAACACAAATATGTGTTGAGCTTTATAGGAAGAAGACATTGGAAGTACATTGGTCATGTGCTAAGAACAAATGAAGAGAGACTTCTCCATGGAAACCATCTGGTGAAAGAAAACAAGACCAAGAGAATCACTATGCAGAACAATTACAAGAGAAGGTTCAATCATGGGTCTAAAAAACAATTAAGACCCACAATAACTAGCAGCAAATCATCAATCATGGAAAACTATTGATTTCTACTCAATGCTCTGTTTTAACCCAAAGGAAACATGAATGAATTAATAATTATATAAACAAAAAAATGGATGAAAATAATTTTTAGTTGAGGAGTCAAAGACACTGAACTACACCTGGGCAAAAATGATCAGCAACTCAGAGCTGACTTATGGGTCAGAATCAATAACAAAAACTGACTCCACCTTCCTGTGGTGGCCCTGTAACAACCTAACCAGTCTGACCAAGTCAGTGTGGATCAAATTGGGAAAGCAACCCTACACCTAAATATACTGTGGTAAAGTCTGATATATTGAGCTGAAAGCCACAGATATCATAGCTTGGTGTAAGCCACAAACAATCCATCTATATCCACTTTATAACCTGTTGGGTGAATGCAGCATAAGAGTTTTATTCAACAGGTCAACCCTTTGTCACTTTGACCCCTATCAAAACTATAATCATAAATAAACAATAAAGAAACAAACATGAAATCAACAGAACACAATGTTTGGAGCCACAACGTTTCAGTTTTGATCACAAGAGAGCCCAAATATAAACTTACTTTTTAAAAATATCACAAAGATTCTCAGAAAATCTGGATGGAAGGTCAGGTGGCTCATCATCGACAATTTTTTTCATGATCGACATTATGCCCTGTCCAGAGAAAGCATGTTCCAGTGTACACATCTCGTACACTATACACCCAATGGACCTGATAATGGAAATGAATAAAAGAATGAGACTTATTTTAAAAAAAAAAAAGCAAAAAAATATTCGAACTGAATGAAATCATCTTTGCCGTAAACTAGTGACACAATACTTTCAGTTTTAGAGTATTACACAACAGGCTCTTTTTTGGAATGCCCAGGGAAAAAGACAAAGAGGAAGACCAAGGAATTCTTGGAGAAGACAGACAAAAGCAGAGATGAAGATGATGGGGAAGACATGGAACGATCTTAAAAGAATGACAAGAAACAGAATAGTTTGGAAAGTGTTTGTTGAAGACCTATACTCCACAGGGAGTTGAAAGTGTTTGTTGAAGACCTATGCTCCACAGGGAGTTGAAAGTGTTTGTTGAAGACCTATGCTCCACAGGGAGTTGAAAGTGTTTGTTGAAGACCTATGCTCCACAGGGAGTTAAAAGTGTTTGTTGAAGACCTATGCTCCACAGGGAGTTGAAAGTGTTTGTTGAAGACCTATGCTCCACAGGGAGCTGAAAGTGTTTGTTGAAGACTTTTGCTCCACAGGGAGTTGAAAGTGTTTGTTGAAGGCCTATGCTCTACAGGGAGCTGAAAGTGTCTGTTGAAGACCTATGCTCCACAGGGAGTTGAAAGTATTTGTTGAAGATCTATGCTCCACAGGGAGTTGAAAGTATTTGTTGAAGACCTATGCTCCACAGGGAGTTTGAAAGTGTTTGTTGAAGACCTATGCTCCACAGGGAGCTGAAAGTGTTTGTTGAAGACTTTTGCTCCACAGGGAGTTGAAAGTGTTTGTTGAAGGCCTATGCTCTACAGGGAGCTGAAAGTGTTTGTTGAAGACCTATGCTCCACAGGGAGTTGAAAGTATTTGTTGAAGATCTATGCTCCACAGGGAGTTGAAAGTGTTTGTTGAAGACCTATGCTCCACAGGGAGATGAAAGTGTTTGTTGAAGACCTATGCTCCACAGGGAGCTGAAAGTGTTTGTTGAAGACCTCTGCTCCACAGGGAGCTGAAAGGTGGGAGAAGAAGAAGTAACACAATCCATCCACCATGCCCACTTAACGGGTGAATGCTAAGAAGAACAAGAAAGTACACCTATTCAGCTGATACATTTGTTATTCATCTCACTTTGTGAGGTTTGTTTGTTTGTTTTATTGTTAGGATCATCATTACAACACACCAAACAAACCCATAGGTGCTCTGATGTCTCCCTCAATAATCTTTAGAAAAAATGAGGAGAATTCTGTACACGAGTTGCATAGTACGACTGGTAACCATGATCATCATCATGTACCATACCGGTTGGCGTAGGCGATTATGTCCTTCCACAATCTTCTATCTACAGTGCATCGTATCAGTTCTGTTGTTGACTGCTTTCCATGCCATGACACCAAGCTATCCAGTATTTTCTCTCTTTGTCGTCCGCGATCTCTCTTTCCTTTTATTTTGCCAGTTGTAACCAAGTATTCCAACTTTCCTCTTCTCATGATGTGCCCAAAAAATGTTGATTGTTTCTTTCTGATGTTTTTTTAGGAGCTGCCTTTTCGTGTTGGCCTCTTTGAGAACTTCCTCATTGGTCTTTTTAGCTATCCAGGGAACTTTCAACATTCTTCTGAGAAATCCCATCTCTGTGGCCTCTAATCGTCTTTTCATTTGTTTGTCTACTGTCCATGATTCGCTTCCATAGGTCAGAATTGGTTCTATATAGCACCGATGAACTCTCTTTCTCATGGTGTCCACGATATGGGTAGGTTTTGATGACTATTTTGTCCGAGCAGTGGCCATATTTATGGCCTACTCTTTTCGATTTTAACTACCAAGGGATCTTTAACATGTGCGAGTGTACACGGGACCTCCTGTTTATTGCTGTTATCTCTATTTATTGCCATTATCTCTATTTATTGCCATTATCTCTGTTTATTGCCATTATCTCTGTTTATTGCCATTATCTGAGAGGGCTAGACAAACAGATCTCACTACCCAAGAGATCAGGGGAGGGTAATATCATAAAGAAGCCACAGATTAATTGTTCCCATTTTTGAAAAATCACCACCACTTCGAGTGGGCTTTGAACTCGGGTCCTTATTGTCATGAGGCCAATGCCGAACCTCTAGATTACCCAGCCCCCACACACTTTGTGAAGTTTGTTGTCCTATATCTATCTCCTGCATGGATACATTACTGAGTTTGTTAAATCTAACCGACTAGTTTGTAAAGTAACAATTTCCTATTTCTAGCCTGGACTGCAATTCATTTTGATTCATGTACCATTTTGTATGGTCCCTACCTACCAAGATGTTTGGCTTGTTTCTCTCTGGTAGCATTACTATAATTTAAGTCCCCATTTTCCTCCCTTTAATTAACCTGTCCAATCACTTTATCTTCTAGTCCCCACATTTGCTCATTTTCTACCAGAATTTCCCCATTTCATGATGCGTCTTCTTCCTCATAAAAATTAGCACTGTTTGTTAAGATGTGCATATGTGGGTGTGTGTATATCTGTTTTTTTTTTAATTTATATACACCCCTTTTTCCTAGTCATTTACAGCTGAAATAATTTATTCACTGTATAATAAACTATGTTATCATAAAAATATCTTTGTTAATGAAACGTAAAACTGATACAGAATGTGTAAATTAGCAAATAACCGAATAGCAAAGCAAGCCCTTTTTTTGGAAACAACAGGTAGGAGGAAAAGAGGCTGACCCAAAGAAACACTGAGAAGACCATTGATCAGAGAGGCAAAGACAGCAGGAATCAGCTCCCTCAATGAGATCAAAATGCTTGCACAGAACAGAGACAAGTGGCGAAATTTGATAAAAGATCTTTGCAAGGGTTGAGACTGTTAGAAAGAAAATTTAGAAAAAAGAGAAAAAGAGTGTCTGGGTCTATGCCCTATGGGCCGGCCATGATTCCAATGGTCTATAGATAGATAGATAATAAACTACAGTCTCCCTTAACACAAGCACTGTTATATTAATGAGCTCCTGTAAATAAATATCTTCTGAATAAATTTACAAAATGTCTAAACTTAAACATACTGGCAAAAATAAATAGATAATGTGAACAGAAAATAAAAGACAGTTTCTTGTTAAGCATTTTAATCTTAATACCAACCAGATATCTGACTGTGAGTTATATCCTACATGCTTGAGAACCTCTGGGCTCATGTAATATGGCGTTCCAGTAAAAGTTGAGGCCATGTCAGTTGTTCCCATTAAAATGCGTGAGATTCCAAAATCTCCGATCTTCATGATGTTGTCTTTTATAAAAATATTCCTAAAAATAATAAACAATTCTGTACAACATATATCTCCAGCTTGGTATAAAATCGTTTATTAGAGGTTTAACAGGCCGCTATCGTAAAAATGATTTTGTTAATGAAACGTAGACCTGATACAGAATGTGTAACTTAGCAGTAGATAATAGTGATAGATGTTTCGGCCCTAAAACAACAACAAAAATAGGATTCTGGAATGTACGAACAATGGCCGCACCGATTGTTACAAGCACAAGTCACGTGCGAGATGGATAGATACGATCTAGATATTTTATGATTAAGCGAAATGCGCTGGCTTGGAACAGGTAGGAAATCTGTTGATAATAAAATAGTAGTTTTTTCTGGAAGGGAAGATGGAAAACACCGTGAAGGAGTAGACATAATAATGAAAGACATAGCTGCAAGAAGTTTATTAGAGTGGGAACCAGTAAATAGCCGTCTGATACGAACACACTACAAAACAAAATATGAATGACTTTCAATTGTTCAATGCTATGCACCTACAAACGAAGCTGATGATGAAGTTAAGGACGATTTTTATAACCAACTACAACAATTTATAAACAAAATACCAAAACATGATCTTTTAATTGTAATGGGAGATTTCAACGCCAAAGTGAGAAAAGACAACGCAGGAGTGGAACATGTAATGGGGAGAGAAGGCTGCAATACTACAAGTCAGTATGAAGAAAGATTAATAGAATTATGTTTAATAGAAAATTTAGTTATAGGTGGGACATTATTTCCACACAAAAATATTCACAAAATAACATGGATATCTCCTGATGATAGAACCTCAAATCAAATTGGCCACCTATGTATTAAACAACAATTCAGATCATCATTAATAGATGTAAGAGCTTACAGAGGTGCTGATGTTAATAGTGACCACAACCTGTGCATTGGGAAAATAAGATTAAAATTTAGAAGCCAACAGAAGAGGTCAATTACACATAAAATTGATAGTCATAAACTGAAAGATGAAGCCATAAAGGAAAAGTTTAACATAGAGCTAAGTAATTGTTATGCAGCACTCGGTGAAATAGACTTAGATATCAATGAAATGTGGGACTCACAGAGCAAAATACTAATGACAGCTGCAGAAGCAAGTGCCGGACTGAAGAAAAACGAGCTTGGATTTCAGACACTACATGGAAATACATCAAAGAAAGAAGAGAAGCGAAGAGAGCCATGACTAATGTAAAGACAGATCATGGAAAGGTCCTGGCAAAAGCAACATACAAAGAATTAGACAACTAGGTAAAAAGTTCAGCAAGAAGAGATACAAGAGCTTATATAGACAATTTGGCAGAGAAAACAGAGACAGCTGCAATTACAGGAGACAGCAGAACTCTCTATACTGTACAAAAGATGCTGACAAACACCTATACATCCAGTGGAACACCAATTCTAGACAAATCTGGATTAATGCTAACAACAAGCGCAGACATAAAAGCCCGCTGGTCGGAACACTTCAAAGAAATTCTTAACCATCCGCTACCCCACAGTTTAATTAGATGTAAATTTAGATGACTTCACCTTGAGCGAAATAGAAACCACCTTAAAGCATATGAATAATAACAAGGCTGCTGGAGAGGATAAGTTAACAGCTGAGATCCTCTAGGCAATTGATAGCCATAATTTAATACATCTGCAGAATATGTTCAACATCATTTGGAAAAAAGCCTCATAAATGGAAAAAAGGAATCATTATTAAGATTCCAAAAAAAGGGCAATCTTAGAGATTGTAACAACTGGAGAGGCGTGACACTTTTGTCAGTTGCCTCAAAGTTATTCTGCAAAATTATCCTAAATAGAATAAAGGATTCAATAGATACAGTAACGCGTGAAGAACAAGCTGGGTTTAGAAAAGGGAGAAGATGCCTTGACCACATTTTTACTCTATGACTTATATTGGAGGAACACATTGAAAAGCAAAAACCTTTTGTACTTGACTTCATCGACTTCAAAAAAGCATTTGACAGTATTCATAGAGATTCTTTGTGGAAAATTCTGAAGCAATATGACTTACCATAAAAAATTCATAAATATTATTAAAGACATGTATGATGGTTACACATGTGCAGTTCGAACAGAGGAAGGACTGAGCAAATGTTTCCCAATAGAAACTGGGGTTAAACAAGGATGTATTTTATCGCCCTTGTTATTTGGAGTTATTAGGACTTCATAATGAAGAAATGCTGCACTGGTAATAAAGGCACCAAATGTATAAAAGGAGACCATTTGGAGGACCTCGACTTTGCTGATGACATAGTTCTCATCAGCAGTCAGATAAAAATGATGCAGGAAAACACAAATTAACTATCATCAATAGCCAGCAAAATTGGGCTTGAGATCAATCATGAAAAGACTAAAGTCATGAAAAGCTTAATTCCAACAGACGACAAAATATACATGGAAAACAAACAAGTGGAAGAGATCGATCACTTTATCTATCTTGGAAGTCACATTGATCGAGAACGGGATACAAGAAAAGAAATTAGAATCAGAAAAGCTAAAGCAGCAATGTCTTTCAGAAGCCTTGAAAAGTTGTGGAAATCAAAACTCATCAGCACAAACACAAAACTTACACTATTCAAATCAAATGTACTATCAACCCTTATGTATGCGTGTGAAAGCTGGAAAACAACAAGAGATATAGAAACAAAGTTGAACGCATTCGACAATAAATGTCTAAGGAAAATACTTGGTATAGCATGGAACAAATTCAAAACAAACGAGGAAATTAGAGAAATCGCCAATCAATCACTAATATCTTCAGTAATAAAGAAAAGACGATGGTCATATGTTGGACATGTGATGAGAGGAGATAATAACTGAATAGCAAAGCAAGCCCTCATGTGGGAAACAACAGGTAAGAGGAAAAGAGGAAGACCCAGAGAGACACTGAGAAGAACATTGCTGAGAGAGGCAAAAGCAGGATGAATCGGCTCCCTCAATGAGATAGAGCTACTTGCACAGAACAGAGACAAATGGTGAGATTTGATAAAATATCTTTAAAAGAATTGAAAACTGCTACAAAAAAAAATTCAGATAAGAGAAGGAGTATCTTGGTCTACGCCCTATGGGCTGGCTACGGTTCGAAAGGTACATACATGGATGGATAACATATCAGCTCAAATTAAATCATTTCATAAATTTTTACTTTCAAAGTGAATAATTGTTTCACTAAACACTACATAAACAGTAACATAATTCTTTATGATGAATAAAATAATTTTACTAAACAATGATATATATATATTTAAAAAATAGTTTTACATTAACTGTGTGATAGACATAAACATACATAGAAACAATGACACAATTAAACACAAACATTAGAAAAAAAATAGTCTTACATATCACAGCTGAGCCAAGACGAACAACCAAGGATGAGTTTATATAACAAAGACAATGTTAATAATGAGTTTATGAAATTAAGGTGTTGATGGTCAAAGAATTTTAAAAACAAAAATAACAATTTGATGAATAAAAGATAAACAGGGACAACAATGATTTGTTTCTTCTTCTACTGTTGTCCAATGATTAATCCACTTCATCACTAAGACTTCTGACAGAGTTGCCAGTTTGGTTGATGTTGAGTGCGAAAGAACAACGGATCATTCTGACTGCCCTCAGGGATACTGGACAAAAAAAGCAACTAAAAACATGACCCTGAATCCACAGCCATGAACAGACTGCACAAATATCATGTTAAGGTGGAAGATGACAGATGAGAGTGCTAAGCACGAATCCAAAGAAGACTTATCAACCAACACAAACATTGGTGTCATTAGTCCCTACACATTGAGGGATATACTTTGCAAGAGATCTAAGCACTTATAGACTTGTCAATGATGATGGTCTGTTGACCAAACTAAACTATCACCAAGTCTTAAAAGGGTGTTAAGTAGTTATCGTTGCATTCTTCTGCACTGGTTTGCATTCGCGATTTGATTCCTACTGCTTGCATTGCCATTCTCATTAGTTTGTGTCTAAAACCATAGAAGAGAAATGGAATAAAATCTTTACTAGTTCTGGTTAACTGATTCTGATATAAGCAGTCAGCTATGAGCTGCTGACCACTTTTATCCTACATTTATTTTCCTTTTAGGCCAAAGATGACATATAGAGCGGAAGTCATAGTTCTCAACAATTGACAATTTACTGCTGGTTCTTGTAGGTCTTAGTAGTTTCCATGCTTGAGCCTTCCCTAGTAATTGTTCTGCCTAGTATTTCTTTTGGTCTTCCTTGTTTTCTTTTACCAGGTTGGTGTTCACATAAATGCCTTTCTTCTTATGTAGCTCAACACATAATCATCCCATATGCTGCCTTGCAATTTGGCAACAGACAACAAAGTAAAAATCAACTTCAACCCTAGATTACGATGCACACCTGTGGAACACTTTTAAACGATACCACTTATGCACACCTGTGGAACAATTTTAAACAATACCACTTATGCACACCTGTGGAACACTTTTAAATGATACCACTTATGCACACCTGTGGAACACTTTTAACCTGTGGAACACTTTTAAACAATACCACTTATGCACACCTGTGGAACACTTTTAAACGATACCACTTAAGAGTTCAGAAAATAAGCTTTTCTTTGAACTTTTGCCACACAGCTGTGTGTTTACCCAAGCAGGAACACGGGAATCACATGCTGTCATAACTTCCTGGGTTACATTAAATTAATGGCCTGAAATTCGAACGCATGCTACCAGAGGTGTTATGTTGTCTATTCACTTTCCTGCAGTAAGACAGTCAATCAAGCCATATGTTTGATTCTTTCAAAGCATTGTTCATTATTTATCCTGTATTACAAAGGTTTGTTTGATGTTATGCCAACGGAAGAGGAGATTTCCCCCGTCATAAACAGAAATTTTTTTTTTAATGAATGTCTTCAAAATTGACAAAATTTATTTTTAAAAAAACCAGCCCCTTTCTATGAAACTGTCATACTTTTTACGACGCACTTGAAAAAGAAAATCTAATTTTAAAGGTAACAAACCCACAACCAGGGGTCACCTGAAGTAGTAATTAGAAAGGTGGAAAGGGGGGGGGGGTGCGTTTGCCCATAACAAACTGTCAAATTTCAGGAGTTTGTATTTTAAGGTGGTAATTTTTACAATTTCGGTTGTATCCAAGATGGAGGAATTATTTTTCTCTGGCTTGGTATAGAACCGTTGATCAGAGGTTTAACAAGCCGCTATCGTAAAAACGATTTTGTTAATGAAACGTAGACCTGAATGTACTATCAACCCTTACGTATGCGTGTGAAATCTGGAAAAGAACAAGAGATATAAAAACAAAGTTTGAACACATTCGAAAATAAATGTCTAAGGAAAATACTTGGTATAGCGTGGAACGAATTCAAAGCAAACGAGGAAATTAGAGAAATCGCCAATCAACCACTAATATCTTCAGTAATAAAAAAAAGACGATGGTCATATGTTGGACATGTGATGAGAAGAGATAATAACCGAATAGCAAAGCAAGCCCTCATGTGGGAAACAACAGGTAAGAGAAAAAGAGGAAGACCCATAGAGACACTGAGAAGAACATTGATGAGAGAGGCAAGAGCAGCAGGAATCGGCTCCCTCAATGAGATAGAGCTGCTTGCACAGAACAGAGACAAATGGCGAGATTTGATAAAACATCCTTAAAAGAATTGAAAACTGCTAGAACAAAAATTCAGATATGTGAAGGAGTATCTTGGTCTACGCCCTATGGGCCGGCTACGGCTCGAAAGGTCAATAGATAGATAGAATTTTTACAATTGTGTCATAATGTAGGTTTAATTATGCTGGAAAGACTATCCATAAAAACACGATCGTTAATACTTATGGGAAATTAGTGCAAAAAAATCATCATAAAAAACATCCTCAAACCTGGTTTTAAGATCTCTGTGTAGCACCCTGCGACTGTGTATGTAGTTAGCAGCCATTAGAAGCTGTATTGTCCAATTCAAAATGGTCTCCTCAGAAAATGACTCACCGTTTTGTTTGTAATCTTCAATTTTTTTAGCTAAGTCACCACCCTGTAACAAGATCACATATGTATGTATGAGTACACATAAACAAATATCATGTCAACAGAAATCTGTAATTAAATGCTGATAATAGATTCATGCGTGGCAGTGCGGCTGAAACCACTGTTCCACTGGCTGAAAAGCCAGCATACAGTGTTCAAAACCCATGGTAGACAAAAAGGACTTTTTTCTATCAGGAGTGAAATAATAAAAATCTTGAGTCTCACATGTCGTGGTGACTGCTATGACCAAGCGGCCTTTATCCCTCTGATTCTATTGTAAGCCCCCTGACATTCACCAGCAATGGTACTATGTGTCGTAAAGATAGTAATAGTAGTAATAAAATCACATTTGACTTGACTTAATCCCCTTAGCTGTGAGCTAGTTGCTCTTTATAGTGTGTAAAGTGTGTTGTTTGTCATAAGATAGTTACATATCTTTTTTAACTGTTCTGCTGTTGATTCAAAAAGTGTATTGTCTATGGTAGGTTGGGTCAGGAGGAGTTGTCTTTGCAGTGTAGTCAGGTATGGGCAGTGTAGCAACAATTGGTCGACAGATTCTAGGTGATAATGGCAGTGCCTGCACTTAGGATTATGCAGGGGGTCTAGCTTGTGCTGCAGATGTTGGTTGACATAGTATGTCCTATTCATCAGGGTTTGGTGAAACCCTGTTTAGTTTAGGGAAGATCAGGGTTTGGTGAAACCCTGTTTAGTTTAGGGAAGATCAGGGTTTGGTCCTGTAGGTCTGGCTTAATTTGCTGTTTGAACATTGAGTAGCCAGTTGTAGCAGTGGATAAAATCACATTACTTATGTACTGTTCTTGTGAAAAGAAAAGTACTCTGTGGTGTAAGGAGTACATGGTGTCAGTGCCCTATTATTTTTTTTACCATCGACACACTTCTAGGTAAGATGGCCAGCATTACATCGGTGCCATCTTCCCCAACCCCCAAAAAAATGTTGCATCCATTTAACCCTAGATTACGATACCATAGTAAAATTTACCACATCAAAACACAAATGTCTCAAAATTTAATATTTTTCGGTATTCAAACATTACCCCTCTTCATGTACCTTCCTAATTACCACTTTTCGTGACCACTGAGTGTTTAATTTGTTTCCATTGCTGTTGGAAATTCTTTGTTTTTTTGTTTTTTTTTAAATCATGAGATACATCATTTAGTGTGAACAAAATCTCTAATTTTCAAGAAATAGGCTGTTTTTCCTTTTTTTTTTTGCTGTGACCAGTGAAATTTCCTGGTCATCGGCAAACATTAAACAACTCTTTGTGACTTGGGAAGCATTAAGTAAGGTTGAAAAGGCACTAAAACTTTTAACTGATTAGAAGAATAAACTTCATTACACACAGAGCAAACCCATAGACTTTAAGTACTTTGTTGAGCAAACAAGAAGTCATGCACAATGATGGCTCCTGTAGCTCACTGGTTAAGAACACTCCAGATAATTTATCTCACTTGTTGTATCCTATATAACGCCCAGATTTCTTTAGACTCAATAACTTCTCTAAAAATCCACACTATGGGTGTCCTCGAAGGAAGCCCTTCAACTCTGTCGCTGCAACAGACTCCTAGCTGACTTGATCAATACAGCCATACATAAAAATGACAGCCAACAGTGAATGAAGGATATCTGAAGTTACAAAGGTGAATGAAGGACATGTAAAGTATCAAAGGTGAATGAAGGACATGTAAAGTATCAAAGGTGAATGAAGGACATGTAAAGTATCAAAGGTGAATGAAGGACATGTAAAGTATAAATGATGAATGAAAATGAGCTTTTATAAAAATTGCTGTCTATTAGTTGTGAAAGAGGGAGATGGTGATGCTGATAGAGAAAGAGATGGGAAGATAATATTAAAAAATGGACAGGCAGAACTTTGCAGAACTCCGAAGAATGATCAAAGATAAAGTTACATGAAAAAGGTTGATCAAGTTTGTCAGTAGTGCCCCAACAACCCCTTGGGTTATAAGAAGAAGAAGCATATTAGTTAATGTAAAACAGGAAAAAAAATAAACTATATGAGATATTACAGCTTACTGTAAAACACATAACAAAGCATCTATGCTAATTTAGCATCCTTTTAATTGAATATACAGCTCCACTGAAGTATCCTAATTTTATGCATTTTCAATTTTTTGTTATTGTACTAAAAAAATATGTCTGCTTTCAGTTTCCATACTTTATTTTCATTTTTACAAATCTTATTTTCTATTTAAACAATTAGTTTTACTATTTCCACCCAAGCATATTTGTGTCCTTTTGCTAGAAAAATGGCCACTTTTCTCACGCCAACAACTATATGTTTCTGTAAACAAAATATGAGCAAAATAACATATCAAACCAAAGGGGATTCTTTGTTCGACTTAAGTCTTGACCACTCTCACTTTTATGTTCAAGACTGATGGGCCAATGAAGAAAAATGTAGAAATGCCCTCATTTATAATTGCCTAAATTTGGAAGGAATCACATATTTCATTCTGTAAATTGGCCAAATGATACCTTTGTTAAAACTGCAGCTGTTTACCTGTATGATGGGAAATCTCAAACTTAATGAAACACACTCAAATTTGTCTAGTGTGCAAAAGTCTCAGTTTTAAAGTTAAATAAAGCAAAAACAATATCTAGAGACCTCTGTGTGTTTTTTAAAACTTTTAATGAAGACTGTGTGTACATTTTAAATTACTGGGTGTGTGCTTTCCCAAATTTGTCTGCATTTTCATTGTGTGCAACATTTGGAAAAGGATTTCTCAGAAACAATCCATTCAAACTATCCATTTTCATGAAATCTGGCATATTTGAACACTTACACATTAATGGACATTTTTATTAAAAGACAAGGGTCATTCAGAGGGAAATTGGATAATCTGTATTAAACATCATATGCACAAAATATTATTGTGTGTGTAGTATGCGGAGGCAGTGACCTTGAGCTACCAATTGATAGTGTTAATATATAAGCTGCCAATAGATGGCATGCCTGTGGTAGACATAGGAACCTGGGATGCAGTTCTACAATTCAGCAGATCCCCTTCACCATTGTACCAAGCAAGAACAACACATTTTAGTGAAGGAGTGAGATCTGTTGAGACTCCACCCTTCTGATGGTAATTATGTGCATGAGTCGTACACAAGTGTAGGACACAAGTGTAGGACACAAGTGTAGGACACAAGTGTAGGACACGAGTGTAGGACACGAGTGCAGGACACAAGTGTAGGACACAAGTGTAGGACACAAGTGTAGGACACAAGTGTAGGACACAAGTGTAGGACGACTGAGAAGTTCAAGAATGAGTCGTACACAAGTGTAGGACACAAGTGTAGGACACAAGTGTAGGACACAAGTGTAGGACACAAGTGTAGGACACAAGTGTAGGACACAAGTGTAGGACACAAGTGTAGGACGACTGAGAAGTTCAAGAATGAGTCGTACACAAGTGTAGGACGACTGAGAAGTTCAAGAATGAGTCGTACACAAGTGTAGGACGACTGAGAAGTTCAAGAATGAGTCGTACACAAGTGTAGGACGACTGAGAAGTTCAAGAATGAGTCGTACACAAGTGTAGGACGACTGAGAAGTTCAAGAATGAGTCGTACACAAGTGTAGGACGACTGAGAAGTTCAAGAATGAGTCGTACACAAGTGTAGGACGACTGAGAAGTTCAAGAATGAGTCGTACACAAGTGTAGGATGACTGAGAAGTTCAAGAATGAGTCGTACACAAGTGTAGGACGACTGAGAAGTTCAAGAATGAGTCGTACACAAGTGTAGGACGACTGAGAAGTTCAAGAATGAGTCGTACACAAGTGTAGGACGACTGAGAAGTTCAAGAATGGCGCCAGTAATGTGGAGGATTTTCCTCACCCAGGTCCAGCATTCAGAGCAGTCGTGAAAACCAAACTACAGCTATGGAGAACATAAAAGAAAAAAAAAGTAAAGCGCCCCCGTCACGACAAGTGGCGTATAGGGAATATAATGTTAGTGACCCTTTATTTTACAGACCTTCAGCACATGATTTTTTTGGGTAATGTGGTCAGTATTACACTCGTGCTGCTTTACTTTCCCAGAAAAAAATCCAGTACCCATTTAAAGCTGGGTGAACCTGAAAGCCGTCTGTTGGGATCGAACCAGCTTTGGTCCTTGGTTGTCCAGTTCACTAACCACTGAGCTATCATGGCTCCCATGAATCATTAAACACACCCCATAATTATTTACAAAATTTACGTTACTAAAAGGTCTCCAATATTATATAATACCAAATGAATCTTTAAATGTATCACATAATTAAATATAGATATAAACAACAATATCATAAACAATATATTATTCTATAATCATAAACAAAATCCAACATCATATAACACTTTAACAACATGCTAACCGTACTTCACAATACTCTGTAACAATACAGAAGAAGTCTCCATCAATAAAGCTGTCGTAGAATTTGACAATGCCAGGATGGTCAAGCTTGGAGAGAAGTTTGGCTTCTTGATAGGCATCTACAGTTTCATCTGGCTTGAGGTCAACAGGAATCTCCTTTAGTACTTTGCTAAAGGAAAATAACAAATATATCTGTTTTAAGATTTTTTTCTTGGAGAGTAAAGCGGCACGGGCATAATACTGACCACATTACCTCAAAAATCATGTGCCAAAAGTCTGTAAAATTTATGGTCACCAACACCATATTCACATTTATAAGTTGAACGCATTTGAAAATAAATGTCTAAGGTAAATACTTGGTATAGTGTGGAACGAATTCAAAACAAACGACGAAATTTGAGAAATCGTCAATCAATCACTAATATCTTCAGTAATAAAGAAAAGACGATGGTCATATGTTGGACATGTGATGAGAAGAGATAATAACCGAATAGTAAAGCAAGCCCTCATGTGGGAAACAACAGGTAAGAGAAAAAGAGGACGACCCAGAGAGACACTGAGAAGAACATTGATGAGAGAGGCAAGAGCAGCTGGAATCGGCTCCCTCAATGAGATAGAGCTGCTTGCACAGAACAGAGACAAATGGCGAGATTTGATAAAACATCTTTGAAAGAGTTGAAAACTGCTAGAATAAAAACTCAGATAAAAGAAGGAGTATCTTGGTCTACGCCCCATGGGCCGGCTACAGCTCGAAAGGTCAATAGATAGAGATAGAACACCATATTCCCTATACACCACTTGGCGTGACAGGGGCACTTTACTTTTTTTTTTAATATAAAAGTGTTTACAAAGTAATAATTATTATGTATTAAAGTTGCTATGGATGCTTTAAAAATGTCAGCCATTGCTTGATAAAACAACCTCAACCAGATCTGTATTAATTTATGAGGGTAGCAAAGCACAGAGCTCTCAAGTCAGCAGAGGAGTGCTGCGTTGCCATATGGACAAAAAAGAAAATGTTACAATAGCCAAGATTATATACAGGCTTCACTGCAATGCACAATAAAGACAAGTGGAACAATATTAAAACAGGTAAATGAATTTAAATATCTGGGAACAATGTTAACCTCAGATGGTAGATGTACAACTGAGGTGAGATGCAGAATAGCTCAGGCAAAAGCCAGCTTTCCAAAAAATGTGAAAGATACTATGCAATCCATTTTTTGACAATAGAAACAAGAAAAAGAGTTCTTGAATGTTATGTAGAGCCAGTCTTTACATATGGATGTGAATCATGGACAATAGGATAACAGACAAGGAAATCACTGGCGGCTGTAGAAATGTGGTTTTACAGAACAATATTGAGAATACCATTGACAGCTAAATTGAGCAATGAAAATGTTCTGAAAGAGGCCAAAGCAAAAAGAGAGCTAATTTCCAAAATTAGGAAGAAACAATCATAATTTTTTGGCCACGTAAAGGAACAGCCGAAATATATTGTAACAACTGGGAAAATTGAAGGAAGAAGAGATAGAGGGAAGCAAAGAGAAAAGATACCAGACAGCTTAAGAGAATGGCTTGGCAGAAGGTCATTAACAAAAATGATAAATAACTGTCAAGATCAAAAGTTGTGGAGAGACATGATCACCTATGCCAGCAGGCATGGTACTTGATGATGATATACAGGCATTAACAGACAGGAAAATAATTTTATTGCCAAGGAAAATTCAAGGTCAGTTGTTTGCATACATTCACCGATGACTAAAGGAATACATCTCTTCGTCATCTGCCCTTAAAAGGACCAGTGGGCACATTTGCAGTGTGCTGTGGTTTGCAGTAGAACTGAGATATTTGTGTCCTTCTGCCCAAAGCATCTGATTGCTGCATGGTATTTTTTAGTACTGGATTACCTTCCCTCTCGATCCCTACTCACTTGGTCAGACTAGACTGGTTAGTCTTATACTAGAGGCGACACAAAGAGGTGGAGTAGGGTCCGGATGGTTCTGGCTCACTGATCCTGGTGCAAGCCATCAGCTCTGATTCATTTGCAACTTTAGTTCTGTTTCTGCCAGGTGCCTTGACCTCCTTCAAGACTAGTGCAAAAGTAAGAGAATGGTCATACAACTAACAATGTCATCTGTAATCAAGAAAGGAAAGTGGGCATATGTCGGCTATGTGATGAGAAAAAACAAAAAGATAATTGCAAAGCAAGCCCTCCAATGGGAAATAGAGGGCAAAAGAAGAAGAGGTCCTGCATAGAGAAACACTAAAAAGAACACTGAGGCCAAAAACAACAATAGCAGACATCAACTTCTTTTCCAAAAATGGCAGAACAGGGACATCTGGCAAGATACAATGCTGGTTCTGTGCAAAGTCTGACGCTTAATAGCAAAGATCATTGGACATGAAGAGTCTGCAATTTCTGCCCTATGTGTTGTCTTCAGGACAAAGGAACAGTCAATAAATAAACAGACTTTAGTGCTATTTGTACTGTACTTTGTGATTACAAATTCTTGAATGGTGTAACTGTAGAATTGATAAAAATGAATGCTGAATGTTGCTATATAAATATATAGACGAGAGTCAGATAAGGAGTTTGTTCTTATTTATTGACTTATTTATTTATTTTTATTTAACTATAATCTATTTTTAACCTTAATACTTACAGAAAAAAGAAAACAACCGTAGAAACAGAAATTTAAAAGAAATGCAAGTTTGTTCATTGAAACTGGAATTTAGGTTCTCTCATGAGTCTGCTGTCTGTTTCAGGATTTTCGTTAAGCTACATTTTCAATTCCAAGATAGTGGTTGTGAGCCACACTATTCTACTCAAGTCTGTGTGCTAGAGGTAGTTTTGTAGGATGTGTTCTGCGTTATTGT
Organism: Megaustenia siamemsis; assembly: GCA_032433765.1. NCBI lineage: Eukaryota > Metazoa > Mollusca > Gastropoda > Stylommatophora > Ariophantidae > Megaustenia > Megaustenia siamemsis. Next base: position 71,821,346 of record JAVIAB010000106.1, on the reverse strand, counting down.
CTGCTAGGGAGGTGAGATATAAACAATAAACAGTGCCCACCATTACAATGATCACACGTTTTAACACATTCACTTACAAGGGGTTTAACATCCTGTGGTCGCACAATTTTTTTTTAATTTGAAATAATTGCGATAAAATAAATGAAAATTGATCTAAAACACATTTTGTTAGGACAATTTGTTCACAAAGTCAGAAAAGTAGGTAAAAAGAGAATTACAAAGTATTAGCAGAAATAATTGCGAAAATGTTGATAAATTAAGAGCCACAATTTGCTGGTTAATTGGCTCATCAGTGTGCTGGCTACAAAAGCCATGACTTGTGGCTTGTGGTACAGTATGTGTTATATATGTGCATAGATAGAAAAATATAAAAATAAAATTATTTACTTACTACTGATTATTGCTCTTCCCATCTCTGCATAAAAACGCAGTTCCAAAGTTGCCACTTCCAAGTTTACTCACAATCTCATATCTATTTGCTAAAACCCTTGTCTTCATCGTGTCTCTATCTTTAATTGGTCTACTTGGTGGCATGGTTGAATGTTTACTTGGTTAGACTCCACTGCTAATGAAATTAGACTTGTTAATGGCTGCACTTACTGTGGACAAAGTGGAGATGATTAGTTTCTCAAGAAGTTGCTTGTGTAAAATATGTGATAAGACAATTGTTCAAAATTGTACAGGTCTTGCAATAGCACATATTTGCAAAGATAGATAACTGCACAATCAAAAACTGTATATAAAAACCTTTACACATGCCCTAAATACACAATAGCAATTAACATAATAACACAGGAGAAAGTGTACTGGTACTCTTGCTTCCAAATACTGTGGCACAAGTTCAAGAACATCCTTTATGGTTTATTTTTTTACAATAACAAATATCACACATAATTTCTAGCTTGTTTGTTATTTTCTACCTTCCTTCCTTGCTTGCTATTCACTGAATTCAGTGTCAAGGAATAAGATAGTATGTAGTCTTTTGCTCCTTGAAAAGTCCTTTCTGCTGCTACTATCTATTTAATTAGAATAAATTAACATTAAAATGTTAAGCCAAATATTTTTAACATTAAAGAGGGATCTTGTTTCACTTATTTACTTATTACATAAGTATTAGAGTACGGTAAAGCATAACAATTAATTTAATTCATCATGTTAGCATCAGTCACAATTGAAAATAAAGCCGGTGATACCACTGACTTGACATTTGTCACTAATGTTACTCAAGTTACAGGCAGAGACACCACAAAGTGTAAAGCAAGGGATGTTCTTAGCAATATAAATAACAAAAGGAAAGGAACAAAGAAGTGTTTTGAAGAAAGAGAGTTTATTTATAATTTTAGTCTGCATACATACTGATGTGTGTACGTGGTGTATTTTTAGTCGTGGGTTGGATCAGCTGCAGCAGCGGTACCCCCCCCCCCCCCCCGTACGTACCGTTGTTTGGGTTATCATCGAGTTATGACACGGATGGTAAATTAAGCAATGTTCAGGTTCAGTGTCAACAGTTGAGTAGTCACACTCAGTGAGTCTGAGAGTGTGTAGCAGCAACGGTAAGAATATGTCCCCTGTCAGTCATATAAGTCTTTTTACAACAAGGACAACACTTAACAGACAAAGAAATTTTTATCCGGCTATAGAGTCTATTAGTAGTAGTATAGTTTTATATTATATTATAGTCTAAGTGAAGTCTTAGTCTATCTACGTTTGTTCAAGTTTTATACTAGTATTCAATCCCCCACCCCAAAAAAGACAGACATAACTACACATACCAAATGTTTCCTCAAAATAGTTCTCCTATGTATCACGCCTCATTAAAAACACACACATAGAAATATGAAATACATGATTATTTATGCGAAGGTTTGGTTGTACAAAGTTAAACGTTTACTCTCAGCCTCTGTTTCATGGCCGACATGGAGGTTGTCGTAAATTATAAACTATCGGTATCATAGAGCCCGGAGGCAAATTTGACAATTTTACGACAATCACAAATGAGTCCAATGTTGTGCTACCAATGCCAGACCTGGACCCTAGATGCAAGAACAATAAGAAAATAACCTCTACTGAGATGAAATGTGTTAGACGAATGACAAGAAACAGTCGGAGAGATAAAAGCAGAAATGAAGAACTGAGAAAAAAGCTAGGAATAGCCCCCGCCATAGAATATACATGTATAAGGAAACAACAGATGAAATTGTTTGGCCACGTGACACGGCAGAGTAATCACAACACAACGAGCCCTCAATAAATGTTGCGAGAATACCAGACCCATGGGTCGACCATGAAAAAGATGGATCGATGGAATATTAGAAGCACTGGGAAACATAACAACAGCAGAGGCGAGCAAAATACCTCAAATTGCATCTCCCCTAGACGCTGAAAGGCAAATGAGGAAGGAAAGAACTACAACAACAAATGAGTTTTATCATGTCAGGAGAAATGAAAAAATATAGAGAGAAAAATATATTTTAAAAAAACAGTATGGTTAAAGCTTCACGTAACAATAGGACAACACAAACTAGAACGACGTTTCGGCTCAATATGCCTTCAGCAGGAACAAACATACAAAACACACACAAATATGTATTTAAAATAAACACGTAGGACGATATACAAATATAGTATAGCAGTGGTATTATACTTAGTCGGTAGGGTCAAGGCAAAGAAATGCATAAAATTGCGAAGCTGCAGTGAAGCTAATTGTAAGTAGAATTGAAACAAAAAATAGATATAGAGAAAAAAGGTATGGGTAAAGCTCCACATATTAAAAGGACAACACAAACTAGAACGACGTTTCAGCTCAATAGACCTTCAGCAGGTACAAACATACAACACACTTATCATTGTCAACATCGTGTGCCACATCGTCAAATGCATAGTTATGAATACACAAAATATCGATAACATCTTTTCTGGCACCTTTGGGGATTATAATTCATGGACAAAGTCTCTATTTCGTTTCTTTTCTTGAACATTTTCTTTTCTTGAACATTTTCTTCATGACCTTCCAATCTAGGCCAATTTTCTAGACGGATTTCTTATGAACTTATCTCCATGTATCTTGGGTCCTTGTTTTCTCTTTCCATGTGGTCTCAATGAGAGTTTTGTTTGTTATTCTTCTTCTACCTTTCAGCTCTCTGTGGAGCATAGGTCTTCAAAAAACACTTCCCATGCCGTTGTGTTTCTTGCCATTTTTTTAAAGATTGTTTCATTTTGTTTGCTATGTTGACATCAAATTCATTTAGTGCACGTCCAGTCCAACTTCATTTCATATTCACAATATGTTGTTTGACTGACTCTTTCTCTATTCTTTCCTTTATAACTTCATTCCAGATTATGTCATACCGCCTAATGTTCACAAATGTTCTCAGACAGTTGGGGAAAAAAATGTATATATTTTGTGTTTGGTTGTATTATTGAACATTCGCGAGTTAAGATAGACACAGCCAGAAACGAGGAACTTAGTGGGTGTGTAAGAAGACTTATCAACCAACACAGAACTGGAGTCGTCAGTCGCTGGGCACTGCGGGACTTGCTGAGTCTTTTATCATGAGATATGAGCACCTATGGACGTGTTCAGAGTGCAATGATGATGACTCGCAAATAACTCAATTCGTGTCTCAGAACCATATATCTTTCTTTCTTGTGTTCGTCCCATGGTTGCTAAAGGAATCAGTAGTGGGCTGTAACGTACACCCCTAAAGGTATGGTGACAGCTTTACAAAAAAGGCACTCGACAAAATACTGGCGTTACTTCCTATACGTGGAAGTGAACTTTTTTTTATTTCCTTTCTTGAGTATCTAACATATTATCGCCATGTAGTTGGATTTGTTTACATATCCTTATATATATTTTGCGTGTTGTTGTTTGTTGTTCGAGCTGAAGGCCTACTTGGCCGAAACGTCGATTTTTGTTTTGTCCATTACCACGCAAAGCTGTCACTATACCACTTTTTTTTTTTTTTTAGAGTTGCTATCCTATATGAGCCTTCCTCAGAAAACAAGAACACAAACGAACAACGAAATGAAGTAAACTCTATTACATCTAGGATAACTGGTAAATCAAGGAGAAATAAACAGGAAGAAGAGATGAAATGATGAAACGAAAAAGAGAGGTGCTACATGACGGAGGATACAAATGGATAAAATAAGTACGCTTATATATATATATATATATATATATATATATATATATATATATATATATATATATATATATAATACAAGCTAGACAACTGAAACAAGGCCCAAACGTATCCAGGAGTAGATTATTGTGACTCAAGTGAGACACCGGAGATGGAGGGACAAGGGGGATGGGGGATGGGGGTTGTGGAAATCAGTCACGTGATTGGACGAAGAGGTGGTATTAGATTGAGGAGCAGTCAAGCGTGACACAGGTAATCACTAGAGATCACCATCAAGTACCATGCCTGATGGCGTAGGTGATCATGTCTCTACACAACTTTCGATCTCGACAGTTGTTTATAATTTATCTTGTTGACTTTCTGGCTAGCCATTTTCTTAAGCTGTCTGGTATTTTTTCTTTTTGCTTCCTCTATCTCTTCGCCACTCAACTTTCCCGGTTGTTACAATATATTCCAGCTCTTCCTTTCTCAATACACCGCCACACAAAAAATGACGATTGTTTCTTCATAATATTGGAAATTAGCTAGCTCTTTGCTTTGGCCTCTTTCAGAACGTTTTCGTTACCCTTCTTAGCTGTCCATGGTATTCTCAACATTTTTCTGTCAAACCACATGTCTACAGTCTCCACTGATTTTCTTGTCTGTTGTCCTATTGTCCATGATAAATATCCATATGTTAAGACTAGCTCTACATAACATTTACGAGCTCGTTTTCTTGTTTATATTGTCAAAAATGGATAGCACAGTACTTTCCTCATTTTCTGGAAAGCTGATTTTGTCTGAGCCATTCTGCATCTCATCTCTGTTGTACATCTACCATCTGAGGTTAACATTGTTCCAAGACATTTAAATTCATTTACCTGTTTAAGTATTGTTCCACTTGTTGTTTTTTTTTATTCTACATTGCAGTGATGTCTTTTTCTTTGTTGTTACCAATACTTCTGTCTTTTTACTATTGAGGCTGAGTCCTTTATTTTATATTTCTTTCACTATAATATCTACATTCCTTGTAACTCATTTTTACTCGTAACAATTAAGACTATATCATCAGCATACCTTAGATTATTTATATTATGACCTCAAATTGTTATTCCAGACCTGCCCCTTATGTATCTTAAAATAATCTCACTATAAATATTAAACAAATCTGGTGACAATACACAATAATGCCTAACACCCTGTTTTATTTGTTGAAACATTCCCAATTGGTTTCCAGTTCTTATGGCCGCTGTTTGTTGCCAGTACGTGTTCTTTATTATTCTTAGATCTTTGCTGTCAACGCTTATGCCTTCTAAAATTGTGATTATTTCTTGGTGTAGGTATAAATCTGTTTTCACCTCTATGGCTCTTTCTACTAAAGATCTTATGATGTATATGGCATTGCTCGTTCCTTGACTTCTAAACGACACTGTTCATCGCTAATTTCTGGACTGATTTTGTTTCGCACTCTACGCATGATGATTCTTAGTAATATCTTAGTCATGTAACTCATAAGGCTTATTGTGCGATGATCATCGCATTCAACCGCACCAGATTTCTTTGGTAGGGCTATGAATATTGATTTGAGCAGGTCGTCTGGTATATATCCGCTGTTGTAGATATCATTCAATATTTTTGTTATTATTTCTATTCCAAAATCACTCATAGCTTCAATCTCTTCTTTAGTTATATTATCTTGTCCAGGGGCTTTTCTCGCTTTCATATTGCGCAAGGCGTCTTCCACTTCTTCTTTAGGTATTTCTGGTCCTTCACCATTATCCTTAATATTTACTTCTGTTCGTTCATCTTTATAAAGATCTTTAATTTATTCTGTCCATCGTTCCCTTATGTTTTCTAGTTCAATCAACGGTACTCCTTCCTTTGATTTTAAACATCCAGTTTTTAAATACGTTTTTCTTCCTGTTAATTCTTCAATTTGTTTATGCTTTGGCATCGCTTTTTTGCTGCATTTCAATCTCTTTGCATCTCTCTTCTAGCCATGTTTCTTTAGTGTCATTGCATTTTATTATAATTTCTTTATTTAATCTCTTATACTAATCTTTATTTACCTTATTTCTTCTTCTTGTGTCAATTAGCTGTAAATTGTCACTTGTCATTCATTTATTTATTAAATCTGTCCTCACTGGTGGTATGAACTCTTTTGATGTTTGTTGCATTGATTCATTTAACATTTCCCACTGTTCATCAATGCTTTGTATCTTTTCTATTGCATTGTAACGGTACTGAGTTGTGGTGTTATCTTTGTCTTGCAGCTTCTTGTCTGATTTGAGTAAAACTAAATTTAACTTGATGTTAACTGATGCTCGTTTTGCAGCTTTTAATTTTACTCTAAGCTTTCCCACAACTGGTATGTGACCTCTATTGCAATCTGCCTCTGGTCTAGTTTTCACACATACCAGACTATTTCTAAATCTATAGCTTCAGGAGTTTAGCACATGGTGACTAATAATTTTACAAACTCTAAGAATTAACAATGGAAGATAGATACACCTGTGTATCTACGAAAATTACAAACAAAATAAACGAAAATACAGAATAAAGAAGGCAGCCTGGGTCTATGTGTTAAATAATAGCTATCAGTACAACGATTTGTCGATAAAAATCCTTGCTTGGTTCAGTTCTCTCCATCTCCACCCTGATGTTGTTGTTGTTATGGATCCAGCGGCCTGTGAGCTGACGCCCATCTGCCCAACGCCTTGTAATATCTGCCGGTATTCCCCGCCCCCATGATCAAATGCCTATCACTTAATAGTAAGTCGCTCATTATCATGCACAGCTGTTGTGATCATATTTTAGCAGTGTTGGTAAATTGTCTCAGATCTGAAACATGACTTGAGTATAATTCTGCCACGGTGGTTTACAAATGATCATAACAGACGCTATGGCTTTACATTTATATAATTGTGGTTACATTATGATTATTTTACACCAGAAATGGTCCATTTATATTTTAGATTGTGAAATATTTCTTCTTACCAATGTTATTTGACGAAAATGAGCAATAGCATAACAATAAACTACTCTAGAATATTAATATTTTTTGTCCAGTGTCACAAATTTGAACCGCTCCAATAAAATATTAATCTCAAGAATGAGTGGAATGCATTTTCTTAAGGAGATCTTCATGAATACATGTATCAACATTTGTATCATCATCATCATGTGCCATACCGGTTAGCGCAGGCGATCATGTCCTTCCACAATCTTCTATCCACAGTGCATCGCATCAGTTCTGTTGTTGACTGTTTTCCATGCCATGACACCAAGCTATCTAGTATTTTCTCCCTTTGTCGTTCGCGATATTTATTTCCTTTTATTTTGCCAGTTGTAACCAAGTATTCCAACTTTCCTCTTCTCATGATGTGCCCAAAAAATGTTGATTGTTTCTTTCGGATGTTTTTTTTTAGGAGTTCCCTTTTTGTGTTGGCATCTTTAAGAATTTCCTCATTGGTCTTTTTAGCTGTCCATGCAACTTTCAACATTCTTCTGAGAAATCCCATCTCTGTGGCCTCTAATCATATTTTCATTTGTTCGTCTGCTGTCCATGATTTGCTTCCATAGGTCAAAATTGGTTCCATATAGCACCAATGAACTCTCTTTCCCAATTCTATTGACATAGATTTGTTGTATAAGATATTTTTCATTTTCTGAAATGCTATTTTGGCCTGAGTTATTCTGCTTTTTATTTCTGTGGTGCATCTTCCATCAGTTGTTATTACTGTGCCCAAGTATTTGACGCGTTGAACTTGTTTCAGATTTGTTCTGTTTATTTTTTTATGCTGCATGATGGTGATGATTGTTTCTTTGATATGACAATTACTTCTGTTTTCCTACTATTCAGTCTGAGACCTTTTTTGTTGCTTTCTTTTACTATAATGTCTATCATTTCTTGTAGTTCATTCTCTGTCTCTGCTATTAAGACTGTGTCATCCGCATATCGCAAATTATTTATGTTGTGACCGTTGACTTCAATTCCTTTTTTGTCTACTATTGATCTCATGTTTTCGCTGTAGAGTGAAAACAAAATCGGCGACAGAACACAGCCATGTCTGACTCCTTGTTTTATAAATTGAAATTATCCTAATAGGTTGCTAATTCGTATAGCTGCTGTTTGTTGTCAGTACATGTTTTTTTATGATTCGCAGATCCTTGCCATCAATGTTTAATTTTTCCAGCATATTGATTATTTCCACATGCTTTACTTTGTCACATGCTTTACTTTGTCACATGCTTTTGTGTAGCCTCTAAAGCACATATATGGAGCCGCGATAGCTTAGTGGTTAGTGAACTGGACTACAAAGGACACGAGGTAGGGTTCGATCCCAACCGACGGCTTCCGGGTTCACCCAGCTTTAAATGGGTACCGGATTTTTTTCTGGGGAAGTAAAGTGGCACGGGCGTAATACCGGCCACATTACCCCAAAAATCATGTGCTGAAGGTCTATAAATTTATGGTCAGTAACACCATATTCCCTAAACGCCACTTGGCGTGACGGGGGTACAAAAAATAAAAAAGCACATATATATCGATTCTTCTTTACTTCTATAGATCTTTCTATCAACATTTTTATGATTATGAGAAAAATGCAACTTTGCGACTGGAATAAACAGCCGTTTCTAATCAAAGCGTCTACAAAGTTGAGTTCAACTTGATCAGGAATAATGCACACACAGTAATTATCATGATTTATTTTGCAGACATTGTAATTACAGGAAATTATTTTATAAATATCAATTACTGGAATCATTTATAGACATAGCACCATGAACGTCTTTACAAACAGCGCAGTGTTTGGAATTAATGTACATACACAACAATAATACACATTAATTATCAGAAATATAGATACATTATTAATCAGAAATTAATTTATAGATCCGGCAATTATCGTGCATTAATTTATAGATACAGAATTATCATAATTTAATTGATGGACTGAACAAATACCAGGAATTAATCTATATACACATTTATTGTTTGTGCTCCCCGACAAATAAAAGGAAGTTAACCGTGCGTAAATTGTTTTTTACTGTGGGTTTAGTTTAGTTTAGTTATAGTTTAGTCGACAGAACATATAGTGCTCAGATACCATCCTTTGCACATTCCTCAGTTGAAATCACGTCCGCTACACATTAACAAAGTAACCTAAGATGTCTTCAGCTTAGGTGCACGAAGTCCGTAGCACCGGCGAAGAATTTGACATCCGCCTCCTTAGTACGACATGCAAGGCAGATGACAGCGGTTATATTCTTGTCTCCTCTGACTGTGGACACGGACTTAGTAGCCATCATCGTTATCATTATCCGGTCGCATGTCTTTGCAGAACGTTGCATTCACTACAGACCGTGTGAAAGAATCTCTGTCTCTAGCCTGATCTCCCGCAGAACGTTGCATTCACCACAGACCGTGTGAAAGAATCTCTGTCTCTAGCCTGATCTCCCGCAGAACGTTGCATTCACCACAGACCGTGTGAAAGAATCTCTGTCTCTAGTCAGATCTCCCCCAGAACGTTGCATTCACCACAGACCGTGTGAAAGAATCTCTGTATCTAGCCTGATCTCCCGCAGAACGTTGCATTCACCACAGACCGTGTGAAAGAATCTCTGTCTCTAGTCAGATCTCCCCCAGAACGTTGCATTCACCACAGACCGTGTGAAAGAATCTCTGTCTCTAGCCTGATCTCCCGCAGAACGTTGCATTCACCACAGACCGTGTGAAAGAATCTCTGTCTCTAGCCTGATCTCCCGCAGAACGTTGCATTCACCACAGACCGTGTGAAAGAATCTCTGTCTCTAGCCTGATCTCCCGCAGAACGTTGCATTCACCACAGACCGTGTGAAAGAATCTCTGTCTCTAGCCTGATCTCCCGCAGAACGTTGCATTCACCACAGACCGTCTTAAAGAAACTCTGTCTCTAGCCATTTCTTCCCACTTCTTCTTTTGTCATGTTTAAGGTCTCCTTGATGTCTTGAAACCACCTTCTTCTTGGTCTGCCCTGATGCGTCGCCCAGGAATCATGCCGTCCATTATTGTTTTTTTTTTTCCAGCCCGCTGTCTTTTGACAATAGGAACAAGAAAACGAGTTCTTAAATGTTATGTAGAGCCAATCTTAACATATGCATGTGAATCATGTACAATAGGACAACAGACAAGAAAATCACTGGATGCTGTAGAAATGTGGTTTTACAGAAGAATGTTGAGAATATCATGGACAGCTAAGAAGAGTAATGAAAACGTTCTGAAAGAGGTCAAAGCAAAAAGGGAGCTAATTTCAAATATTATGAAGAAATGATCATCATTTTCTGGCCATGTAATGAGAAGGGAACAGTTGGAATATATAGTGACAACTGGGAAAATTAAGAGACGAAAAGATAGAGGGAAGCAAAAAGACAAAAAACCAGATAACTTAAGAGAATGGCTTGGTAGAAGGTCAACAACAGAAATGATAAATTGCTGTCGAGATCAAAAGTTGTGGAAAGACATGATCACCTACGCGAGCAGGCCCGGTACTTGATGATGATGATGATGATGATGATGATGATGATGATAATGATGTGTTATTTGACGTGACAATACAAATCTTATTTCCTCTATAGAATGGAGGTTACGAGCTAGTTATTTTTATGTTTAAATTGTTGAATAAGTCTTCATTGTTCTTTTCCGTTACCCAATGTGTCTTAAGGATTTTTCTGCAGCATTTTGCTTCAAAGATTCTACTTTCTTTCTTGCTGTTTCACGAGATTGTCCATGATTCGCAACCGTATATTGCTATCAGGAAGGTACATGTCCCTAGTAATTTTAATGTTACTGACTTGCTAGTATTTTGTGCGACATGTTCATCGTGACGTTTAATTTGTGTGTTGCTTTTTCTAAACTTGTTTTGATCTCTTTCTGGCAGTCTTCACACAGACGAAATTAAAGTAGGTTTACAGTAAATTGCAATATCATCGCCTTTTAGTCAAATTCTTCATTTCTTACTCTCAGACCAATATCTATTGACCTTTCGAGCCGTAGCCGGCCCACGGGGCGTAGACCCAGATACTCCTTCTCTTATCTAAATTTTTATTTTAGCAGTTTTCAATCTTTGTAAAGATATTTTATCAAATCTCGCCATTTGTCTCTGTTCTGTGCAAGCAGCTCTGTCGCATTGAGGGAACTGATTCCTGCTGCTTTTGTCTCTCTCATCAATGTTCTTCTCAGTGTCTCTCTGGGTCTTCTTCTTTTTCTCTTACCTGTTGTTTCCCACATGAGGGCTTGCTTTACTATTCGGTTATTATCTCTTCTCATCACATGTCCAGCATATGACTATCGTCTTTTCTTGATTACTGAAGATATTAGTGGTTGATTGGCGATTGGTCTCTCAGACCAATATGTTATAGATTAATTAGTTTCCATGGTTACCTCGGTAAGGCGGACAAAAATGTTGATACGTTCTTGTTCGTTAACAATAACGTCAACTGTCAGCTATGGTTTGCTAACCGAATTTTCTTCTCTGTGGCAATGAGATGGTAAATGAAGATGAGTATGACACAGTTCTGTCATGTCTTCAATCTTATTGGTCTCCGCTTGAACAAAGATGAAAAGTTGGAGCTGAAAATCGAAAATAGTTAAAACAAAATAGTGTATGTCAGCTGTCAGGTTAGATATCTGGCCCTTTTCGTCTTGTCAGACGGTCTAGTGGAGGCTATTGTGTATATGGCCCTTTTCGTCTTGTCAGACGGTCTAGTGGAGGCTATTGTGTATATGGCCCTTTTCGTCTTGTCAGACGGTGAGGAAATTGTGTATATGGCCCTTTTCGTCTTGTCAGACGGTGAGGATATTGTGTATATGGCCCTTTTCGTCTTGTCAGACGGTGAGGATATTGTGTATATGGCCCTTTTCGTCTTGTCATACGGTCTAGTGGAGGCTATTGTGTATATGGCCCTTTTCGTCTTGTCAGACGGTGAGGATATTGTGTATATGGCCCTTTTCGTCTTGTCAGACGGTGAGGATATTGTGTATATGGCCCTTTTCGTCTTGTCATACGGTGAGGATATTGTGTATATGGCCCTTTTCGTCTTGTCATACGGTCTAGTGGAGGCTATTGCGTATATGGCCCTTTTCGTCTTGTCAAACGGTCTAGTGGAGGCTATTGTGTATATGGCCCTTTTCGTCTTGTCAGACGGTCTAGTGGAGGCTATTGTGTATATGGCCCTTTTCGTCTTGTCAGACGGTCTAGTGGAGGCTATTGTGTATATGGCCCTTTTCGTCTTGTCAGACGGTCTAGTGGAGGCTATTGCGTATATGGCCCTTTTCGTCTTGTCAGACGGTCTAGTGGAGGCTATTGTGTATATGGCCCTTTTCGTCTTGTCAGACGGTCTAGTGGAGGCTATTGTGTATATGGCCCTTTTCGTCTTGTCAGACGGTCTAGTGGAGGCTATTGTGTATATGGCCCTTTTCGTCTTGTCAGACGGTCTAGTGGAGGCTATTGTGTATATGGCCCTTTTCGTCTTGTCAGACGGTCTAGTGGAGGCTATTGTGTATATGGCCCTTTTCGTCTTGTCAGACGGTCTAGTGGAGGCTATTGCGTATATGGCCCTTTTCGTCTTGTCAGACGGTCTAGTGGAGGCTATTGTGTATATGGCCCTTTTCGTCTTGTCAGACGGTCTAGTGGAGGCTATTGTGTATATGGCCCTTTTCGTCTTGTCAGACGGTCTAGTGGAGGCTATTGTGTATATGGCCCTTTTCGTCTTGTCAGACGGTCTAGTGGAGGCTATTGTGTATATGGCGTTTTTCGTCTTGTCAGACGGTCTAGTGGAGGCTATTGTGTATATGGCCCTTTTCGTCTTGTCAGACGGTCTAGTGGAGGCTATTGCGTATATGGCCCTTTTCGTCTTGTCAGACGGTCTAGTGGAGGCTATTGCGTATATGGCCCTTTTCGTCTTGTCAGACGGTCTAGTGGAGGCTATTGTGTATATGGCCCTTTTCGTCTTGTCAGACGGTCTAGTGGAGGCTATTGTGTATATGGCCCTTTTCGTCTTGTCAGACGGTCTAGTGGAGGCTATTGTGTATTTTTTTAGGTTTTGTTTTTGTCAAACAGCTTCTCTCGTGGCTAATTCTACCAATGTTTGACAAACACATATGGCCACAGAATGAACAAGTCAGGCCCACTGATCCACAGGGTTTTCCATCCTTTTTCATGAGTCTTTTCTCTTCTAAGTTTTGCTTTAGCACAGTCTAAAATGATATTGTACCATTCCTTATACATGCTCTCCGTGATGTGCGATCACTTGCCAGATGTTCCCAGTCATTTTCACAGACGGAGAAGTCATTCAGAGATGATTTACAGATATCTATCGTCTATCAGGTTAGACACAATTAAACAAACAAACGTTTCGACTCAAAAGATCTTCTCCCTTTGTGCCTAAGGTTACTTTGCTTCAGTTTCGTGTAGTTTCCATACCTATTCTAACTACTCATCATACATTGCCGCTACTCAGTGTTTGTCTTGCGTCAACTTCGTTAGTTCGACATTTATTTAGCTTCTAATTTGTATTCGTAGCATCACTTCATGGAACCAGATTGCACCACATGAAAAACTAGAAATCCAAGCCAGAAAACACTGCAGCAAACAACCACCAGCCCTAAACCTGATTTCACTAGACGGCCACCCCGGCCTGCCCACCAACACGACGTCACTCATCTAAATCTGCGGGAAAAAATAAAGGAAACATTTCAATAATATTCACTGATTTTCGTCTATAATCTTCTTCTGCGGTCATGACGTCATTCAGACTAGGAAGGGGCCTCGGTAGCCTCGTCGGGGAAACCACCCGACTGGACTACCGACGTTCGAACAACCCGTGTTCGATTCCCGCTGGGAGCAGTGTGAATTGTACTCGTGGTTGGAAAAAAAATACCCCCACGGTCGACCCAGCCGTTGGCAGGAATGGGTACCAGGGTATTACATTGGGAAGGTGAGGAATGTCGCTTCGCATCTGAGTTTCGATACTTGAGGCGACACTATCCAGAAATCTCCGAACATTTCTGAATAAGCGGCCGAGCACATATGGGTGGAAACTCACGTGCTAAGACGCCGGTTCAATTCTCTAACTTTACCTTTACCTTTATCAGACTAGGACTCCGGACTTTTCTTATGACGTCAGCTGTCTGTTTCAGTGATTCGGTTGCCCTGTATAGTTTCTCTTCCATGGAGGTGGGTGTGGACCACATTGTCCTTCTCAGGCATGTGTGCTGGGGGCATTCCTGTAGAACGTGTTTAGTTGTCATCTTATCCAGGATACAGTGGCACTGGCTGGTAGTTCCTATTTTGAGTTTGGTGAACATGTGGTTTCTCATTCTGTTGTGGCCAGTGCGTAGGCGAAGTATGATGGCTTGATCCCTCCTTGATAGTTGGAGGTATCCACCACTCTGACTGAGTACATGTTACAACGTTGCACTATGTTCTGTACCAATGGTCCAGTGCATCCGATTTCTGCCAGTATTTTATTCAGGTATGCTTTCCTTAGCCTTTGATTGTCCCCAATCTTCTTGCGAGTTGTCTGTAATAATAATCATCATCGTGTGCCATACCCGTTGGTGTCGACGATCATGTCCTTCCACAATCTTCTATTCACGTGCATCGTATCAGTTCTATTATTGACTGTTTTCCATGCCATGACACCAAGCTATGCAGTATTTTCTCTTTTTATCGTCCACGATCTCTCTTTCCCTGTATTTTGCCAGTTGTAACCAAGTATTTCAACTTTCCTCTTCTCATGATGTGCCAGGAAAATGTTGACTGTTTCTTTCTGATGTTTTTTTTCTATGAGCGCCCATTTTCGTGTTGGTCTCTTTGAGCTGGTCTCCTCTCATTAGTATTTTTAACTGTCCAAATATCATCATCACCATCATGTGCCGTACTGGTTGGCGTTGGCGATCATGTCCTTCCACAATCTTCTATCCACAGTGCATCGTATGATGTCCAACTATCTATAATAAAAATAGATAATAATAACAGTAGCAATAACAGCAACGGCAGGATTCGCAAACGGATAGAGAATTTCTTCGGGGCATTTAAAATCTCAGGGAGCCGCGATGGCTCAGTGGTTAGTGAACTGAACTACAAAGGACAAGAGGTCAGGTTCGATCCTGATCGATGGCTTTCATGTTCACCCAGCCTTAAATGGGTACCGGATTTTTTTTTTCCCCTGGAGAAAAAAAAACGGCACGATCTGACCGAAACGGTACTGACCACATTACTCCTAAAATCATGTGATGAAGGTCTATAAACAAATTATGGTCATTAACACAATATTCCCCATACGTGACGGTTTTTTTTTTACTTTTTTTGTTTTTTAACAATTTCAAATTGCTGTAGAAAATATAAGAGGAGACTATTCCGGCATCTGCGAAGATCCAGACTTTACAGCTAGAAGTTCTCAAATTTGAAATGAAATGTTGTGAGAAAAGGCGGGTAGTACGTCGTCTGCGGGCTATAATGAAAAACAAAAGCACACGAAATTATTCTTATTTCTTATATCTTATTATAAGAAATTATATATTAAAATAAACAAATGAGTTGTTTTGCCTATCTAGAAAGAATTCCATGCGATTCCTTACCATATAGTGCATATATATATTCTTTCGCCAGTTTTTACCTCTGACGAAGTCCCTAGAAACTAGGAACTGAGTGTTGCGTGTTAATCCATTTTCCCCTGGCAGCCGTGTGCACAGTGGTCCCTCGCCGCACAGGCAGATAACTCCGACTTCGGAGGTACTCATATTTTTCCCGTCGATGAGTAATTGACGTTTCAAGCCGGGTCTCGCTGCTGAGGCCTGGGGTGGTTGCCGCAGAGAGAAATCATAAATGAAAATCGTAACCGGTGTAGCCGGGACTTGAACCCATAACCTCTCTGTCTCGAGGTCGGCGTCTTGCCTCAAGACCAACCAGTCCTCTCCCCCCCCCCCCAAGTGCATATATTAAAAGAAAAGGGAGAAGGGCTAAAGGCAAACCTAGAGTGATATCAGACAACATCAAAGAAGCGCTACAACAACTGACAAAGAGTGAAGCCGCTAAAAGGGCGATAACCGGAACTTTGTATCCACTTCCACACCCGAGTGGGTACAAGAGGAAGTGAAGAAAAAAAATAGAAAGAGAGAATGGACTGGGCGTCTGAACAAAATAAAATGAAACCAATCTGCAGCTCCAGCGAATTACATAGAAACATAAAAACATCAGGCTATAGAGCAAAAAAAAAACCCCAGAAAAAAAAGAAACAAATCGAATCAAGCTTTTATACAAGACAAAAAAACAAAACAAAATAAAAAACAAAAAATTTACACAAAATTCGGACATCCTAGGGCAGACAGTGGGATTTAAAAAAAAAAAAGAAGAGAATGATAATAATGATAATTATAATAATAATTATGTTACATCTTCTCAATAATATGGTGCAGAAACATGGACTTTAGACAAGAAAACAGAACAGAGAATTGAAGCCTTTGAAATGTCGATATATAGAAGAATAGGTAGAATTGGATGGAAGGTAAAGAAAACAAACGACGAAGTCTTAAAACAACTAAAAATGAAAAGAGAACTACTAAGCACAATTCAAACAAGACAAATGCGGTTTTTGGGCCATGTTAAAAGACACTTCCGTGGAGTTTAAAGGACTTCCGTCTCCAAGATGGCGGATCTAGTCCACGTCCTCTCGATCGCAGAAAGTGCATCCAGGGTATGATTAATTTCGGTTCTCCGTTGCACTTTTCTGCGTTAAAGTCAAAATGATGATATACGAGTAATACATCTGTGCCGCTAAAGCGAGGTCGTAGGCCGACAACAGTCCGTTTTTGACAAATCAAGTGTTGTGAATGTGACCTTCCACCCTCTAGACTTGATCTGCGCTTTACGTCACATTGTTGCTGTTCATGACCGTTGTTGGAATTCCTTGACGCAAGTTATTTACATGTTACTCATTAATGTAAACTACATCGTCAGCCGCAGTTTTGTTTCTTTGTGGAATTTGCTTTGTGTTTTGTTCGTCGTAGGCTGCTTACACTGGAGTAATCAGAAATCTAAAGGGAGCGAGATTGTGTGTTTGATATTGTTGTGTGCTACGTCATCGTAATGGTTCCCTAGACCGGCCGTGCGCTGATCTTACGGTCTGCTGTTTGATGTGTGACGGGAATAGTTTGACAACTAACTGTGTGTCTATATGTTCGGAATTGGAGTCAACAACGATGGCCTAACATCATCAAGTGCTACGACGATCATCATTTACAAGAGGACGTGAATTACCGGTATATGGGGATATGCGGCGGGAACAATTGAAGGCTATGCATGAAAAGCTCTGTAATAGTCACCTCTAGTTACCCGGGCAGATGGTGCTCGTAAACCTGGGAGGGCAGACCGTCTAAGGGCAGAATCCCCCTACATAAAAGATCATCTGCTGCCTTGCAGGAAGATTGGGGACAATCAAAGGTTAAGGAAAGCAAACCTGAACAAAATGCTGGCTGAAATCGGATGCACTGGGCCACTGGCGCAGAACACAGCGCAACGTTTTAACAGGTATTCAAGCAGTAATTTTCAATAATAATTGAATAAAATTCAATAATAATTGGATGAAAAGAAAACAAAAGATGAAGTCTTAAAACAAGTAAAAATGAAAAGAAAACTACTAAACACAATTGAAACAAGGGAGTCGCGATAGCTTAGTGGTTAGTGAACTTGACTACGAAGGACAAGAGGTAGGGTTCGATCCCAACCGACGGCTACCAGGTTCAGCCAGCCTTAAATGGGTACCGGATTTTTTTCTGGGAAAGTAAAGCGGCATGGGCATAATACCGACCACATTACCCCAAAAATCATGTGCTGAAGGTCTGTAAAATGTATGGTCACTAACACCATATTCACTATACGCCACTTGGCGTGACGGTAGTACTTTACTTTTACTTTACAATTCAAACAAGACAAATGCGATTTTTAGGCCATGTTAAAAGACACAACAGCCTGCTATAAGTAATCTTTGAGAGAAAAGTAAAAGAGGCAGAGGCAGACCAAGACTAACATGGACGAGTAACATCAAAATATGAACAAATCAGTCTATGACAGCTGCACCATCAAAGCAAGAGACAGAGCAGAATGGCGTTCCATGGTAGTCAACCTTCGTTACGGAGATAATATGATAATAATATAATGATAAATAATACTCGATGATAATAATAAAATTCACACACAACAATCAATAGATAACAACTTTGGGACAGGTTAAAATTTATAGGCCAATACTTAAAAAAAAAATGGAGTGTGGAAGATTCATCCTTTAAGAAGTCATTGGATTATCGTATTAGAATGCGTGGGAAGCCAAGAATCCGTGCATGCGGCTATAAAAGAGTTGAATCATGCTGACCCTAATATTGCGAAAGTGCCGCTCGAATGTGCTGACTGGCGATTTGTTGCCATTTATAGAAATAATTTTAAAATTACAATCGGATTTTTTTAAGGTGAAACAATATTATGTATTACTCGTAATCAGTATTAATATTTGAGCTCAAAACGTGCACATTCTTCTGCATACAAGTTCTAGTCGTCATTAGTTAACCCTTTCGGTTCTGTTAATATCATTGCAGTCGCATTTGATTGTGTTTTCTTTCTTTATTGTACTTCTGCGGTTCTTATTTTTTAAATTCCTGTGGATTGTCTTTAACAGGACAATTTTAGCAATGGAAAAAAAAATGGGTTTAAAAATGTAGTAGAGACAGACTTCAACAATAGAACAATACCGACGTTTCTGACAAGCCTATAAGGAAGATCAAAATATTCTTGGAGAAAACAGGTTGAAGCAGAGATGACGAGACTGGGGAAGATATGGAATGATCTTAAAAGAATGGCTTCGAAAGTGTTTGTTGAAGACCTATGTTCCACAGGGAGCTGAAAGTGTTTGTTGAAGACCTATGTTCCACAGGGAGCTGAAAGTGTTTGTTGAAGACCTATGTTCCACAGGGAGCTGAAAGTGTTTGTTGAAGACCTATGTTCCACAGGGAGCTGAAAGTGTTTGTTGAAGACCTATGTTCCACAGGGAGCTGAAAGTGTTTGTTGAAGACCTAAGTTCCACAGGGAGCTGAAAGTGTTTGTTGAAGACCTATGTTCCACAGGGAGCTGAAAGTGTTTGTTGAAGACCTATGTTCCACAGGGAGCTGAAAGTGTTTGTTGAAGACCTATGTTCCACAGGGAGCTGAAAGTGTTTGTTGAAGACCTAAGTTCCACAGGGAACTGAAAGTGTTTGTTGAAGACCTATGTTCCACAGGGAGCTGAAAGTGTTTGTTGAAGGCCTATGTTCCACAGGGAGCTGAAAGTGTTTATTGAAGACCTATGTTCCACAGGGAGCTGAAAGTGTTTGTTGAAGACCTATGTTCCACAGGGAGCTGAAAGTGTTAAAGGAGAAGGAAGAACAATAAGAAAAAGAAGAAGAAGAAGGAAGTTAAGTCATATAAAAGATTAATAAATCAAATTAAAGATGAGTGAGTTTACTCAAATAAATGATAAGTGAGTTAAGAAAAAAAATGATGAATGACTTAAGTCAAATAGATGATGAATGAGGTAAATCAGATACATGATGCGTGAGTTAAGTCAAATAAATGATGAGTGAGTTAAGATAAATAAATGATGAGCGAGTTAACTCAAATAAATGATGAGTGAGTTAAGTCAAATAAATGATGAGTGAGTTAACTCAACTCAGCCCGGTTACGTCAGGCCGGTTACGGCTCGAAAGGTCAATAGACAGACAGACAGACAGACAGACAGACAGACAGACAGACAGACAGACAGACAGACAGACAGACAGACAGACAGGCAGGCAGTCAGGCAGGCAGGCAGGCAGGCAGACAGACAGACAGACAGACAGACAGACAGACAGACAGACAGACAGACAGACAGACAGGCAGGCAGGCAGGCAGACAGACAGACAGGCAGACAGACAGACAGACAGACAGACAGACAGACAGACAGACAGATGGATAGATAAATATATCGTTTGAGGTCGTTGTAGTGTAAAGACGGATGAAACACCGGGCAAAATACAAACACGAAATTGTATGTGGTAGCCATGCTAAGTGAGGAAAGAACACGCTAATTAAACGTTGTAGCCACACTTTTTCATTATTGTTGCAGGATAACAAACACGAAACAATTGCTGTCATGTTTGTTGAACATCAACCAATCGCTTGCTGCTGGAGCTACTGAGTTTAGAGCTCTGTGCACACCGTGAGCTGTGTTTTTTATCCGGATCGTGTTTCGATATTCCGATTGCTTACGATGAATGCTGATATCATATGACGAAGGACAGTTCAGCTGAAACAGTTCACTTGATGCCCCTTGGCCTTATGCCTTTTGGCGTGTACTGTAGCTGCTATGACGGGAATTGCAAGTTCCTTTCTTTGTTTGGATCCTTCAATGAGATGAGTTTTAATTCGGATGATTCCACTGGCACGGGCCGTTGAACAATTATGGATTTTCATGCGTTTGCAGTTATACCGGGACCTTTGACTAACCATTGTCATAACTGATGAAGACTCGTAGCCGAAACGTTTAATTATTGTTTGTTCTGTCTTTACTTAGTAAAACTGCCATATACAATTCTATGTGTATATTTTCCCCATTGACACTAACACCAGAGCGATGATGTTGCTATGAACTATTTATAGATTGTTTTGCTACTGTACTGATGTTATGGTAATTTGGGTAGTGGTGACAAGGTCAAGGCCTTAAGATATCCTATTTTGTTTCCTATATCGAGACTTCCGATTGAGTTATATATATATATTTTTATTTACATTAATGACCAGAACATATGTAATCGCATTAACGAGTTAGGTTAATTAGCTTTTATCAATCTTGTTTTGTATTGCATAATTATAAAGGTTCCACTCTCCCCAGCTTATAACTCAAATGTTCTTGAGCCGACACTGCCATGGCAAACTATTGATTTATCACTAATTACAAATTATACGCCAACTATACAATATGTCGGAAGCAAATTGGTCCACAAAGAGAGGCTCATAATATCTTCCTATTATACTCCTCAAGAGCACACATGCTATCATATCATATAACAGGCCTAATGTATGTCTAAATTTAGGCGTAGTGCGGAGGAGATCATTGGAAACTGATCCTGTCATTCATCTCAATATCCCTTTCTACGTAGAGAAGTAATCCAAAGTCTCTAATGGTTCAGTTGCTTAGCAACCGGACCAATCAAAATCCTGGGATGAGCGTCTTTGCAGCTCGCGCATAACTAAAATCGCGGCCTGGGAGTGACCCACATCTGAATAATTAAGCCAGAAACGGTTTTCCATCTTCCCAATTTTTTCTTCTCCTGTTTTTACCCTGGAACGAAGTCATTTCCAACAACTCTCAACTCAGACCCTCTCCAAAAAAAATCATTATGCCTATTACGTCATAACACAGAGTTGCCATGGAAACGAGTAAAGATAATTATCTCGTTTTGTTCTTAGTGTTGAAGTGGGGCAGGGGAACGGCGGATGGCAATTTGAGAGGACAAGGATTTGAATTTGGGGGTTTCTTTTATTATTTCAGCAATTCGGCGAATTAATGAGGAAAGGTTATAGGTCAACTGACTGTCATCCGTCTGGGAGCTAAGGAGGTATTCTCATGGTTAGTAGGCGGATGCCATTTGAAATTGGGTGTGGCTTTGCTTCTTTTCTTCTTTTTTAAAAATATAAAACAGAACATTACTGCTAGAGGGTGTTGATAATGGTATTTGGGGTTCAGCCGAACAATTAATTGCGTTTGGTTGTACTTTTGAAATTGTGACTTGTAGAAATATTCAAGGGTGAGTCGGCAAGCGCGTTATTCGCCGGAACAGCGATAAGGCTGGCTCTTAGATATTCGAAGTAAAGAGAAGATGTATCTGTCTACTCCTTCTTTAATTCTTCTACTACTACTTGTGTTGTGAATCAATTCAGAGGAAGAGGTATGTTTACAGCACTCGGAAAAAATGACAAATAATCAACAACAGAAAAAAATATGGACCAAAGCAGGATCAAACCCGTACTCAGTGGCACAGCGCCTTGCCACGAAAAGCCAAACGCTTACTTGTGTTGTGTAGCGTGGCAGAGAGGAGAAATGTGTTGTTTGTTTTCTGACCTTCACTAGCTCTGTAGCTTGAGTTGTCATGTTGAATTTACTTAATGCCCTCTCTGAGTTTATCTTTGGCTCCATACCATGTTATTTCTTTGTACATGTAATACGCTCCTGCTACAAGTTGCTTAGGCTCAATTTTGTTGAGATGTCCAAACCATTTGTTTCTGTGTCGTTCAGAAGGTCTATAGTCAATAGCTGATGCTATAAACCCACCACTTTTCTCAAAGTCTTATCCGATAACGCGATAGCTCAGTGGTTAGTGAACTGGACTACCACGGACAAGGGGTAGGGTTCGATCCCAACCGACGGCTTCCGAATTCACCCAGCCTTAAATGGGTACCGGATTTTTTCTGGGAAAGTAAAGCAGCACGGGCGTAATACTGACCACATTACCCCAAAAATCATGTGCTGAAGGTCTGTAAAATATAGGGTCACTAACATCATATTTCCCTATACGTCACTTGGCGTGACGGGGGTACTTTACTTTCTTTTTTTTTTTACTTATCCATGTAGATGATACACAATTGTGGTGACATTAGACAGTCTTATCTTACATCTGTTGTTACTGGGGCACCAGTTTATCACGCCTACAGTTGTTCTCATGGCAATTTCCATTTTTTTCCCCACCCACCCATCCATTCATCCATCCGTCCGTCCGTCCGTCCGTCCGTCCGTCCATCTGTCCTGTCCTGTCCTGTCCTGTCCTGTCCTGTCCTGTCCTGTCCTGTCCTGTCCTGTCCTGCCCTCTCCTGCCCTGCCTTGCCCTGCCCTGCCCTATCTTGCCCTATCTTGTCCTGTCCTGCCCTATCTGTCTATCTAGAGCGTAAGACGGCAAATAAGGAGGAAGCTCTGGACTTTCTATGTCCGACGATCTTTGTTATCAAACATCAGACCTTACACAAGCCACTCGTTGTATATGCCACACGTCCCTGGTCTGGACGAATTCGGAAAATTATGCCTGCTGTTGTTGCCTCTCGGTGTCCCTTTTAGTGTTTCTCTAGGTCGGCCTCTTTTCCTCTTACCCTCTGGTTCTCATTTGAGGGACAGCTTTTAGACACTCTTGTTGTCCCTCCTCATCACACGAACAACGTATAACCACCTTCTTCTCTTGATTAGAGATAACGTTTTTGGATGCTCTGTAATCTCCCTTATTTCTGCACTAGCTTTCAACTTATTTCCTGGTACACAGAGTATTTTCCTGAGGTATTTGTTTTCATATTCATCCAGTTTATTTTCTATTTCTTTAGTTGCTTTCCAACTCTCGCAGGCATAAGTATGGGTGAATAATACATTTAATCTGAAAATCGCGAGCCTTTGTTTTTGTGCTTAGTCATTTTGATTTCCGTATTTTATCAAGGTTTCTGACAGTATTTTTTTTTTCTTCTTACGATGCTGTAATATTGTTTAATGTCTCTTATTTTACATTAAAATATTCAAGTATCTTCTTAGCTTTTATTTTCTATTAACTCGATCAAAAGTTCTTTTTCTGATCTATAAATACAAAATATAATTATTTGTTGTATCTAATAGTCTTGCCACTAACTTGGTCAATGCAGGTGTGGGGTCTATGCATTCCTTTTCCTGCGCTGAAGTCAAACTTTGTTTTATTTAGTTGTACATTACTCGAGTATCTTTGCGCTCATTTTCTATACACGAATGAGGAGAGACGTCTCTCATTTTATTTTATTATCCTTGTTTTTTTCCAGATGAGCACATCAACATCTCTTTGCCAGTTAAGTTTTTCATGTCATGCCAGATTTAAGCTCTTCGACTATCTTCATCGGACAACATGTTCATAAGTGATCGGTCCTCCAAAACAGTCAATTACTTTAGATTTATCTTCTCATTTCACTTTCTATTTTAGACCCACTAGTTCTGGTTACTCTAGAACGTGTAATTTAGTTTATCTTCATTTGGTTGACCGTTTTTGTTTGTTCTTGTTTTATGAAGAAGGCCACGAATAGACCGAAACGTCATGATTTTATTGTGTTCATTTTTGTTAAGCAGTCACCAGACTTTGTAGGAGTGTAAGTAAAAAGTAAAGTACCCCCGTCACGCCAAGTGGCGTATAGGTAACATGATGTTAGTGACCCTGTATTTTACAGACCTTCAGCACATGATTGTTGTGGTAATGTGGTCGGTATTACGCCTGTGCTGCTTTACTTTCCCAGAAAAAAATCAGGTACCCATTTAAGCCTGGGCTTTAATCGGGAAGCCGTCGGTTGGGATCGAACCCTACCTCTTGTCCTTTATAGTCCAATTCACTAACCACTGAGCTATCGCGGCTCCCATGTAGGAGTGTACATTACACCATACCACTCGCTACCAGCTCTACCGCAGCACTGCAATTATTTGTTTCTTCCGTAAATTCTGTAGCGTGAAACGATCGAGAAATAAAACTTCGCTGGCTCACTTGTCTTCTCTCTTCTCCCTGTAGCGCTCTTGAATTTAAGCGACATCCCTCTTGATTTAAAGATCTGGGAGTCACGCAGGGCTGCAGGTTCACGAACATCATCGAGCGTTATGGTTATATACGGTTATATACGGTTATATACGGTTATACATGGTTATATATGGTTATACGATCTGTTCATCGCGAGGCCACATAGTACATCACTATGACATAACACGGACACCGTTTTACAACGGATGCACCCACAGCGCTTGATTCACCGGAAGGACCGCAGACTGGAGCACGAACATCGTTACACGGACGCAGCATGTTTCAAGTGGAGCCTTCAGCTTGGTGCAGCTATCCATAAGAAAGAGCTGGAAGCAGACGGCAACCGAACAAATCCTATGGCGGTTATTTTGAACCACTTTCGAAGCCAAGACGTAGTACGCACAACGACTTGACAATAAAGGAAGGTCGTATTCACACCGCCCGATTCATTCACCGAAAAAAAACCGTAGCTGTGCACGAACTCTGTAGCACTGGCTCAAAATACTTGCAGTGAAACTCCGGTTGATTTCTGCACAAGGATCTACATAAGAGAGCAGAAATTAATCAACCCCCGACGCAAATCATTAGTAATTTTGCTTCAACTTCTTGACAAACGTTGAAAGCGTCACGTGGTATATTATCCACTCCTGTGACTTTATTACTTAGGCTATTCTTTATTACCTGGGCTATTCTTTATTACCTGGGCTATTCTTTATTACCTGGGCTATTCTTTATTACTTGAAAGAAAAAAGAAGAAAAGTGCCCCCGTCACGCCACGTGGCGTATAGGGAAAATAAAAAAAATAAAAAAAATGGTATGTAAGAAGCTTTACGTGATAAGTGGACGACACAGACTAAACGACGTTTCGGCGTATAGGGAGTATGGTGTTAGTGACCATACATTTTACAGACCTTCGACACATACATTTTTGGGGTAATATGGTCGGTATTACGCCCGTGCCGCTGTACTTTCCCAGAAAAAAATCCGGTACCCATTTAAGGCTGGGTGAACCCGGAAGCCGTCGATTAGGATCAAACCATACCTCTTGTCCTTTGTAGTCCAGTTCACTAACCACTGAGCTATCGCGGCTCCATCTTTATTAGTTGGGCTATTCTTTATTACTTGGGCTATTCTTTATTACTTGGGCTAGTCTTTATTACTTGGGCTATTCTTTATTACTTGGGCTAGTCTTTATTACTTGGGCTAGTCTTTATTACTTGGGCTATTCTTTATTACTTGGGCTAGTCTTTATTACTTGGGCTATTCTTTATTACTTGGGCTAGTCTTTATTACTTGGGCTAGTCTTTATTACTTGGGCTAGTCTTTATTACTTGGGCTATTCTTTATTACTTGGGCTATTCTTTATTACTTGGGCTATTCTTTATTACTTGGGCTATTCTTTATTACTTGGGCTAGTCTTTATTACTTGGGATATTCTCCATTACTTGGGCTATTCTTTATTACGTTCCTAGCTTCTTCCTCTAGTATTAATCGTTCAGTATAGCGTTGGGTTGAAGATGTAAACATTACTTGTCAGATCGTTTGCGCATTGATTGTGTAGCCATTGAAGTATCCCATCATTCTTTTATCTCGGTTTCTTAAAATAATGACTTTCCATCATCATCACTTATTGTTGTGCATTGAATGATTTCATGTGTGTCACACGACTTTGATTTGTTGTTGTTGTAATAATGTTTCGAGGACTTCGTGAAAAGCTCATTAATGAGGAATTCCTTTCCCATGATGAATCACTGGAATGTTTCATGATTTTCTTGACATTACTTCTGGCTTCTACATGCTACATGTCTCACTCGCTGGCTTCTATATGCTACATGTCTCACTCGCTGGCTGCTACATGTCTCACTCGCTGGCTTCTATATGCTACATGTCTCACTCGCTGGCTTCTATATGCTACATGTCTCACTCGCTGGCTTCTATATGCTACATGTCTCACTCGCTGGCTTCTATATGCTACATGTCTCACTCGCTGGCTTCTATATGCTACATGTCTCACTCGCTGGCTTCTATATGCTACATGTCTCACTCGCTGGCTTCTATATGCTACATGTCTCACTCGCTGGCTTCTATATGCTACATGTCTCACTCGCTGGCTTCTACATGCTACATGTCTCACTCGCTGGCTTCTATATGCTACATGTCTCACTCGCTTGCTTCTACATGCTACATGTCTCACTCGCTGGCTTCTATATGCTACATGTCTCACTCGCTGGCTTCTACATGCTACATGTCTCACTCGCTGGCTTCTATATGCTACATGTCTCACTCGCTGGCTGCTACATGTCTCACTCGCTGGCTTCTATATGCTACATGTCTCACTCGCTGGCTTCTACATGCTACATGTCTCACTCGCTGGCTTCTATATGCTACATGTCTCACTCGCTGGCTTCTATATGCTACATGTCTCACTCGCTGGCTTCTATATGCTACATGTCTCACTCGCTACGTAATCCGACACCTTGTTTAGAAGCAAAAGACGATCTCTTCTAACATATCTCAAGATAAAGTCAGATTTCTTACAAAATAATATAAATCTGCTTCCAATTTCTTTGCAACATCCTCATCAATGGTAAACCATTAAGAGATGTTAGGATCCGTAGCGAGTGAGACACCCTATATTTGCTTCCCGTCAATATGGCGGATATACAGCAAGAACCGTTGAGGTTCTGTCTAAAAAGTGTCTCTCGTTGCATTTTCTTCATATTCCGAGTCCGGCTTGCTGCTGGAGCTACTGAGTTTAGTGCTCTGTGCACACCGTGAGCTGTGTTTTTCATCCGTATCGTGTTTTGATATTCCTACTGCTTACGATAAATGATGATATCTTTTGACGAAGAACAGTTCAGCAGCGTTAATTTATTTTCGATGCCGCTACGTCTTATATCTTTTGGCGTATGCTGTAGCTGCTATGATGTGGACTGCAGCTGCCATACTTTCTTTGGATCCATTAATGAGATGTTAATTCTGATAAACCCACTGGCACAGGTGTTTGAACAATTATCGATTATAATTCGTGTGCAATGATATCGGAGCCTTCGACTAACTACAACTACAACTATATTTGTTGCAATCTTTCTCAATTCATGTGTGTACCCTCTTTTCATAGAGGATCTTCTTCTCTAGAATTACCTCGTTATTTTAATCATGCCATTAGACTTTTCTTTTCTTTCATATTACATCTTTCTTTCTGGTTTCACGTTTGGTTTCTTGAATATTTAGTAAGGTTGTATTTAAAATGACGCTAACTTTATACTCTGCTTCACCAGTTGCATGTCTCTTGACAGAACGCTATTCCACTTCCTGTCTTTTGCTTGATCAATGTTTTGTCAATTAATCTTTAATATATTGACTTCTATATTTTGTGAATGAACCAGTTTATTGCTAAACATGTGATGTACAATACAATTGATTAATGATCCACGCTATATAAAACATAAAGAAACAACATATAAAATGGTCTGGCCACGTGATTAGACAGAAAGATCAAAATACAACACACCGAGCCTTCAATAAACGTTGCGAGAACGCCAGACCCAAGGGCCAAGCACGAACAAGATGGATTGATGGAATATTAGAAACACAAGGGAACATAACAGCAGCAGGGGCCATGAGAGAGCAAAAGACCGCATGTGATATCTATCTCCCCTCGATGCTGAAAGACAAATGAGGAAGAAAAGAGCGAGAAGATGATCTGTTTCAAGATAGGTTTGTTAATACCTTGTTACTCCTGACAAATCTTCAATTTATTAATCTTGTCAAGACGAAATTTGTTTGTGATAATTGTTGCTTGTTTGCGTTCGCCCGATGACTAAAGGAGTACACATTTTCATCATCCGCCCTTAAAAGGACGTAAGTGGGCGTGTCTGCGTTGTGTTGTGGTTTGCAGTATAACTGTGATATTTGCGCTTTTCAGCCCAACACATCCGACTTCAGCACATTTTTGAGTACCGGGTTGTCTTCCCTCTTCGATCCCTACTCGCTTGGTCAGATTAGACAGGTTAGTCTGTTACTAGAGGCACCGCGGAGAGGTAGAGTAGGGTCTGAATGGCTCTGGTTCACCGATCCTGGCGCAAACTATCAGCTGTGGGTCGCTGACAACTTCCAGCTGTGGTGGTGTGAGGTGCGCCTTCGCCTCTATGATGATCGATAAGTTTCATTCTATTTTCACAACATCTGTGTCGGACTTGATCGATGTTTCTAGAACTTGTTGGTTACAAAGAGATACCGTTAAGCACAAGGACTTAGAAAGATCCCTCCCCCCCCCTTTCCCCCCCCCCCGTTATTCTTTTATTTTCTGCCCCAAACACATATCCCAAGATAGTCTCATTTCTCTCATTGAGATCCCCCATCACAATTTGTTCATTTATATCATGCCTAAAGTCCATCTATGGGACCTAGTTGGGGAAACCACTCGACTGGGCTACTGACGTTCGGACAACCCGTGTTCGATTCCCGCTGGAAGCAGTGTGAGTTGTACTCGTAGTTGGGAAAAAAAAAATACCCCCGCCGTCGACCCAGTCGCTGGTAGAAATGGGTATCAGGTTAGTACTCTGGGAAGGTGAGGAATGCCGCTTCGCATCGTGATTTTTCGATGCTTGAAGCGACACTATCCAGAAGTCTCTAAACACTTCTGGATAGACGGCCAAGCATACAAGTGTGACAAATTCACGAGCTAAGACACAGATTTAAGTCTCGTACTCTACCTTTGCGAATTGTGTGAATGAACCAGTTTATTGCTAAACATGTGATGTACAATACAATTGATTAATGATCCACGCTATATAAAACATAAAGAAACAACATATAAAATGGTCTGGCCACGTGATTAGACAGAAAGATCAAAATACAACACACCGAGCCTTCAATAAACGTTGCGAGAACGCCAGACACAAGGGCCAGCACGAACAAGATGGATTGATGGAATATTAGAAACACAAGGGAACATAACAGCAGCAGGGGCCATGAGAGATTACTTTTCCAAATGCGATTCTTAGGCCATGTTAAAAGACACAACAGCCTACTGAAAGTGATCCTGGAGGGGAAAATACAAGGTAAAAGAGGCAGAGGCAGACCAAGATTAACATGGACGAGTAACATCAAAAGATGGACAAATCAACCGATGACAACCTGCACCATCAAAGCAAGAGATAGAGCAAAATGGCGCTCCATGGTAGCCAACCTTCGTTGCGGAGACGGCACTCAATGATGATGACTTTACCTTTTGTATCATCAGTGTAGGTTTTGCTGCTAAAATCATCATCACCGTAACTCGGATGAGTCCATAGTTACTCCGATATCGCACTGTCCAGAAAATCCGAAGAGAACCTGACCCACGTGCACGAACTCCGTAGCACGGCCTGTTATACACTGTATGGTTGGGCTTTTGCTGAAAATGTTGCTCCAGCAGCGACCAAATTTATGGTTTACGCTTTTCTGTTTGAACTGCCAATGGTTCTTTAACGTGCGCGCGTGCACACGGGATTTTCCGTTGGTTGACGTTATCCAAGAGAGCTAGACATCGGATTTCACTACCCAAGAAGTCAAGGCGTCACGAAGAAACCACCGATTACATTTTTTTGTTCAAAACTTACCACCACCTGTGGTGGGTTTTCATGGTGGTTATCTTTGAACATATAGTAAAGTAAAAAAGTAAAGTACGCCCGTCACGCCAAGTGGCGTATAGGGGAATATGGTGTTAGTGACCATACATTTTACAGACCTTCAGCACATGATTTTTGGGGTAATGTGGTCGGTATTACGCCCATGCTGCTTTACTTTCCCAGAAAAAAATCCGGTAACCATTTAAGGCTGGGTGAACCCGGAAGCCGTCGATTGGGATCGAGCCCTACCCCTTGTCCTTTGTAGTCCAGTTCACTAACCACTGAGCTATCGCTTCTCCCTTTGAACATATACTTGGGGTTTTTATTTTGGTGGGGGAGGGGGTTGCTGTTATTCATTCTTATTTTATTATTCTATTTGTTATGTTTTTTCACTTCGTATATGGAGGCAAAGGGCGCTTCACAGCACCAGAGCTGGAAGTTGTCAGCGACCCACAGCTGATGGCTTGCGCCTGAATCGGTGACCCAGAACCATCCAGACCCTGCTCCACCTCTCCGTGGTGCCTCAAGTAACAGACTAATCTGTCTAGTCTGGCCAAGCGAGTAGGGATTGAAGAGGGAAGATAACCCGGTACTCAAAAATGTCGTGCTGAAGTCGGATGTGTTGGGCTGAAAGGCGCTAATATCACTGTTATACTGTAAACTACAACACAACGCAGACACGCCCACTTAACATCCTTTTAAGGGCGGATGATGAAGAGGTACACATCTTTAATCATCGGGCGAACGCAAGCAAGCACTGCGTAGACACGTTTCGCAAAGATAGGGACTGAGCCAGAAAATCTGGTCTTGGTGACTGCGGGCTCTTCCACTGTTGTTTTGACTCCGGACCGTAGCTACAACTTGGTTAGCCTCAATTCTGTTCAGATGTCCACACCACTTGTTTCTGTATCGTTCAGTAGGTCTATAGTCAATAGCTGATACTATGTACCTACCACTTTTCTCAAGGTTTAATTTTTTATTTTATCTCTTTTAGTATTTTCTACAACTTATACATTACATCCTACACGTTTTTATTTTGCGCCTATGCTTTTTCTTTTTTTTTTTTTTTAAATAATTGTACATGCTTTACTTTGATAGCACAATGTGGACCCTGGAGATGAAAGTTTAGCCGCCATTACTCATCCCACGCGCTCCAAAGGGAACAAATCAAGACCACTCTGTTTTCGATAATATCCAGAGCCTGACGTCGAACCTTGCAGCAATACATGTTCAGACCTTCTGTTAGGATCCCCTGACAGACTCCATAACTGATTTCCAACCGTCTGAGAGAACTAATTGTTTGTTCCGCGATGATCCTCGTGGATCAGCTCATCAATTGATTCATATTTTTAGATTTGTTCGTTTGTATCCAGGCTCAACATGAAGGAGCAGAATGGAATATTTATTAGCTTTAGTTCATAGTTCCATTAGTTCTAGATTTGACGAAAACAGTCAGTTATGAGTCACTGACTACTTCTAGTTCAGAAGTCGTTGAGTGTCACGGGCATGGTTGAAGAGAATTGTGGCATATGAGTCATGTACAGGAGTAAAAATCGAATGAAATCATGGGCTCTTTTCATACCTTTCAGCTCCCTGTGGAGCATAGGTCTTCAACAAATACGTTCAGTTTCCTGTGGAGCATAAGTCTTCAACAAACACTTTCAGCTCCCTGTGGAGCATAGGTCTTCAACAAACACGTTCAGCTCCCTGTGGAGCATAGGTCTTCAACAAACACGTTTAGCTCCCTGTGGATCATAGGTCTTCAACAAACACTGTCCAAGCCGTTCTGTTTCTTGCCACACTTTTAAGATAATTCCATATCTTCCCCATCATCTTCATCTCTGCTTCCCCCTGTCTTCTCCAAGAAATTGTTGGTCTTCCACTTTGTCTCTTCCCTGGGGATTTAAAAAAAATGGCCTGTCGGGTAATACTCTCAGTTGGCTTCCGCAGTGTGTGTCCGATAAATCATGGACTGAATCGCAATAACAGGACACTGCAGATTAAT
This sequence comes from Megaustenia siamemsis, assembly GCA_032433765.1. NCBI lineage: Eukaryota > Metazoa > Mollusca > Gastropoda > Stylommatophora > Ariophantidae > Megaustenia > Megaustenia siamemsis. The sequence continues at coordinate 71,788,992 of JAVIAB010000106.1, read as the reverse complement.
ACATGTTGCATTCCTTTCTTATTTTTGTGTAAGTTAAAACTTAAAATAAACACTTAATTGAGTGACTAGTTAGAAAGATGAACTTGTAATGGCGCGACACTGTGTCTATGGATTCAATGGGATGAAAAACAAGTTAAACATTTTAAAATATTGGGTAAGGCACCACTCAGTAACAGGACTGAAAGCTGTCAGCGAATCATAGCTGATTGATCTCACCAGGAGAAGTGAACCAGAATTATCCAGATCTTACTCCACCGATTTGCGGTGCTACTAGAAACAGACTGACCAAGTGATTAGGGATCAACAGGAAGGCAATAAGGAACTAAAAAATTTCCTTCTGAAGTCGGATGTGTTGGACTAAAGAGCGCAAAAATCACAGTTCTTCTGCAAACCACAACACAACACACACACACTAGTGTTGACAGTTTCTGTCAGGTAAAAAGAAAGATTGTTTCTGACAGGAAAAAAGGGAGATTTTCACGACTTACATTAAACCATTTGTGGTCTTTATGCTATGTCATATTTATGTTATGTCATATTTATGTTATGTCATATTTATGTTATGTCATATTTATTTTATGTCATATTTATGTTATGTCATCTTTATGTTATGTCATATTTATGTTATGTCATATTTATGTTATGTCATCTTTATGTTATGTCATATTTATGTTATGTCATATTTATGTTATGTCATCTTTATGTTATGTCATATTTATGTTATGTCATATTTATGTTATGTCATATTTATGTTATGTTATATTTATGCTATGTCATATTTATGTTATCTCACATTTATGTTATGTCATATTTATGTTATGTCATCTTTATGTTATGTCATCTTTATGTTATGTCATATTTATGTTATGTCATCTTTATGTTATGTCATATTTATGTTATGTAATCTTTATGTTATGTCATATTTATGTTATGTCATATTTATGTTATGTCATATTTATTATATGTCATATTTATGTTATGTCATATTTATGATATGTTATGTCATCTTTATGTTATGTCATATTTATGTTATGTCATCTTTATGTTATGTCATCTTTAAGTTATGTCATCTTTATGTTATGTCATATTTATGTTATGTCATATTTATGTTATGTCATCTTTATGTTATGTCATATTTATGTTATGTCATCTTTATGTTATGGCACTGGCAGATATTAAATCTTGCACCACTGCTACCTGCTTCTACTACATTAATAACTAATTTACCTGCTACCAGATTCTATCAAAATCTTTCACGAAAGACCCTGTGATAAATGAACACACAACATAAAACTGTAACCAACTAAAGAAAACACAACAATGGAGTAACTTATTATGTAAATAAATGTACAAATTATGAATGTGGCGTAGATAGATTAAAAATAGTGATCAACTACTCCACGGGCAGGGTGGGCCCAACAGCTCTGGACGGCATCAGGGTGAGCCCAACAGCCCTGGACGGCATCAGGGTGGGCCCAACAGCCCTGGACGGCATCCACCCTTCGAAAAGGAAACTCCTACCTGAAACCTAAAACCAGCCTGTCGAAGATATAGTGTGTTAGCCACGGCACAGGTTTAGGGGTAAAATCTAGACACACACGCATATACCAGTACTGACCGTGCCGACCTGGTCACAGTGTGTCATGATTTCTTACCTCCCTATCTTGAAAGAGAACAAAGAATCAAGTTTGCATGATCACAAGACTTGAGCGCTGAAAAAGAAAAAGTGATCAACTACATAATTGAAAACATAATTTGGTAATTTCCTAGATTAGCATCAACAATTTTTTTCAAAGCTCAAGGAAAAACAAGAGAATGAAAATGGACAGACTCAAATGTTGGACAGACTCAAATGTTGGACAGACTCAAATGTTGGACAGACTCAAATGTTGGACAAACTCAAATGTTGGACAGACTCAAATGTTGGACAGACTCAAATGTTGGACAGACTCACATGCCATCCCAAATCATAAATGTATGATATTATCAGACGTTCCAATACAAACAAACCTCAAGTACCTGACATCCATCCCACCCAATCGCAATTATCTTTACCAGCCGCAACTAAAATGCTAACACTAGTGTCATCATCTACACGAGTACGCCTTCGTCATCATCATTATCATCAAGTGCCATCTCCGCAACGAAGGTTGGCTACCATGGAGCGCCAATCTGCTCTGTCTCTTGTTGTGATGGTACAGGTTGTCATAGGCTGGTTTGTCCATCTTTTGATGTTACTCGTCCATGTTAGTCTTGGTCTGCCTCTTTTACCTTGTATTTTCCCCTCCAGGATTACTTTTAATAGGCTGTTGTGTCTTTTAACATGGCCCAAAAAATCGCATTTGTCTTGTTTGAATTGTGTTTAGTAGTTCTCTTTTTATTTTTAGTTGTTTTAAGACTTCATCGTTTGTTTCCTTTTCCTTCCATCCAATTCTACATATTCTTCTATATATACACATTTCAAAGGCTTCAATTCTTTGTTCTGTTTTCTTATCTAATGTCCATGTTTCAGCACCATATAAGAATGTTGAGAAGACATAACTTTTTGCTATTCTTAGTTTTAGCCCTGGTGTTATTTGTTTTGATGTTAGTATGTTCTTCATATACTATGCAATCCATTTTTGACAATAGAAACAAGAAAAAGAGTTATTAAATGTTACGTAGAGCTGGTCTTAACATATGGATGCGAATCATGGACAATAGGACAACAGACAAGAAAATCACTGGAGTCTGTAGAAATGTGGTTTTACGGAAGAATGTTAAGAATACCATGGACAGCTAAGAAGAGTAATGAAGAGGTTCTGAGAGAGGTCAAAGCAAAAAGAGAGCTAATTTTCAATATTAGGAAGAAACAATCATCATTTTTGACCATGTAATGAGAAGAGAACAACTGGAAAAACTGAGGGACGTAGAGATAGAGGGAAGCAAAGTGAAAAAATAACAGACAGCTTAAGAGAATGGCTTGGCGGAAGGTCAACAACAGAAATGATAAATAGCTGGCGAGATCGAAAGTTGTGGAGAGAGATGGTCACCTACGCCAGCAGGCCGGGTACTTGATGATGATGATGTTCTTCATGAAATTAAAATTACTTTTTGCCATACCTATTCTTTTGTTTATTTCAGTTGCAAATTTTCCATAACTGGTTATAGTATGTCCAAGGTAGTTGTAGCTCTGAACTGTCTCCAGATCTGTTCCTTCAATTTTGATATCCACTTGTGGGTTTTGAGTATTTTCTTTGTTTATGATCATAGTTTTAGTCTTGATATTCATATCTAATCCATAGTACATCTAGTACGCCTTACCGTCATCGTTATTATCTATCATTCTAGCTTCTCCCTCTTTGAACTATATAGACTCATGACCAACACCTTGAAGATTTCTTTGCCCTGTGCGTATACCTAGCACCATACAATGATCTTTTCAAGACCATTCGTTTGTATGTCCAACATATTTTATTTTCACATTTTTATGTTCTTTTTATAACCGATTCTCTGGAATAATTAAGTTGTTACAAAATGGACTATTATTTTCTCTGTGCCATGACATTCGTGTGTCTTTTTTTTAAAGTGTCACGTGAAATTTACAATAAGAAAAATAACCACTACCTAGATAAAGTTTCCCGTGTGTTACCGGGGCCTCATTATGAAGGAAGTAAAGAATAGTGACACTGTGACCTTCCAGGCATGTCGTAAGAGGCGACTAAGGAGATTGATCGATGGCTAGACAAGCTGTCATTGTAAAAAGCATTGTTATGGAAACAGAACCATAGATTTTAGAAGCAGTCAGTGATCTCTGCAATATGTGCCACTTTGGCACGCAAGGTTTATGTTTTTGAGATTGTAGTTCTGCCCTGTGTGCCGTCTTCGGCTCAAAAGGACTATAGATAGATAGATAGATAAAGTGTGTTAGACAAATGGCAGAAAACAGCCTGTGAGATAAAATCAGAAATGAAGAACGGAGAAAAAAAAGCTAGGAATAATCTTAATCAGTGAATACATAAAGAAACAACAGATAAAATATTTTAGCCATGTAATAAAACAGAACTATCAAACCACAACACAGCAAGTTTAAACGTTGCAAAAATACCCGATCAAGGGCCGACCACAACAAATATGAATTGATGTAATATAAGAAACATTAAGAAACATAACAGCAGCAGAGGCAAACATAAAAGCAAAAGACCGCAAATGGCATCTCCCCTTGACGCTGAAAGGCAAATGAGGAAGGAAGGAAGAAAATGAGGATTGACCTTACTTAACATTGCCACTTATTGGATGTGGTTAAGCGTTCGGTGTAATCAACGTTAGTGTCTCTAGAAGTGCTTTAGAAGTGCTCTAGAAGTACGTTAGAAGTGCTCTAGAAGTGCGATCTCATATAGCAAAATCACCACACGGTTCCCTATTAATAGCATCTCTAACTGGGGACTGGTTGGTTAGTCTCGAGGCAAGACGCGGGTCTCGAGACAGAAAGGTTGTGGGTTCAAGTCCTGGCTGCACCAGTTGCGATTTTTATTTGTGATCTCCATCTGTGGCAACCACCCCTGGTCTCAGCAGCGAGGCCTGGCTTGAAACGCCAGTTACTCATCGACGGAAAAAAATATTAGTAACTCCAAAGAGTTATCTGCTATGCGGCGAAGGACCCCTGTACACCGGGAAAAATGGATTAACACGCAAAATTTAGCCCCAAGGGTACTTCGCCAGAGGTGAAAGTTGACGAACACACACACACACACGCACGCACGCACGCACGCACGCACACACACACACACACACACACACACAAACTCTAACGTTCACTACACTTTGTGCATACAGGTTGAATAAATGTGACTAAAGGCACCCTATACGTAAAGAGTCCCGTCCCGCCAAGCGGCATATAGGGAATATGGTGTTAGTGACCATAAATTTCACATACCTTCAGCATATGATTTTTGGGGTAATGTGGTCGGTATTACGCCCGTGCCGCTTTACTTTCCCATTAAAAAATCCGGTACCCATTTAAGGCTGGATGAACCCGAAAGCCGTCGGTTGGGATCGAACTCTACCTCTTGTCCTGTGTAGTCCAGTTCACTAACCAATGAGCTATAGCGGCTCAAAGGCACCCCATGGCCAACCAATTTGATGTTTCACTTTCTATACACACAGCTGGTTGTTGGTCTTAATGCTGCGCAGGTTTCTTCGTTCAAATAGTGATGATGACAATGATTCAATCTCCAGATGGGTTTCTGAGGGCTGAAGATTAAATGTCACATGTCTCAATGCAGTCGCCGCGTGGTGCACAAGCTCACGAGTTTTTATTTCATCTATCTATCTATTGACCTTTCCAAAGTATCCGGCCCATAGGTACACCAGATACACCTTCTCTTATCTAAATTTTTGTTCTGGCAGTTTTCAATTCTTTTAAAGATATTTGATCAAATCTCACCATTTGTCTCTGTTCTGTGCAAGTAGCTTTATCTCATTGAGGGAGCCGATTCCTGCTGCTTTTGCTTCTCTCAGCAATGTTCTTATCAGTGTCTCTCTGGGTCTTCCTCTTTTCCTATTACCTGTTGTTTCCCACATGAGGGCTTGCTTTGCTATTCGGTTATTATCTCTTCTCATCACATGTCCAACATATGACCATCGTCTTTTCTTTATTACTGAAAAGATATCAGTGGTTGATTGGCGATTTCTCTAATTTCCTCGTTTGTTTTGAATTCGTTCCACGCTATACTAAGTATTTTCCTTAGACATTTACTTTCAAATGCTTTCAACTTTGTTTCTATATCTCTTGTTGTTTTCCAGCTTTCACACTCATACGTAAGGGTTGATATTACATTTGATTTGAATAGTCTAAGTTTTGTGTTTGTGCTGATGAGTTTTGATTTCCACAACTTTTGAATGCTTCTGAAAGACATTGCTGCTTTAGCTATTCTGATTCTAATTTCTTTGCTTGTATCCCCTTCTCGATCAATGTGACTTCCAAGATAGGTAAAGTGATCGATCTCTTCTACTGGTTTGTTTCCATGTATATTTTGTCGTCTGTTGGAATTAAGCTATTTAGAGGTGCGCGTGGCCGTGCCGCTAAAACCACTGTTCCGCTAGCTGAAAAGCTGACGTACGGTGTTCGAAGCCCGCGATAGACAGAAAGGGTTTTTCTATCGGAGGTGAAATAAAAATCCTGAGTCTCACACGTCGTGGCGACTGCTTGACCAAGCGGCCTTTAGCCCTCTGGTTCTATCGTTGCCCCCCGACATAGACCAGCTATGTGTCGTAAAGATAGTTTTTTTAAAAGTCTTTTCATGATTGATCTCAAGCCCAATTTTGCTGGCTATTGATGATAGTTCAGTTGTGTTTTCCTGCATCATTTTTATCTGACTGCTGATGATAACTATGTCATCAGCAAAGTCGAGGTCCTCCAAATGGTCTCCTTGTATCCATTCGACCAGTGCAGTATTTCTTCATTATGAAGTCCATAACAATTCCAAATAACAAGGGCGATAAAATACATCCTTGTTTAACCCCAGTTTCTATTGGGAAACATTCTCTCAGTCCTTCCTCTGTTCGAACTGCACATGTGTAGCCATTATACATGTCTTTGGTAATATTTATGATTTTTTTATGGTAAGCCATGTTGCTTCAGAATTTTCCACAAAGAATCTATATGAATACTGTCAAATGCTTTTTTGAAGTCAATGAAGTTAAGTACAAAAGGTTTTTGCTTTTCGATGTGTTCCTCTAATATAAGTCGTAGAGTAAAAATGTGGTCAAGGCAGCTTCTCCTTTTTCTAAACCCAGCATGTTCTTCACGCATTACTGTATTTATTGAATCCTTTATTCTATTTAAGACGATTTTGCAGAATAACTTTGAGGCAACTGACAAAAGTGTCACGCCTCTCCAGTTGTTACAATCTCTAAGATTGTCCTTTTTTTGGAATCTTAACAATGATTCCTTTTTTCCATTTATGAGGCGTCTTCTCTGCTTTCCAAATGATGTTGAACATTTATTATCTACTGCTAATTTACACATTCTGTATCAGGTCTACGTTTCATTAACAAAATCGTTTTTACGATAGCGGCTTGTTAAACCTCTAATCAACGGTTCTATACCAAGCTGGAGAAAAATAATTCCTTCATCTTTGATACAACCGGAAACCTTTTATTTCATACACAATGGGAAACATTGTTCCATTATATTTCTACATGATGCTGACTGAATCCATATCAACCTGATTTAATCCACATTAGCCTAACTGAATGCGCATTCTTCTACTTCTTCTACCTTTTTTTTAGCTCCCTGTGGAGCATAGGTCTTCAACAAACACTTTCCAAGTCGTTCTGTTTTTAAGATCATTCCATGTCTTCCCCATCATCTTCATCTCTGCTTCTATCTGTCTTCTCCAAGAATTCTTTGGTCTTCCTCTTTGTCTTTTCCCCCTGGGGATTCCAAAAAAGGGCATGTTGTGTAATAGGCCTACTCTCAGTTGGCTTCCGCAGTGTGAGTCCTATCCAGCGCCATCGTCTTCGCTGTATCTCTTTATCCACTGGTATTTGACCGGTACATTTCCATAATTCTATGTTAGTGATTTTGTCCTGCCATTTCCATCCGTTTATTCTGTGTAAGCATCCATTAATGAAAGTCTGTATCTTCATGATTGTCAATTTTGTTGTTCTCCATGTTTCACAGCCATATAATAGGACCGACTTAACATTTGAGTTGAAAATTTTTTATTTTTATATTCAACATAATTTCTTTGGATTTTCATGTTTCCCAGTGCAACGAAAGCTCCTCTTGCTTTTGATATCCTTATTTTGGTATCATTTTTTGTTCTCCCTCTTTATCTATATTACTGCCCAGATATGTGTAAGATTGTACATCTAGTAGAGGTATTTCTCCAAATTTTATTTGGTTATTGCCAACTGCATTAATTCTCATAATGTTGGTCTTATCTCTATTAATCTTCCATCCTAGCTGTTGTGATCTCTCATAAAGTATGCTCATTTTATCCTGCATCTGTTGATAGCTGTGTGAAAGGAGAGCTATGCCATCAGCAAAGTCTAAATCATCAAGTTGCTTGGTCAGTGACCACTGGATTCCATTTCTGTTGTTTTGAGTTATTTTCATAATCCAATCTATGGCCAGTAGAAAGAGAAATGGAGACAGAAGGCATCCCTGCCTTACTCCTGTTATTATTTCAAATGCTTCTGTAAGCTGTCCTTCATGCACTACACTACATTTCGTTCCTTCCTACATTGTTTTTATCAGGTAGGTTAATAAACCTGAATGTGCATTAACCTGATTGAATCCATTTTAGCCTGACTGAATGTGCATCACCCTGACTGAATGTGCATCAACCTGACTGAATATGCATCAACCTGACCGAATCCACATCAGTCTGACTGAATGTGTATAACACTGACGGAATGTGCATCAACCTGATTGAATATGCATCAACCTGACTAAATCCACATCAGCCTGACTAAATGTGCATCTACCTGACCGAATACACATCAACTTGACTGAATGTGCATCAACCTGACCGAATCCACATCAGCCTGACTGAATGTGCATCAACCTGACCGAATCCACATCAACTTGACTGAATGTGCATCAACCTGACCGAATCCACAACAGCCTGACTGAATGTGCATCAACCTGACTGAATCCACATCAGCCAGACTGAATGTGCATCAACCTGACAGAGTCCACATCAGCCTCACTGAATGTGCATCAACCTGACCGAATCCACATCAGCCAGACTGAATGTGCATCAACCTGACTGAGTCCACATCAGCCTCACTGAATGTGCATCAACCTGACCGAATCCACAACAGCCTGACTGAATGTGCATCAACCTGACCGAATCCACATCAGCCAGACTGAATGTGCATCAACCTGACTGAGTCCACATCAACCTGATCGAATCCACATCAGCCAGACTGAATGTGCATCTACCTGACCGAATCCACATCAACTTGACTGAATGTGCATCAACCTGACCGAATCCACATCAGCCAGACTGAATGTGCATCAACCTGACTGAGTCCACATCAACCTGACCGAATCCATATAAACCTGACTGAATGCACATCAGCCTGACTGAATCCACACCAACCTGATTGAATCCACATCAACCTGACTGAAAACACATCAGCCTGACTGAATGTGCATCAACCTGACTTAATTTGCATCAACCTGACTGAATGCACATCAGCCTGACTGAATCCATATTAACCTGATTGAATCCACATCAACCTGACTGAATACACATCAACCTGATTGAATCAACATCAACCTGACTGAATGTGCATCGACCTAAATGAATGCGCATCTCCCTGACTGAATCCACATTGACCTAACTGCAAAACGAGAGGTTCGCCCCACCAACTCATTATGTGGCAACAAAATACATTCTAAAGGAAGGCATCCTCTTCATGGATGGCAGAATGAGCATATATGTCTGTTGTGACAGTACTCGACAGAAATAACATGTGTCCATTGTAACAGCAATGAGCAAAGAGAACATCATCATGCCCCTCCACAATCTTCTATCTACAGTGCATCGTATCAGTTCTGTTGTTGACTGTTTTCCATGCCATGACACCAAGCTATTCAGTATTTTCTCTCTTTGTCATCCGTGATCTCTCTTTCCCTTTATTTTGCCAGTTGTAACCAAGTATTTCAAATTTTCTCTTCTCATGATGTGCCCGAAAAATGTTGATTGCTTCTTTCTGATGTTTTTTAAGAGCTGCCTTTTTGTGTTGGCCTCTTTGAGAACTTCCTCATTGGTCTTTCTAGCTATCCAGGGAACTTTTAACATTCTTCGGAGAAATCCCATCTCTGCGGCCTCCAATCGTCTTTTCATTTGTTTGTCTATTGTCCATGATTCGCTTCCATAGGTCAGAATTGGTTCTATATATTGTGAACTCTCTTTCTCATTTTTATTGACATAGATTTGTTGCATAAGATATTTTTCATTTTCTGAAATGCTATTTTGGCCTGAGCTATTCTGCTTTTTATTTCTGTGGTGCATCTTCCATCTGATGTTATTATTGTGCCCAAGTATTTGAAACGTTGCAATTGTTTCAGATTTGTCTCGTTTATTTTTATGCTGCATGATGGTGATGATTGTTTCTTCGATATAACCATTACTTCTGTTTTCTTACTATTCAGACTAAGACCTTTCTTGTTGCTTTCTTTTACTATTATGTCTATCATTTCTTGTAGTTCATTCTCTGTCTCTGCTATTAAGACTGTGTCATCCACATATTGCAAATTATTTATGTTGTGACCGTTGACTTCAATTCCTTTTAGAGAGAACATACACATGTCTTATGACAGCATTAGGGAAAGAACATATATCTATTTTAACAGCAAGTGGCAGAGAGAAGATGTGGTCTACAGAGACAGCATTGCTTTCAAAACTGACAAGCTCAAAAGATTATATGAAATGAACTTTAATGTAGATGATATCTATTTCTGTGAAAGCAACCCAAAGCTGATGGCTTGTGCCTGGATCGGTGAACCAGAACCATCCAGACCCTACTCCACCTCTTCATGGTGCCTACAGAAACAGACTAACCTGTCTAGTCTGGCCAAGTGAGTAGGGATCGAAGATGGAAGACAACCTGGTACACAAAAATGGCACGCTGAAGATAGATGTGTTTGGCTGAAAGGCACAAACATCACAGTTTCTACCACAAACTACAACACAATGTATCTACACCCACTTAAACATCTTTCTAAGGATGGATGTGTTTGGCTGAAAGGCACAAACATCACAGTTTCTACCACAAACTACAACACAATGTATCTACGCCCACTTAAACATCTTTCTAAGGATGGATGTGTTTGGCTGAAAGGCACAAACATCACAGTTTCTACCACAAACTACAACACAATGTATCTACGCCCACTTAAACATCTTTCTAAGGATGGATGTGTTTGGCCGAAAGGCACAAACATCACAGTTTCTACCACAAACTACAACACAATGTATCTACACCCACTTAAACATCTTTCTAAGGATGGATGTGTTTGGCTGAAAGGCACAAACATCACAGTTTCTACCACAAACTACAACACAATGTATCTACACCCACTTAAACATCTTTCTAAGGATGGATGTGTTTGGCTGAAAGGCACAAACATCACAGTTTCTACCACAAACTACAACACAATGTATCTACGCCCACTTAAACATCTTTCTAAGGATGGATGTGTTTGGCCGAAAGGCACAAACATCACAGTTTCTACCACAAACTACAACACAATGTATCTACACCCACTTAAACATCTTTCTAAGGATGGATGTGTTTGGCTGAAAGGCACAAACATCACAGTTTCTACCACAAACTACAACACAATGTATCTACGCCCACTTAAACATCTTTCTAAGGATGGATGTGTTTGGCTGAAAGGCACAAACATCACAGTTTCTACCACAAACTACAACACAATGTATCTACGCCCACTTAAACATCTTTCTAAGGATGAATAATGAAGAGGACATAAATTCCTTTAGTAGTCATCAGGTGAACGACAGGAAGGATTTATTAATGTGGTTATCTGATGATTGACTGATAACTCATCAAAGCATAAATATCGGTTTGAGTTTTTCTATTTATTACTACTCTGCACACAAACGTACAAAAAATATACAAAAAAGCCGTTTAACCACTGTTTAAAATTTTATTGTATATTGCAAAGCAACTAGATATAAATCATTTGTATAATTAATATTTTGAATAAAACAAAAACATAGGAAATAATTTCTAATGTTTTAGCTTAATCAAGTGTATGGATTTACATAAGAGAGAAGATGACATTAGTACTCATTGTGACAAAAGTACTTGAGGTGAGGAAAATATTACCTACTGCTACACAAATTGTATACCATGTGATTTTGTATATGACATATATACATACATATAATATGCTTATCATGTAAGCGTCTGCATTGTTCAAATAACCCATGCATCAGCTACATGTGCAATTCAAGACTGATGTAGTCTGGCATCTTTCATTAGTCATATTTATTTTATGGTTTAATTGTACATGGAATTAATAAATGCTTTGTCCAATTCGCTTACATAAACACACTAATAATATAACACAGAAAAATAGTCATGAAATTTGTCCCAAACACTCGTTACATTCTAGATTACAATAATGCATCATTAAATATATAGAAAACAGTTCATTCAAACCACATTATACAATAAACTAGTCAGTTTATGTCACAAACTTCTGCTCAACAGCATTTTAGGAAAACAAAAAATAAAAAATGTACAGAAACCATCTGTCATATACTGCCTTTCGAAAATCTAGCTTTGGTGTAAAAATAGTCACGCATACACACTACATGCTATTAATAAATTTGTCACACACTGTTGTCAAACTATTACACACCAACACTATCAAATGCATCGATATAACACTGTATAACATATTATATATTTAAAATCAAATGTCAACACAAATAATGAAAATTAGCAAAATTATTTATTCATATTTATATATGTATATTTATATATATTGTAATTAAAAAAAAACATTTCATTATTAAAAACTGAGAAAAATTTGTAAAAGAATATAGAGTACCATCAAGAGAGCAGTCCCTGATAATTAGCAAAAGCCGTGACATATAAACAGTGCTGGATTTTCTATAGGACAACAGTCAAAGGACACTTGTAGTCTAAAGCTCAGTTTCGTGCTCCTTCCTGATCTATATTTAAACATGATTATGTTGAGTTTTAATCTTGAATTCATTAATACAGTCCCAAAAGTTTTAAGCTTGAATTCGCTAATACAGTCCCAAAAGCTTTAAGCTTGAATTTGCTAATACAGTCCCAAAAGCTTTAAGCTTGAATTCGCTAATACAGTCCCAAAAGCTTTAAGCTTGAATTCGCTAATACAGTCCCAAAGTTTTAAACTTTAATTCGCTAATACAGCCCCAATGAAATTAAGAAATACCAGCAAAGACAAGGTCACCAAAGAGGAGAAAATCCTTAAAATCTTTGACTTTATACTGCACACATTAGAATGTCAAATATATGTCCGTTTTCTATGGAAATAACCTTCAAATATTCGGTTACCCTGGTCTGCTTTGATACTTTTCACAAGCATGAGAACTATAATTACGTGATTATTAATCTTTTAATAATAAATATTTATTTTACTTTTATTTATCGTTATGTTTAAAAAGGTGGCAAGAAAATAAAGTAAACAATATTGAGAGGCTGATGAATTTATTTCTAAACATCATTAAATTAATCCTTATGGCCATTCTGACTCTATTTTTGTGTTATCTGCTGCCAAATATATCCAATAAGTTAGTGCATTAGTGCAAGTATTTTCAAACTTAATTAAAAATGAGGACTGGATGTGCAGAATCAAGAAAATAAATACAACCCTATAGGAAACTGCAATAACTTGGAATTGGCGCTGCTATGTCTGTATCAAAATAACAACAATCAAAATATGAATAAGTGAAAATCCTGCAAAAATTCTAGCTTGATTATTTTGTATAATTTTTTTTTTTAAACTTTCTTTGTTCATTGTTTTACAACATTAGTTTATTTGAGAATCAGAAAAAAAAATGAAGCATTTCATAACAGTTCTGAAACCCCTGAGATAAGTAATATTTACCTTTCAGTCATTTGATGGACACGGGTGTTCAACATATCCAAGCATTGTTGAAGTTTAAGATTTTACTATAATCAGACTGACTTAACCAACAATGACCTCTCTTTGACACATTCTAATTTTCCTCTTCTGTCTTTTCTGATCATTCACCCTTGAAGAGTTACCAGGAGTGAAAGTGATATATTTTATTACCAATAACTAAAAGCAGGTCTTTGACCATGTATCTCAGAAACCAGAAATTATTACTGTACTGACCATGTGTACTTATCTGTATTTTAAATAATGTGAGACAGATTTATATAATAATATTGTAATTAAAATTATATTACAGAAGTTTGTATCTTCTGAAAGCTGGAATGTACCTAAGAACCTAGGTAATATTATGAATACTTTCTTCTTCAGTGTGCTCAAAGCGTAGTTAATTGAGAGTTAGGTCATTTCTTATATGAGAAATAATGTTTGGCATTTTAATATACCAATCAGTCTCACATATCCAGTGCCATGGTTGAGAATGTAAACCAAATTTAGAGAAGACAGTGCAAGAGACACTAATCTTCATTAAATACAAAAATCATATAAACAACAATTAATATAGTGTGGTTTCTAAAAAAAAATGGTTAAAATATAAAAACTGAAAAGTGTTAATATATAGAACACTGAAACATGGAAAAAAAAGATATAACAATTGACAACAGACCTTACAAGTTATGTTTTTTTTTTGAGAAAAAAGCCATACATTTCTTCCCATAACAAATTTTGGCAGAACAAGAAACAGTCGCAATAATTTTATTCACAAATCGAGTGCATACAAGAATACACAACCTGAAATCACTTTAGGACATTTGAGCTTTTGAGAGCGTTGTCAAAGAAATCGGCTGTCATGTAAATGTGGATTATATATATTTATGTAGATATATATACTCAACAATCTGGATACGGATTTCATTTAATGAGAGCAATGGATACCAATACTGATATTTTAAATACTGCAAACATTGCATGTATTTCTGTCAGCACACTATTAAAAAGGAAAATTCTTGACCATAATTTATTTTTCTTTTATATTTTAAATGTAAAGTTATAGTTAATGTTTTCACTAAAATTATTTAACATATACAGATATAATTTTATTATTCTCTAATACAAGAAAACCAACAAATTAGAGAGTATAATATTCACCAGAATAATCTACTTGCAAAAAATTTAATAATTTTTGCTGACGTAACTAGCAACAAATATTTGTTTTTAAACAATTTTAAACAATTTTGTTTGTTACCATTAAAATTGTAAAATATTTTTCCCTGGAAATAATTCTTAGACAATAAACAAAGATAAGAACATTTTCTAAATTATACAAACTGGCGTATTAACTAAAAAAAAAAATAATTAAATAATCATTGCTTGATTATCCACTTGTCAAAATTCTATTGCAATGAACAATTTCAGTAAGAACACAACAGCAAAGTATAATCAATCGTTGTTTGAACTGAGTAATACCTAAGTATGTATAGAATATAATGACATCTGTTTAAGATGAGTAGGGTGAAGGCAAATGTGAACAGACCACAAGGGGTGGATAACTCTAGTTCACCATAAGCAAAAGTCTTCATTAAAGAGCAAAACATATTTTTACTATTAAAACATTTTACTATTAAAACATTTTACTATTAAAACATTAGTGATTTAATCATTTCCTTTAAAAGTTGACATTAAGCTCTCAAATATTGTTATGAGTTGCTGCTGCATTTTTTAAATAATAAAACTGAAAAATTATACTTTAAAAAAAGTGTATGATCCTATCATGTCTTCAAAGAAGGCTTTTCCTAACTAACTTTGCTCTAAATTCTTGCTTGTAGAACAATAATCTAAAAACTCTATTTTACATGAAAGTTCTAAATTGTATTTTCTATTGTAATTTTTTGCAGCTTCTATTTTTGGATGACTATGTGCCTATTTTAAAAAAGTGATTACCTTTAAAAAAATTTTTGTACAAAAAGTGACATATAAATTAAATGATTTTAAATAAATAATTTCATTATATTTTGAACTACAAGTAAAACTACATTTTGCTCTAAAATTCAGACCCACAAGGCAATTTTCAGTTAATACTGTCATTGGCCTGAAGCAAAGAAGTTGTTTAAGCAACATTTTAGCAACATGAGGAAAAAATATCAGTTTTACAGTACGCAGTTTTGAGCTAAATGAAAAATAATTAGGGCAATAATATAATATAGTCACCTCAATATACACAATATTATAGAAAATTTAGATTATAAAGAAAATACCATCTGGATTTAATTTTCAAAATGTAAATCCCACGTATTTTGAAACAAAGAATGACAATTTGAAACATGCTTTAACTAAAGTTAAAGAAGAAGTCACACTAAATTCATGTATATTAATTGAGGTTATTATAAAACTGATTTTATACTGTCAAAAAAAAAACAACAACTTAATATTCATTTTAATTATTCTATTTTGTTATAAATAAATATTAACAACCACACCAAAAAATATGGGAAACTATCTTTCATTATACAAACTTTAATGTTTTACTAATTAACATAATATAATGTGGTATTATTGTGTAATGTTTACTATAAAATAATTAAAAGTAAAGTAATTAAATAATGTATTATTTACTACTCTCGCATCAAAATTCATTTCCTTCACTACAATTGTAAAATTAACCAATCTACATCATTGGTGAATTATAGTACAGTATGATGAGGAAATAATGATGAAGAAATAACAATGAAGAAATGACAATGAAGAGACAGATGTTATAATACAGAGAAGGTGAACCTCAAACAGTGAACATGTACTGACACAAAGTTTAAAAAAAAATGAACAAGAAAGCTGCACAATGCAGTGTGAACTGCATCATTTTCAAATTTCATTCACAGAAATATTTATTTTTGAAAACACGAAAAAGCAATATGGAAGCTTGACAAAACAAAGCAAGCTAAAATGTATAACAAATTAGGCACACACTAAAGACTGAAAAAACTTTCACCAGACGAATTTACATACAGTTCCAACAATATATGTATTTTTATACATGAATTTTCAGAACAAAAGCAGACATCATAACATTTTGTGTAAATATAAAATACAATTTAATGACACAAAATACTGCAAATGTAATATTGCTTTCAGAATAAGGTGTCTGATGCAACTATACACTGCAGACTTACGTAAAAATCAGAACCTTTCACGTGTACTGAATCCAAATAAGGACACATCAGATCTATGTACT
Organism: Megaustenia siamemsis; assembly: GCA_032433765.1. Lineage (NCBI taxonomy): Eukaryota > Metazoa > Mollusca > Gastropoda > Stylommatophora > Ariophantidae > Megaustenia > Megaustenia siamemsis. The sequence continues at coordinate 71,772,106 of JAVIAB010000106.1, read as the reverse complement.
GTAATTATTTACAAAACAAAGAAAAATACCTACAACAAACAAAGATGAAACTAAAGGATTTCAGAAAAGGATTGTATAACAGAATCTTGAGATTTATTTTATTTTTCAGACAACAAAAAGAAATAGCACAAAATGTTTTTCTTTCTGTTTTCATGTATGAGATCTTTTAAGAAATGACACACACACACAAAACTACATGTTACAAATTATACATATAAAACCATTAATGCATTTATCTACAGAATGAAATAACTTGATGATATGGATGAAACGGAAACAGGTTATCTTAATGTTTCAAAATAAAAAAAAAGAATAAAATAAAAATAAAAACAAAGTCATAAATTGTAAACAAATAAAGGGATTATATGGAACAAAAATGAATTATATTGAAGGTTTTTTTTTTATTATACAACTGTTATGTAGGTGAGATCAGACTAAGTATTCAGTGTAGAAAGTACCAAAATAAAAGTAACAAATACAAAACTCACATTTTCAGAAAATAAACAATCCATTGGAACACAACAACTACACATGATGGTTCTGTGTATTTACAACCTTTGAATTCATAATGAAACGTTATGAAACTTTAGCTAATTACTTCATTGGAAATGATAATTACATGCCAAGTAAACTTTTGTGCTATAAAATAAAAAATCCAATAATCAACTAATGTAATATAGCACAATAAATGGAAAAATAAAAATTGATATGTATTATTGAAGCACAAAATAGAAATATAGAATAAAATTACTTTCACTTAATGATGAGTTAAAATCATTCCAGAATGATTGTAATTTACTCTATAGCTATAACATTACAAATATTTTAGAGCAGACTAAATATGTAAATATTGTGCTATAACCATTTTTAGTATCACCTTGATCTTTATTTAAAGTATATACAAGAAGCAGCCAAAAAAATCTTAAATTAAAATGTTTTTTTTAAGTAAATAAATTTGGTTTGGAAATTTACTTATTTTCAAAATTAAGATTATTCCTCCTGCTGTCACCCCACAGTGTGAAGTTATGTTTTTTTATATTTTATGCTTAAGCACTCCATGACTCAAGGCAGTAAGTATAATACTAAATATTGTAATGATGTGCATAGTGTTATCTCAGATCTGGCTCATGTGCAATTAATAGTGAATCCCAAAGACCTCTCTCAGCAATTGAAACTTGATATCGGAGAAGTATATTTGTGCATGTCATAGACAGTTAAAAAAAAATGGGGGAGGAAGAAGTTACATAAGAACAGCATACTAGACAGCTATGATAGGTAAAGTAAAAAAAAAAGTAAAAAAAAAAAAAAAAAAAAAAAAAAGCAAAAAAAAAAAAAAAAAAAAAAAAAAAAAAAACAATGAATCAAATCAAATGCATCAATGAAAAGAGAGATCAGATAAACCTAGTTACAATGAATAATGCTGAGCAAGAAAAACAGAGAAATTAAGAAATAATGAAGTGAAATATTAAATACTCAGAGGCAAGTCTGACTTTTTTTCTCTTTTTTTAGGTAGGTCAAGGAAAACCAAAGTCAGTTCCACAACATGTGTTGAAATTGGATGCATTAGATCGCAAGATGCAAATGAATCTATTAATAAGCAATTGAAGAAGTACAAGGAATACTAGAAAGGTGGTTGGTTAGGGAAGGAACTGCTCATCAATGAACAAATTGTGACATGCAATGATGTGCACATTAAAGACAGACACATCATAATATCCGTAAACAATCTACAAATTTCAATATTGTCATTCTTAGGCTAAAGAATTTGGGCTCAGAATACCAAAAATTGTTTCGTGGTTGATGCTTCATAAATATCTAAAGAGGTTGTGGTTTTTGCTTGGATGTGGTTGACTTCGTTACATAAACACTAAATCTATATAAACATTCTATGACTTTTAAAATGAGAATTTTAAAAAAAAAAAAACAAAAAAAAACAAATGCAAAAACAAAACAGATTGAAAACATATAATTATGGATTTGTAACTTTTTATTGCATAAAAAATATGGCAAAAATGTTAATTTTATGGGGGAAAAAAAATAACAAACCCTGAAATCATGTAAGAAAATTGACGACAAATAAGACAACATAAACGAATTTGTGAAACACATAATAATAGTGAAAATTAATGTGCTGATGAACCAAGCTTATCAAATATCACCTTATCACATCTCTTGCCTTGAAATATGGTGTAGATATGACGGGAAGAAAAAGAACAAATATCAAAGTGGTCATGTATGAACACAGTGTGCCAGAAACACAGGAGAAGGGTTGTAACATATCACGGACATCACAGTTATGCTAGCATTAAACTGCAAACATATAACATTCTAGGACAGACATTATCTGTGAAAGAATAATGTTGCAAATTCAAGTGGTTACACATCATTTAACATGTCAGTTATATAATCAAAAGAGGATGCACACATACACACACACACACACAAAAAACAATGACTTGAAATGTGCATGAAGCAAATAATAAAAATAAACTGTGCTGGCAATGTAACAAAAATTTGAAACATTTGTAAATTAATTCTGCCAGATTGGATCTGTGGTTTAAAATGACACAAGAATGGTTTTATAAGTAATAAATGATACAAGAAAAAGAGGCTAATGAGAACTATGTAAAAAAAATTCATAGGCAGGCCTCTTGGACAAAGTAGTTCTGTGATGATTTATTCACAAATAAAAATAAATGTAATTTGTTGTGACAGTACTGCTTGTTATCAGATCTTTCATAATTCCCCTAACAAGGAAATTGTTTGTGTTCCTACTTTTACTAATAATAGGAATGCTGTTTGGTCTGATCTCTTTTATTTTATACGCCCTTTTATTTTATACGCCCTTTGCAAATGGATACACTAATTCATATGTTACATACTTTTTTTTTTAAATTGCTGCTAATAACAAATATAGTATTTCTAGATTTTCTGTTCAGAAAAGAAAAGAAACTGAAATACAGAAAAAAATAACAAAAAAAGCTTTCATATTATTTTTATTAGGTAAAACCTGGAACGTAAAAATGCGAATCTGGTATATTTTTTTACTTTTTTCTTTTATTTAGCATAAAAATATGTCTATTTTTACTTTCCATGCAAAAAACTATGCAAAAATCCAGCTGAAGGCTAAAACTAAATAAAAGCCCGGTTGAAGGCTAAACATAAAAAAGCTACAAGAAAAGAAAAAACTACAGAAAGCTGAACAAAATAAAAAACTTTGTAGAAGCTTCAGCTAAAGAATTGCTGTCATTACTTCCTTACTATCAATCAATATACATACAGATAATAACAATAGAATTGTTGAAGAGTCTAAGAAGATAAAACTGTCACAGCTAATTCTAAATTCTTAAAAACAGAAAAAAATCATTCACTAAGGTGTCAAGCTATACAAGAAAGTAGTTGGAAGATGGAACAAATAATGAAGAGGGACTTCAAAGTGATCTTAAATTAATTTTCACAAGATTTTTAAAATGTTATGTAAATCAGGACATCGCAATTCTAAACCTCCAATAGAAGTAAATTAAAAAAAAAAACTATCATTACAGCATTATCCCATTACTGGAGTCTGTCAGGGGGTGAGGGATGGACTTATAATGACTGAAGAAGAAAGGCTGCTTGTCCTGAGCAGTCGCCATGAGGTGTTCAGGTCTATTTCACACAATTTTTTTATTTAACTGGGTTTAAAATAACTAAAAATAAAATTAACTAAAAACAGGGCTTAAAATAATTAAAAATAAAATAACAAAAATAGTTTAAAATAAATAAAAATAAAATAACTAAAAATAGGGCTCAAAATGACTAAAGAAATTAAAATTCTCAATTTTGAAATAACAGAGATCCACCACATTTTTGCATTTAACACATGCAGTTATTCAAACTAAGTACATAAAAGTTAATATGTTACATAATGTTTATTCTGGGCTTGTGCAATTTAATAATGGCTCATTTAAATGAAAAATTGCAATCACAAAACAGATCAAACAATTAGATTAATTTTTATAAAGTAAATTAAAACAGTCTGGATTTTTCAAAAACACATCCATTTTGTCATGGAAAGGAGAGAAAATTGCAAAACAGTTTTACAAAAATGGTTGAATGCATTAGCATCATAAGAATGCAGTATGACACAAGCAGATATTTGATGCAAATCTTTCGAAAATAACGTCTAAAGGAAGTGCAACTTTGAGCTAATTCTATTGCAAATTCTAATTATTATTTATAAAAATTACTATTATTACAAATGTTAAATTACTAGCCAACTGTGGTAAATATTAGTGTATAGATAGCATCCTGGAATAGTTATATGATGTTCACACTAAATGTCACAAATTTCATATAAATTTGTATCTGGTTTTACTTATGATATATGTATTTTTTTTTTTTGAGTCATATTTTTGCTGTCATGGTTTTGCAAAAACATATTTTATAGATAGGTTCAACTATTGTAGTCATGTTTTAACAATTATCACACACACACACAGAAGGTTCCATAAAACTGAAATAATCATTTTTAGTATACATAAGCTTATGGAATTTTCTAATGAACATATGCAACATTATTAACTGACAAAATGATATTTAAAAAAATTAAATTTCTGCCTGCATTTAATTCATATGTAACATAAGGAAGAAACTGACCCTACTTTACAAATTGTAAAGGTTCAATAAAAAATATATTATAAAATAGATGTAAAAACTGTTGGAGAGAGTGTTAACAGAGATTACTTAATTTAAGAATAGAATGAGACAAAATAACAAATGAACTTGTGAGACAAAAAAATCTGGCAGCCCAGATTATCATAAAATGAATGAAAATTATTCTAAAAATATCATTAACAGAAAATATATATATTTCAAATCTAGATTAAAAATCTATAGTAAATAAACCGCCTGGGTGAGTCTACCACAAATTGTTGCAGTGCAGATAAAACACCAGGAATTGACAAACCACTAAAAACGACACAGGAGTAAAATTATATGGCATTCTTCTGACAATTATAAAATAAAATAGTAAAATTCATATTAGGCCTATATGAACACAAAATACCAATTGAATGCTGATAGATCAAGCAATTTTGGACATAATCAATATTCAAGAATCTTCTGTTTGTGGTAACAAATCAATATACATATTTACTTTTAATATGTCCAAAACTTAAAAATGGTTGAACAGTGAACCAATTTCTAACAATCACACAACATTAGCAGAGCTTCTGAAACACATACAATTTATTTTCATACAAAATATGTACATAATATTATGCATTGTAACTCTACATTTTAGCTCACAAACACTACGAGCCTTATATTAACATAAGCTTACACATCACTCCCATATTATATTTACTATTTCAGTGTATTTGCTGAGAGCAGTAGTGATCTATAAGTATAGTTGTACTTTAAGAAATAGTAACCATACATTTTATGAAAGTTATGTACTTTACTTACAGTAATAGTGATCATCAATTTTATAAAAGTTTCATAAACATAATTACTATAAGTTTAAAAAAAAAATACTCAAAGCTTATTAAAAAAAACACAAATGGAAATAGAATTGCAATTAAAATATATAATTTACACTGCTATAAAAATTCACAATTATTATGAAATAAAAGATTCACAAATATGGTTGTTATCTATGCTTTCTGTAAGTTTCAGATTAAAGGCTATCCACCCAAAAACACAAATTAACTGTTCTATTTATTATGTGTGCTGAAATTGGTTCAAATTTCTTTGAGCAGGCACAACAATGGAAACGTTTCTATCAATTGTCTTCTAGAGCCGAAGTTGGTACATAGGGCAGAAGTTCTAGACATTTGTCCAACGATCTTTGTTATAAAGTGTTAAACCTTGCACAGAAAACATGTTGTATCTCATCATTAGTGCTTCTCTAGGTTGACCTCTTTTTCTTTTACCCTCTGGTTCCCATTCGAGGGCTTTATTTCTATTTAAGAGTTGAGATTTCTGTTTCAATAACAATGGATGTTTCATAATGCCGACTTATGGGCCACAAATCAACTGTCCATAACAAGAAGAAGAGAAACAATTCCTCCATCTTGGATCTGAACCTAACAAGAAGTTTACAGTGTTCTTTTTTTCAAAATGGCTCACAAAGTTTTAGGCTTAAATATATTTCAATTAACTAAAATTAATTATTTATTTGAAATAATTTATCAGATATTTGTTTTAATTTTTCAAATATGAGATATAACTATTACCCAAATAGAATGGTTATCAAAAGACAAATCATTATGGCTGATAAGATAAGCAGTTAATCAAGCTCTGATGTAAAAGTGGCCCAGGCCTGTCAACTAACCACAAAGCTGAACTGTCTGCTGAATGTGAGAAAGTAGTCAATCATCAGCCATGTCATGGTGATGCTAGTGATAAATAAAATTGTTCTTGTGAAGTGTCCAAATCTAACAACCTGCTGAACTATTTAAGTATTTAGTTACCTCTTTAGACAGCAACCTTCTTTCAAGAAAACGTGTCCATATTTTATAAATATCTGAACTAAGACATTTGTAAAAAACTTCCAACACACATTTAAAGAAATGAGACGTGGTTTCTCAATTTAAAAATCTGTTAAATATTTAATAACAACATGACTGGACATATCATGCACCTGGATATCATTTTCTAAAAATGAGTAAAACAAAACTTGCATGAAATGAAAGTCCAAACATGTGTTCATTGTACTGTGTGTCTTAAAAAGTTTCAAAACTATAATAATAGCAATCTTGAATGACAGAAACAGATATGGATTTCAACAAACAAACCAGCAAAATCTGTAGGAAAAAAATATATTTGTGAAAACAAATGTTATTTTCATACACAAGTGCCCAAGTACAAAGCATTTACGTTCAGAATGTAGTTACATCTTTTAAGAATTTTCACAAGCCAGTCTGAGTCAGTTATGTGCTGCCAGAATTTGAGACGAGAGAAAGAATAATAGTGCTGTATTCTATCAGGCATATCACAAGAAGTGATTGAGGAGGGCTGGTCATGGAAGTGGTCTTACTGTAAGAATAATAAGCCATAGAAACTTCACAAACAAATAAGAATGTTGAACTCCAATGTGTAATCAGTCTTATTATATGGCTGTGAAACATTGAGAACAACAATAACAACATTTACAAAGATACAGACTTTCATTAATGGATGCTTGCATAGAATAAAAGGATGGAAATGCTAGGACAAAACTATTAACTTAGAACTATGGGAAATTTACGAGACAAACATCAGTGGACATCTATCTATCTATCTATCTATTGACCTTTCGAGCCGTAACCGGCCCATAGGGCGTAGACCAAGATACACCTTCTCCTATATGAATTTTTGTTCTAGCAGTTTCTTTTAAATGTCAGTGGACATAGAGATACGAAAAAGATGATGTGCTGGATAGGATGCACACTGCTGAAGCTAAGACTCAACAAGTCTGACAAAATGTGCTACATTCTTGTCTGTCTTGTAAGTTTAGCAACCACAAAACTTAATTGTCTGAATACTCAAATAATCATTTAATTAACTCAAACTGTGATCAGATATTGTAATTACAAACATAATTTTTTGTTCATTGATCTTTCAAATAAAATAAATAGACATGGGTACAAATTTGTTTACTCGGCTTTTAGTCTCTTTAAATCAGCTAGTTCATTGAATGCTGGGCTATATTTGTCTCTGAATACAGATGGTGTTGTGTTTGATGGAGAGACTTTGTAATACTGATGGGCTGGCGATGGAACTGAAGCAGGCTTTGAGCCATTGGCACGGTTGGGCGTTGTCACCTGATTATTATTGTGAGTGCTGCTGTTGTTGTTGCTGGATGGGGATGTCGTGACAGGAGTGGTAGGGAATGATGGAGATGGAGAAATGACTTTGCTTGCTGATGATGCATATGGTGCAGAGGAGCTTGGAGATCCAGCTGCTTCACGTCTGGCTGCTTCTTTGGCTTTGTATTTCATTAACCGTTGTTTATGCACTTCTTGTTGACAATGGGATTTGAATTCTAAAATTGTGGAAAATCTCTCACTGCAAGCACGGCATTCATACTGCACCTGTTCTAGCTTCATAATTGGCTCAAATCCTTTAGGGAGAGAGGGAGAGTTGGCCAAGCACATTGTACGCTGGTGAGCCACACAAGATTCTCGTGCAGGGTACACCATTTGACACTTCTTGCAAATGTATCCAACATCCAGAGTCGCCTCTGCAGCAACCGTGAGATCTGCAGCACTGACCACACTGTGGAGGTCAGCCAATGCCTGACAATCCTGAGTGTATCTAGCCAGCAGGGCACCGGCTTCCATTAGTTTATCACTCACAGACTTGATAGCTGCAGCAGGTATCTGCAGTAAGGCCAGAGGAGTGCCAAAAACTAAGGGATCATAGGTCAACATGTGATCTGAAATATAACGACAACATAAATTTACAATGAATAAATTTATTTATGATAAATTATGACCAAAGACAACAGAATAGATCAAAACAAGACAATGATTAAGAGCACTACCTCCAATCTCATACAAATATGCTAATAATTCACCAACATAAAAAAGTTGTGGGGAAGCTTTATTCACCACAATATGAGAAGAAATAAGACAAAGAAAACACATTCTAAAAGGGTGTCAATTCTATAAGTAAAACAAAGAAAAAACAGTTAACAAGAATGTCAGCTTTATATTTAAGACAAAGAGAACATATTAAAAAAAAAATGAATGTTAGCTAAAAAAAAAAATAGACATCAGGGGTTAACATGAGAGCCACTCAGGTTGCATTGCTATCAAAACTGATAGACTGGATCCAAAATTAACTTTGCAATTTATATAAGCAAATAGTAGCCTCCGTCAGTCATTGTTGACTGGATTTTGCAGTGCCATTTGAAAATATTATTTTTTTATTTTCTTTCACAGAGTATTCTCTTTTTATATAAATCTGCTTCTTGTTTGAGTAGGAGCTTTAGAGTGTGTTTCCAAAGATTGTGGTCTGCAACTGCTTCTTCCAAGGTTGCAGGGTTTATGTTCAGAGTCATCATGTCATGTTTTCACATGTCTACAAATCAAAGTTTTTGGCGCCTTCTAATTCTTTTGCCATCTGCTAGATGTCCATAGAGTATATCTTTTGATATGCGGTTATCTTTCATATGGTGCACGTGGCCAAGCTAGCGCAATCTACATTGTACAAGCAGCATATAGATGTTCAGGAGGTGTGTGGGAGCGAGGACCTCTACATTCATCACTTTGTTCTTCCAGGTGATACCAAGAATACGGCGCAGACATCGCATGTGGAATGCATTTAGCCTTCTCTCTTGCTTCACATGAATTGTCCATGACTCGCTGTCATACAGAAGGATACTAATGATGCCGGCATTGTAAACTGCAATCTTTGTTTTAATTGTCATTTTGATGTCTTGCCAAACATGCCTAGAAAGACTGGTGAAGGTGGTAGCAGCAATGCGGGTGTCAATTTCTGTATCTAAAAATAGAAGATCAAAAAGTTATGTTGATTTAAGGAGGAAGAAAGAATAATCAAATTTAAAATATAACAAATAAATGCATGTGTTCAGTTAAAGTGCCACAAACCTGGAATTAGGCCAGGCTGCATCATGGGAAGTCCCATCCCAGGGAAATATCCAGGGAGACCACTGTACATGTAAGACAAGTATGAAGGGTCAAGGCCAGGTAAGTAACCTCCCAAAGCTGAGAGCATCTGGGCATTCATGGACATTTCCATTGCAGCTTGGGCTTGTTGCTGCTCATCCTTTGTGCTTAAAGCTGGTAGGAGGCAATTTATTATATTGTCAATGTCTGGAAATGATGACAGAAACAGTGAAACACAAAATAGCATGAAGCTAAAAATTTAAAACTTTTGGAGCCATACACTCTCTTGGTCTCTTTGCTAGATGTTGCATATGGCTTGTAGTTTTTTTGCCATCCGTCTCTATTTTGGTTGAGATATTCAATCTTATCCAATGAGTCTATGCCTGCCAAAATTGCTTCTCTTTTAAGTGTTCTTTTCAGTGTCTCTCTAGGTCTTCCTCTTTTTGTGTGTCCAGATGTTTCCCCACAGAAGGGCCTGTTTTAAAATTCTATTGTTGTCCCTTCTCCACACATGTCCTACATATGTACATCTTCTCTTTCTAATTGTAGATGAGATTGTTGGTTGCATGGCCATTTCTCTTATCTTTCTCTATATTAATCTTGAATTCATTCCATTGTACACAGTCTCTTGGAAAGTTTTCTCGAACCCTCTACTGGCCCTTAAATCTCTCGCCTCTCAGCCAATCAACAACCACTTCCTTAATTTCCCATCCAATGGATACTCTTAACGTCATCCCTTCTATTTCACCTACTTGTTTGTCACCTGTCTCCACAATCACGAGACTCTCCTCTCTACTCACCCAACAACAGTTCACTCAAACTTCTCAGGAATGTCACTTCCCCACACATACAGTGTTTCTTAACTCTCTCCACACCATCCCTACTCCCCTTATTTCCTTACATTCTTACAATCTCGTTTAAAAGAGTATCCTTCTTAAGCATTTGTCTTCAAAAGCATTTAGTTTTCTCTCAGTCTCTTTTGTTGTTTTCCAGCCTTCAAATGCATAGGTAAGGGTTGATAATACATTTGTGTTGAATATGCCATTCTCTTTGCTGATAATTAATTTTCCTTTATGCAACAACTTGAACAAGAATTCTTGTCTCCCCTCAGCCCTATATCAAAAGTATTGTGTTTCTTCAATCTTCATAGAAGATAGATAAATCTTTTTATCACTCTGAGATGATATCTGAATCCTCAGTCCAAAAATGTGTATCATCCTTACATTAATTATTAATATCCATTCATTACAATTTTTGGCAATATTTGCACAAACATTTTTTCTAAATTATGCAGCCATCTTAGACATTTACATTATTATTCTTCTTGTGTATTGTTTTAATTGACAAAAACAGTAAAATATAATGACATTGAAAATATTGTCTTACATTCTGGTTTCTTTTCCTTCCTCTGTACTTCTTTCTCCTGATTCTTGATACTGCTTTCCCCTACAAGAAAAGATATTTAACAGAGACATCTGTTAGTAAGAGTCTGAACCCCAGATGAGGTACTATCCCAAAGAAATAATTATTTTTGATTTAGTTTTGGAATTAAAACAGACCACAAATTAATATACAGTAGACTCTCGATTATACAGAATGAATGGAAAATTGGAAATCCTGGATAAGAAAAATCTTGGTTAAACCGTTTATATATATATTATATATATATATATATATATATATATATATATATATATATATATATATATATATATATATGGAACTGAAAGAGTAGGCACAGTATTTAAACAGTTAGCGCTTACTTAATTTATTACTGCTTGAAATAAAACAGTAAACTTTTCTGCTTCATCTTTTCAATAAGCCTTTCATCTAATGGTGGTGCGTAGATTTATCAGGATTAATTTTTCCATGCAGTTACTGTCTTTTTGATGTTCTGAGTAATCAAGAAGAGCTCATAAATTTGTTTCAGTTTGATACATTTTTTAAATGGAGGAATTTAAAAAAATTAATTAAAAAAAAAATGTTTTTGACGAAAGTCTCACAGATAATCCGCTTCCCAGTTAATCTGTTCCCAGAAAATCAAGAGTCTACTGTAAGTAGGAAGCATGAGCTAGACAATTTTGGTAATAATACCGGGTTAGTAACCCCCACCTGGTCAAGTCATGACTTCACATCACAAAATAAAGTATATCATTCACTTGAGAACAGTGAAGGATAAAGTACAGAATTCGATCTACTTGAACAATTATACAGATATTTAATATAAACATTAAAATATTTACTCTATAGCATATGATGGAGACATCAATTAAATTGTTTAATTGTAGGTAATAAAATCAGTGCATTCAATTTTAAACTACCAAGAAAAGAATAAAGAAAAATATGCAATGCACAAATTGAGGCTAACATAAAGAACTGCTCACAAAGTAGGAACATGATGTCATATAATAATACATTTATTGAACACTATAGAACAACAACAGTATTAAATGCCAATAGAAGATTTATACAAGTTTCAAAGTTCAATTATTAAAATTAGTGAATAGAACTTTGGTTTAACTATACAGATAAAATGAGAAAATAAAGAGAAATTGCTCATTTAAAAGAATAAACACATGAAGCATAAATAAAACAGCTATAAAAGAAAAAAACATCTTGGGGGCAACAATAAATATTTGTTTCTTCATTAATTCACAAAATCAATCCACAGCAAATTAGTAAAACACACATGATTTTAAAAGGTCAGTCAATGATCTTTCAAACAGAGAAGTTAAAAAAAAAAATTAATTGGACATTTTCTTGAAAAGTTCAGCTAAAAAGTGAGAGCTTGAAATGTCAATGTTTGCATCAACAAAACAAAAAAAAAATTAATAAGTAAAATTTATATTTTTTACTTCTTTCTTTTAAATGGCAAAGTTTATTCAATTTATAACATAAACAGCTGATCAAAGAATCCTCCATTGTGAACTATGTTTAGTTGTGAGTTTCAGGGCAGATATTTATTTTCTCACAAAATGTCATATAAAATAAATAGGTTTAGTTTGTGTTTTATATGTTGTTTGACTTGTTACCATAGCAGTACATTAAGCCAATTTGGTGTTCCTTTAAAGCTGACAATTTTAAGGTATCATTCTTTAAAACAAAAGAGATAGAACATTATTTGAGACCAAAAATAAATGAAGTAATTAAATTGTTGGGACACAATCGACTGGTATTGAGAACCAGTCATCTGCTGTGTGGTTTACAGGATTTAGAGTGCATTAAAATAGACCATGGGGAGACTAAAGCTCATACAGTGATGATATACACAGCATGTTTTGTTGTGTTTTTTGGACAATTCAACATTTAATTTTTTTTTATTTTTGACCGTGAAACCCAGATAAGTAGTTAATACCTAACATTGCAAAAGTATTTTAGGCCTAAGAGATATTTGATTTAGTTCAACAAAAATATAATTTCTAGATCAATAATGATAGAATTTTCATCCGAGGTAAATAGACCTACAAGTATTTGTTTACTCTGGATTGTGGGATGCACAGGATCAATATATGTGGATTTGACTGTGATAATTGTTTACATCATAACATATCTTTAGGTTGTTATGGTTCTTGATATTGCCCTTCTTTCTCTAATGCTGTCATTCTTGTTTTTATTAATTTTAAATCATATCTTCTATGAAAGATCTTCAGCACAGTGGCAAATATATTTGTTATTTTTATTTGTTTGCATACACCTGCTTTGTATCTCCAGCAAAGTCCAGAGGGATTGAATTTTGCGTGAATATCACATTTCCCCACTTTTTCACATTGGCAGTCGTGTGCTCATGTATCCCTCCAATATAGACAGAAATTTCCAGACTTCAGAGTGACTCTTAATTTTTTATCAGTGAGAGTTACAAAATTTTGTGTAGATTTGTTTCCTTTCAATTTTGGCAGTGGGGTGGCAATTTTTGGTTTACTCTTTTCGATTTCCACCTTCTAAAAATTCTTTAATGCGTGTAGGGTGAACAGTGGGCCTACTGTTTTTTTGCAGTTATCAGACAGACAGGCACTGAAAACTGGATAGACATTTAGTCCCCATTAACAGATAATATAGAGAATTATTATTGGTGGTTCTTGCAGATTTCTGATGAAATACACATCCCCTCATTTGCCCTTTCAAGTCATGTCACACTTGACTCTAAATTACTGTAGTCTCTGCATTGCAGGTTCATTATTCATTGTGTCCTGATTCAAATAGTGATTGCTAAGTGGCTTTATTTGCATTCCATGTCCATAATCAATGTTGTCATTTATAAACATCTCTAAAGTTACTCTACAAGTTCTTAAACATCCTGCATATCTATGAAATTAGATCTTCATGAGTCTGTGTTTCAGGCCTAAATACATTCTATTCACTCAAATAACAACTACCAACCATCCTGAATATTCTTAGAACAACTCTGACCACAAACAACAGCTACCCTGTAGATAAAGGTCAAGGAAAACCAAAGGCTATGAAAACAGTCCCAAACAAATTAATGTCTAAGTCGAGATGCACTAACCACCAGGTACAAAACACAATGCAACAGGATATGAAAACAAAGAAGATAAATCTTTGTTACCATAGATTGAGAAAATTGGGCAAAATAACTTCTCTACTCACAGCTACTTAATGTTGCTGTTTTAGCTGTCTTGCTTGCTCATTCCAAATTATGTAAACTATGTATTATTATTCTATAGTATGGACTAGAAATTATATATTAAAAGTTAATTATGAGGGTAGTCAAGCATTACTGAATATGTCACAGCATAAACTATCAAATTAATCACAGCTGAAATATTTCTTCTTATAAGCAATATATATGGCCCTTTTTGTCTTGTCAGATGGTCTAGTGGAGGCTATTGTGTATTTTTTAGGTTTTGTTTTTGTCGAACAGCTTCTCTCGTGGCTAATTCTACCAATGTTTGACAAACACACACGGCCACAGAATGAACAAGTCAGGCCCACTGATCCACAGGGTTTTCCATCTTTTTTCATGAGTCTTTTCTCTTGTAAGTTTTGCCTTAGCACAGTCTCAAATGATGTTATACCATTCCTTATACATGCTCTCCATGATGTGCGATCACTTGCCAGATGTCCCTAGTCATTTTCACAGATGGAGAAGTCATTCAGAGATAATTTACAGATATCTCTATATCGTAGTTTAGGTCTGCCAATTTGTCTTTTTCCGTGTATTAGTTCACCATATAGTATTTGCTTGGGGATGCATTTTTCTTCCATTCGCTAGATGTGCCCCAGCCATCTTAGTTTTCGACTTCCGAGCATCAACAAGATTGTTGGGGTCTTGACACATTGCAGGACAGTTAAGTTGGTTATTATAAGCAATAGTATATTAAAATATTATTAATACAAGATATTACTTAAGTGATACAGTTAATATTTTTGTGTGGTGTCATGAATTGGAACCACTCTCATAAAATATCAATTTCAAGAATGAGTGAAATGTAATAAACCAGTACAGCTTTACCTATAAATGTTGCAAAAATTCTAGAATATGAACTAAATTGTCACTTTTAGACCAAGACAGGCAATGTGCACTCAATAACTACTTTAAAATGGTTATGGTTAGTCGAAGGCTCGGTATCACTACAATTATGAAATAAAATCCATAATTGCTCAACCACCCGAGCCAGTGGAATTGTCCAAATTAAAACTCATGTTTTTGAAGGATCCATCCAAAGAACGGCAGCTGCAGTCCCCATCATAGCAGCTACAGCACACACCAAAAGACATAAGACCAAGTGGCACCAAAAATGAATGCAGCTGAACTGTCCTTTATCATACGATATCATCATAAGGCAATCAGAATATCGAAACACAATCCTTATGAAAAACACAGCTCACGGTGTGCACAGAGCACTAACTCAGTAGCTCCAGTAGCAAATTTGGAGTTCTTTGATGTGAAATTGCTGTAACAAATAACAATGAACAAAAAGTATATTACCAACCTCGATTAACAGGATAGCCTATGGTTGCAGGGTTAATGCCCATTGCATGAAGCTGTGCTAAATGACTACCGGAGTCATCCCACATCTTCTGTGTTCGGTCGATCTCACCCTGTGAACGAGATAAACCAGGCAGGCTTGTGCTGGTAACCTCCGAGTCCCGATCTCCCTGAGAGTTAATAAACGCTTTAACTCTGTCAATATGAGCCTTTGTGAAAATGTGATCCTGAACCTGAAAATGATGAGCAATGATTGGTCAATTAAATATCTGGGTCACATTTACTTTCATCAAATGATTATTCATTATTAATAAACTCAAATGAAATCAGATTTAGAAGATGGATTTAAATAATTTAAAATTAGTAGCAAATTGAAACCAATTTTAAATATAAAAAAAAATTGATATTCCACTTATGATCGATCTTTGCTGCGGCCTTAGCCTTAGTATTATTTGCTATGAACTGTATATAACAAGCTTTAACATTACTTTTCCCATGAATTACATGTTTTGACCAACTTTAACACTAACATATAATTCACAACTTTCAGGTTCTAAAATTTCTTAACTAACATAGACCCACTGTCTTAGTTTAGAAGTTTCATTAATTTGACATAGATGGATAACAATTCATCTATAAAACTAAACTTCATACAAGCTGTCGCTGCCTTACAGAAGGTTTAGATTGACCCAAATACTAAACATACACATCAAGATGGAAAGACAGATAGAAATAGGAGACTTGGGTCTTTATAAATGCATAACTAAGAAACACACAAAACACTAAAATATTTCAGAAAATTCTGAAATCAGTTTCAAAAATGAAAGAAGTAACTCTTCAGTCTTACAATCTATATTTTCAATTCAGAGCAAGACAAATTCTAGCCCACTGAAATGATTCTCAAGGACAAGATCTTTGGCTCTTTTTAGGAAGCTGTGGTTTATAGTGAAATATATTCCAGAAATCAGCATCATTCTTTAAAATTCCCAACAGAAGAATAAAGACAAAAGAGCAAAGAAAGAGAAAAATATTTTACTGTGAAAATTTTAGCCAAAATAAAAATATTTTGGTTGTTAATTAACAATGTGATCCTATTCAGTGAGGCTTCAGAAGGATCAGATAGAGTTGCATGTTGAAATAAAGTAAAAAGAATGTGGCCAACTTTATATTTTTTTGCACCATGAAAAACCCAACTGGGACAACTATTTATTACTCCTGTAGAAAATAAAACTTTACTAAAAATAATGAAAGACTAAAAAAATGAAAGACTAAAAAAAATATCAAAGATAAAAAAAAAATGAAAGACTAAAATAATAAAAGACTAAAAAAAAAAAAGAATGACTTAAAAAATGAAAGACTAACTTACTGTAACTTTGTGGGTATATTTAAAAAAATGAAAGACTAACTTACTGTAACTTTGTGGGTATATTTAAAAAAATGAAAGACTAACTTACTGTAACTTTGTGGGTATATTTAAAAAAATGAAAGACTAACTTACTGTAACTTTGTGGGTATATTTAAAAAAATGAAAGACTAACTTACTGTAACTTTGTGGGTATATTTAAAAAAATGAAAGACTAACTTACTGTAACTTTGTGGGTATATTTGTAGTTGCACAATTTACATTCTTCTGGTGTCTTGGGAAAGTCTAACTCAGCATTGAAAGGCTTTCCAGAGTTTAGTTTGGCTTTCTTTTCTTTAGCACGAGCATTTTGAAACCAAACTTGCACAACACGCTTGGCCAGGCCAATCTCTTGACCAAGCAGCTCACATTCGGCCATCGTTGGCGTTTTGTAATCCTGAAACAAGTGCTTCATCACCTTGACCTGTTGGGAACAAGTCAAGGAAACTTGAGATTTATAGTTCATGACCTTTGAGTTATGATCTTAATAAATCAATGAAAATGGCAATTAAAATGTGCTTGAGAGAAAGTTTCAAAATAAATCATGTGCTGGGGAGAATGTTCTAAAATAAATGATTGTGATTGAGAGATCTCAAGAATGTTTCAAAATAATTTATAGTGATTAGGAGAATGTTCCAAAATAAATTATTGTGACTGAGAGATCTTAAGAATGTTCCAAAATAAATTATAGTGATTGAGGGAGTTCCAACATAAATCACTGACCTGGAGAGAAAGTTGAAAACAATTAAATAAAGAGTGCTGGGGAGAGAGTTCCGAAATAAATATATTTATCAGATGTTCTGAAGACAACCAAATTTTACAAGCAGTAATCTCCATTATTTTGCAGCAATAATTCTCGAAGCAAAGGTAAGGGAATGCTGGATCAGGTGTGGTATGTTGTTAGTTATTCCACGAGGCAGCTATAGTAGCCTGGATGATACATCCAGTCTTCCCTGAAAAGTTGCTGCTTATTTAGGCACTAATGTTGCAAAACAAACGAGGAAATTAGTTAAATCATCAACCACTAATATCTTCAGTAATCAAGAAAAGACGATGGTCATATGTTGGACATGTGATGAGAAGAGATAATAACTGAATAACAAAGCAAACCCTAGTGTGGGAAACAACAGGTAAGAGGAAAAGAGGCCGACCCAGAGAGGCACTGAGAAGAACATTGATCAGAGAGGCAAGAGCAGCAGGTATCGGCTACCTCAATGAGATAGAGTTGTTTGCAAAGAACAGAGACAAATGGCGAAATTTGATAAAAGATCTTAACAAGGATTGAAAACTGCTAGAATAAAAATTTGGATAAGAGAAAGAGTATCTGGGTCTATGCCCTATGGGCCGGCTACGGCTTGAAAGGTCAATAGATAGGTATATAGGGTTGCTTTGGCTGGCAAAGACAGTTGTACTTTAGATAGAAGTATTTTATCACTAAGAAACATACACCAAAATAAAAATAGACCACACGAAAGAGAGAAAAAAAAAGTGGTTTTGTCATATATGCCCAAAACAGAAAAGGATCCAGCTTAAAAGCATAATGAAGACCAATGAGTCATTAGATACATCATCACACAAGTCCTGGAGTAGCATATATGTGTATAGCAATGAACTTGCCTCCCATGTCATTTAATGGCAGATACATTTAGATCAGTACAAAGCAAGGAAATATTATCATTTCACTTACCTTGAATGTACAAATATTGGATAAACCAAAATAATATTGCAAAAGAAGTCACAAATGAAGGTTTTAATTTCTATATTGTGCAGTACACATTGTTGAAGGACAAGCAGATATTAATGACATAAGAAAAGGCAGGAATAATGGGTGACTGAAAAGCAAGAATAAATTATAGAAGAATGTACAATAAATGAATGATAAGAAAAACCTGAACTTCTAAACAAGCTTGGAGAAATAGTAAGAGAACAAAGAAGTATAAACAAACAATACAAGTATAAACACACAACCATGATGAGAGAATAGATCATAAATGATTATGAATAAACAAACAAGAATAAACCATAAAAGAATGAACATAAATAAATGGTTAAAGTGTAAATAAGAAAATAATTAAGGATCAAAAGGTGGTGGATAAAGTGTACAACCTTGCCTACCTGTACAGCTGACATTTGTGTTCTATATCGCTTGCCTGAGGAACAGGGAGTACCAGAGTTGTAATTAGGTCCATTACTGGAGTGAGATGGAGATGGGGGACTACCACCAAGATCATTCATGTACTCATGATCAGCCATCTCTGACAGGGTTTCGGAAAATGAGTCATCCATGCTGCTTAGTCGCCGGATGTAGTCCATTTCCATTGGTCGTTCACTGAAGTCTAGACTACTTGAGAAGCTTGGGCGATGATGTGCCTCGGAGTTGAAGTCAGAGGCAGGTTTGACAGGTTTGCTGAGGTCTAGAGGAGCATCTTCCCCAGGTGCTAGTGCTGGTGGCTGTGGAGTGTTGCGTGGCTTGTGAGCATCAACTGGTCGTGTAGTGGAGGTAAAGTTAGCAGGACTTTGATGCACTTGTGGCTTGTGTGTGGAGTGTGCTGAAATGGTGGCTGGTGCTGACAGGTGGCTATGTGAGGGTGGTGTAGTATGAGGCTCCTGTCTGGATGACATGCTACTTGCCAGGTCATTCATGTACTTCTTGAAGAAAGGATCCTCAAAGGATGAATGACCAAGCATTTCTAGACTTGCTCCTGGGAAGGGAAGATTGAGACCACCCGTTGAAGATAAAAAGGCCATATAGTTGGGCATTGCAGCTGTAGACCCATGTGGTAAAAGTTTGTTGATGTCCTGTGTTGTATGTGTGGAGGATACTCCATGACCTGAGGATGAGGGCACTGAACTGTGGGAGTGACTAACTGGTGGTTCAATCACAGCGTCTGGGATTAGGTCAATGTTAATATCTCCTTTTGCCATCTCCTCTGGATGTTTGGTTGCTAAATGAGACTCTAATGCCGATTTGGCTCGGAATAAAGCTCTACAAAATGGACACCTTTTATTTATAAGCTGCTGATGGGCCCGATAATGACCTTTCCGTTCTCTTGCTCGCGTATTCTGAAACCACACTTGCACAACCCTTTTCTTCAGGTTAACTGTATTTGCAATGTGCTCCAACTGTTTTCTGCTTGGATTACAGTCAATCTGAAAGGATATGTGTAAAAAATAAATGAGATAACAAGAAAATCTTAGAATTGTTTTTTTAATCATCTGTTAACTTTAACGTATAATAATAATGAGACAAGTTCATCTTCTTTCCTTCCTCATTCACCTTTCAGTATCAATGAAAAATTTAATAAGTGGTCTTTAGTTCTTCTGTTGGCCTCTGCTGCTATAATTTTTCTTAGTGCTTTTAATATTCCATAAATTTAATTTTTTCATGGTGGGCTTTTTGGTGTTCTCATAATGTTTATTAAAGGCTCATTGTGTTGTGTTTTGGTCTTTCTGTCTTATCAGACCAAACAATTTTATTGTTGTTTCTTTATGTATTTTATGGCGGGAATTTATTTATAGCTTTTTTTCTCAGTTCTTAATTTCTGACCTTATTTCTCAGTCTGTTTCTTATTATTAATCTAACATATTTCATATTGGTAGTGGCTATTTTTCTTATTGTTCTTGAGTCTAGAGTCCGGGTCAGGCACTGGTAGTACAATGGAATGAAGAAAAGTTTCAAGCTTTAATTCAAGAACAACAGGTAATTGTCCTTAACAATCAAGTGCCGTACCTGCTGGCAAAGGTAATTATATCCAACCACAACTTTCCATCTCTAGAACTGTTTTCAAACGTCATGGCAATAGCTCAAACAAACCCAAATTATTAGTGTCTAAAAGAGCTGAATGGCTGTTATCAGAACTAGCATCAACAATGCAATTTGGATCTGGACAAACCAATAACAGAAGATAACTCAGAAGACAGAACTAATAGAAAAAGATAAACCAGAACAATTTATGTTTTTTTTAAAGTATTAATTTAAAAAGTAATACTAATTGCAAATATATTCCACATTGTAAGTTTATTTCCTTCTGCAAAAGTATTTATTTTTTAGTAAAAAATTTCCCACGGTAAAAATAATTTTAACTGTATTGAGATTTTTCACCACAGACATTATTTTTTGCAAATATATTTTCTTTTGTAAAAATGTTTCCGTAACAAAAGTATCTCTTATTACATAAAATATTTCTTTCATTTTAAGCATTCTATAATGTAAAAGTATTTGCAACTGTAATAATATTTCACTTTGTAAAACTAATTCTCATTATTAATGACAGAAGCCACATTTAAAATAAATGCACACTTAAACAAACATACATACTAATTCTTTTCCTCCATATGTTTTAAGTGGTAGTTAAAACACATACATTATTCTTTTCCTCATATGTTTTAAGTGCTAGTTAAAACACATACATTAATTCTTTTCATTAATTCTTTTCCTCATATGTTTTAAGTGTTAGTTAAAACACATACATTAATTCTTTTCCTCATATGTTTTAAGTGCTAGTTAAAACACATACATTAATTCTTTTCCTCATATGTTTTAAGTGTTAGTTAAAACACATACATTAATTCTTTTCCTCGTATGTTTTAAGTGTTAGTTAAAACACATACATTAATTCTTTTCCTCATTTGTTTTAAGTGCTAGTTAAAACACATGCATTTATTCTTTTCCTCATATGTTTTAAGTGCTAGCTAAAACACATACATTAATTCTTTTCCTCATATCTTTTAAGTGTTAGTTAATACACATACATTAATTCTTTTCCTCATTTGTTTTAAGTGCTAGTTAAAACACATACATTAATTCTTTTCCTCATATGTTTTAAGTGCTAGTTAAAACACATACATTAATTCTTTTCCTCATATGTTTTAAGTGTTAGTTAAAACACATACATTAATTCTTTTCCTCGTATGTTTTAAGTGTTAGTTAAAACACATACATTAATTCTTTTCCTCATTTGTTTTAAGTGCTAGTTAAAACACATGCATTAATTCTTTTCCTCATATGTTTTAAGTGCTAGCTAAAACACATACATTAATTCTTTTCCTCATATCTTTTAAGTGTTAGTTAATACACATACATTAATTCTTTTCCTCATTTGTTTTAAGTGCTAGTTAAAACACATACATTAATTCTTTTCCTCATATGTTTTAAGTGCTAGTTAAAACACATGCATTAATTCTTTTCCTCATATGTTTTAAGTGCTAGTTAAAACACATACATTAATTCTTTTCCTCATATGTTTTAAGTGCTAGTTAAAACACATGCATTAATTCTTTTCCTCATATGTTTTAAGTGCTAGCTAAAACACATACATTAATTCTTTTCCTCATATGTTTTAAGTGCTAGTTAAAACACATACATTAATTCTTTTCCTCATTTGTTTTAAGTGCTAGTTAAAACACATGCATTAATTCTTTTCCTCATTGTTTTAAGTGCTAGTTAAAACACATACATTAATTCTTTTCCTCATATGTTTTAAGTGCTAGTTAAAACACATACATTAATTCTTTTCCTCATATGTTTTAAGTGTTAGTTAAAACACATACATTAATTCTTTTCCTCATATCTTTTAAGCGCCAGTCACAATATCTTCATCAACATCATCATCATTTTTTCTCTCTCTGGTCAAGGGAGACAAATAGGAAGGAAGGCAGCTCTTCACAACTGATGGTTTGCTGCCAGTTCATGTAGATTTTTGTTATTTCTTAATCCCATAGTTGAGCCTTCCCTTGTAATTATTCAATGTAGCCATTCACCACACTAATTCTTGTCATAATAACTTGTAAGTGCTAGTCACCACACATACACACTTTCACATGCACCTGTGGACACACAGAGAATTAATTCATTCGTTTAACACACATTCACCTGTAGGTACATATTCAGGCAATCAATTCACCCCTATAGCCCCAACCTCTCATTCATACTCACACTCATCTACTCACTACCCAGCAGATACTGTAACCACGGGCCAGATGTTTCAAGTTTAATTTTTATACAGAAGAGCCTCCTGCCCTGCATGACAAAATATGTGAATAGGACTGTTCTTTTAGACTGGATTGAGAGATACAGCCATTTTAATAAGAGTGTCATGTAACTGACAACAATCTTCGAAATAAGTACATTGAAAACTAAAGCAGTCTTTTTATGTTGTTATGTACAAATATATATATATATATATATATATATATATATATATATATATATATATATATATATATATATATATATATATATATATATATATATATATATGTAAGTAAAAAAGTAAAGGAAAAATTAAAAAATAGAAAAAAATGTATGTAAGAAGCTTTACGTGATAAGTGGACGACACGGTCTAAACACAGGATAGATAATTTTGTTTTCTTTAACACATTTCGATTGTTTTTGTTTTGGTTGTTTCGTTATTAGTTTGTGTGTGTGTTTTTTTGTTTGTTTGTTCATGATGAAGGCCTATTGGGCCGAAACGTCGTTTAGTCTGTGTCGTCCACTTATCACGTAAAGCTTCTTACATACCATTTTTTTCTATTTTTTTTTACATTTTTCCTCACATGCAGCTTCGCATTTTTATGCCTTAACCCTAGAAAAAGTAAAGGTTCGGTTCACACATTGCATATGGGGAATATGGTATTAGTGGCCATATTTTTTCTATAACCGCGGCACATTTTTGGGTGATGTGGTCAGTATCACGCCAGGCCGCCTTTACTTCCAAGAAAAAATCTCTGGTACCCATTTTTAGAGGCTGGATGAACCCCGGAGCCTTGTCAGTCCGGAAAAAAAATCCGCCACTGCTGGGGATGTATATATCACTCATGTATATTTATTTGTGGATAAATATATATAAATAGGAAACTCTTTATAAAGAGCTTCTCAACTAGAGGTAATCTGATTATCAGAAGAGACCCGCCCAGCGAGTGTTTCAACTCTTTAGTTTCTCGACACTCAAGTGGAAAAAGGGGGGGGGGGCCGCGCCTGGATCATGACTTCCAGACGTTGACCACCTGCTGAACTAAGCTTGAAAACTCACACTATATATGTATGTATATGTATATATGAGATAAGGACTTCAAGATGTAACCTCAATGCATACAGAATATATCCACAGATGAGGTTATGTCTTAGCAGCTGACATAAAGCACAAACACTCTTCCTTATTATCTCACTCACATCATGTGTACTGTACCAAACCCCTGATTCTTACTATTTGTGAATGTCACTCACATCATGTGTACTGTACCAAACCCCTGATTCTTACTATTTGTGAATGTCACTCACATCATGTGTACTGTACCAAACCCCTGATTCTTACTATTTGTGAATGACACTCACATCGTGTGTACTGTACCAAACCCCTGATTCTTACAATTTGTGAATGACACTCACACCGTGTGTATTGTACCAAACCCCTGATTCTTACTATTTGTGAATGTCACTCACATCATGTACCATGTCACTCTCCAATAATCTATACGTTTACGAATATTTATAAAGTGATATCTTTATATATATAAAATAGACTTTATTAATTGTTGTTTTTTTTTTAAATACCCTATTAAGCGGTTAAGCTGAATAGTAAACTGTACAACACACTCATGGGAAAGAAAGGGAGGTCATTATATTAGAAAAATAACCTGCATTCAAGATGTGTTTACGACACAGTACCATTGCTTGTGTATGTCGGAAGGGGGAAATGGGGGTGGGGGGGGGGGAGAGAGGGGAGACGTCACACGATAGAACCAGAGGGCCGCTTGGTCAAACAGTCGCCACACGACGTGTGAGACTCAGGATTTTTACCAGGCTTGGAACACCGTACGCCAGCTTTTCAGCCAGCGGAACAGTGGTTTTAGCTGCACGGCCACGCGCAATGTATAAAGTAATTGTCCATGTTATGCAACGCTTTTTATTAGAGTGAAAATTGAATTTGAGACTGTTTACATCTGGGATCAGTTCTGGGGCTAAAGAGAAAAAGGCATCGGAAATAAATAAGAAGAGTAAATAAAAAGTACAACATGCACACATTTCACCTGTGCCTGAATTTATTTAAACATTAATTTGATCTACCTGATTTGTAATAATTTTGACTCTGTTTATCTAACTTCACTTCAACTAACTAACTAACTAATAAAAAACGAACTCACAAACAAGCATATTAATAAACTACATAACTATCTGACCAGTCTGCTAGTAACCTACTTACCTAACAATCAACCATCTGCCAATCAATCAATTTCTTCTTCTTCGATTTTTCAACTCCCTGGGAGCTTACGTCTGCACCAAACACTTTCCATGCTGTTTCATTTCTTGCCATTCTTTTAAGATCATTCCATGTCTTCCACATCATATCTGCTTCCATCTGTCTTCTCCAAGAATATTTTGGTCTTCCTCTTTGTCGTTTTCCCTGGGTATTCCAAAAAAGGGCTTGTTGTGTAATACTCTCAGTTGTCTGCCACAGTGTGTGTCCTATCCAGCGCCATCATCTTCATTATATCTCATTATCCACTAGTATTTGACTGGTATTTTACCATAATCCTGTGTTAGTGATTTTGTCCTGCCATTTCCATCCTTTTATTCTGCGCAAGTATCCATTAATGAAGGTCTGTATCTTCATGATTGTCATTTTTGCTGTTTCACAGCCATATAATAGGACTGATTTAACATTGGAGTTGACAATTTTTACTTGTGTATTTAACCTAATTTCTTTGGACTTCCATATGTTTCTCAGTACAACAAATGCTTTTCTTGCTTTTGAACTCCTTATTTTTTGTATCATTCTCTGCTACTCCCTCTTTGTCTATATCACTGCCCAGATATATGTAATATTGTACGTCTAGTAGAGGAATTTCTGCTATTGTTATTTGGTTATTGTCAACTGCATTAATTCTCATGATTTTGGTCTTTATCTCTATTTATTTTCAGTCCCAGCTGTTGTGATCTCTCTCACCAGGTTTGCTCATTTTATCCTTGATCTAAACCAATAACGATTACTAAATAATTAACCACACTCTTTATAATCAAAGAGCAAACCTGGTTGAGGTCGAATATTTTGTATTGGCCTTTTTTTATTTATAAAGCTGTCACCATATTTTATAGAAGTGTATGTTACACCCCACCAACTGGGTGAACCGGAAGCCGTCGGTTGGGATCGAACCCTACCTCTTGTCCTTTGTAGTCCAGTTCACTTAACCACTGAGGCTCGTCTATCATCTTTCATCGGTACCACGAGAAGGATACTACATTTATCAGCAACACTAAACAAGCGGGGTTGAACAAAGTAACTAATAAACTGACAAACAACCTGACTTACAAACTAACTCGTAGCTAATTAACTACATGTCTAATCACAAAAAAAAAAAAAAAACACCAAATAATTTAACAAGATAATATAGAACCATTATGTCTTGAGTATAGTGACCATGTTTATATCTCCTTAATATTATCACATTTTCACTCTGTAATATGGTCAGCTCTAAGTTAATGCAGTTTAACCAGTTACAAAATCTGTAGTAAATAACTAACAAAGTGATACATTAACTAGAACAAAGTGATAATTAACTAGAACAAAGTGATTAATTAACTATAACAAATTGATTAATTAACTATAACAAAGTAAACAGCAGCAGGCTTACACAGACCAATTTGAAGTTAGATAAGGAGTAAGACAGGGGGTGCATATTATCTCCCTTATTGTTCATGAAATACATGGACTGCTTATGTAAGTTAGCCAACCGTCGGAAACAGGAAATTAATGATCCACTAATACATAGGGGAAAAGTAGGCCTACGAGAACACTTAAATAGAGTTAATACAACATAAAAATCAACATCAACGAAACAGAAGTCATGAATACTACAAAAGAGAAACAGAATATCAACAAACGATAAACAGCGTACAATTAAACAACCAGAGGAATTTAAATACCTAGGAAGTCTAATGACAAACGACAATTCACAAACAGGAGAAATAAGACTCAAGATGCAACAAAGCTTGTCAAATCATTGGACAGCTATCACCACTATTGTCCAACAAGGGAATAACTTTAGGGGCAAAATGGGCACTCTACAATACAATCTTCATTCCAACGTTGTGCTACCAATGCCAGACCTGGACCCTAGACGCAAGAGCAATAAGAAAATAACCACTACCGAGATGAAATATGTTAGACAAATGACAGGAAACAGTCTGAGAGATAAGATCCCAAATGATGAACTGAGAGAAAAAGCTAGAAATAATCCTCACCATAGAATACATAAAGAAACAACAGATAAATAAATGGTTTGGCCAGGTGATAAGGCAGAGAAATTAAAACACAATGAGCCTTCAATAAATGTTGCAAGAACACCAGATCCAAGGGCCAACACTAAAAAGATGGATTGATTGAATATTCGAAACACAAGGAAACATAACAGCAGCAGAGACGAACAGAAGAGCTAAAGATTGCAGATTATACCTCCCCTTAATGCTGAGAAGTAAATGAGGGAGGAAGGAAAGAAGAAGAAAGTGTTGATTAACCATAACAAAGTGATACATTATATATAATAAAGTGATTAATTATAACATAATGATTAATTACCTATAACAAAGTGATTAATTAACTATCCAACTTGCTTGTCCGGCTGACAATGTAACTACTTGACCACAGATACATTCTATTCGTTTTATTTATGCTCACTTAACTGTCCCCTAAACTGAGTTCAGCTCACCTGGTATTGTTGATACAAGTAGTCAAGCTGCTCTGGCAAGATGGTAGTTCTCAACCTCTTGTCTCTGGGCTGTTCCCCACTCTCATCTTCCGAGTCCGTCTTCCTCTTTGAGGATGGCGAGGGAGATGTTGATGATGGTGTAGGTGTTATAGTCATGGCACCTTGTTGCTGAGAGCTTGGGATGTGCATGGATGCCATAGAAGGCAACATGGATGTGGCTGTGGACATTGCAGCTATTGCCAGAGCTGATTTGTTGTCCTCTTGATGAGCCAGAGTCTGCAGCATCCCAAATGCTGAGCTAGAGGAGAAGGGTGTGTACATTGCAGAGGCGATGCTGTGTGCTTTCTGGTGGTCCTGCCACAAGTCAAACCGTGAAAAAGTTAAGATGCATTTGTCACACTTGAAGAAAGGAATTGACGATGACGATGATGATGATGATGATGTTGTGGGTGTTGAAAGTGTTGATGTTGCAACTGGGGTTGAGGATATACTATTTATTTTAGCTGTCACTGTGCTGGAAACTGGAGAAAGTTCTTGAGACTGTGATCGAGGGTGTAATTCTCTGTTGGAAGATGTCTGGGTACTTTGGCGTTCTGAAATGTTGGAGTCATCATTGGAATAGCTGAAGTTACTGTCCTCTTCTGTCACTATTGGAATTGGCTTGTTATTATTGGACTCTCCTACACATGTGCTTTTCTGATGCTTGATTAGTTCATAGTACCTCTGGAACACTGAGTTGCATTTCTTGCACTGATAATTCAAACCAGGTGTTCGCTGGAATGGCCCAGTAGATTCTTTAACATTTTCAGTCGTGGGCTGATTTTCATAAATTTTTCTGGCTTTCTGGCGGGCATTCTGAAACCAAACTACAATTACTCTGGCACTTAGACCAAGGATTTTGGATAGATGCTCAAGTTCATCGTCCTTTGGATAAGCGTTTCGTTCAAAATAATCTTGCAATGTTTTAATTTGATAATCTGTAAACCGTGTTCTGTTGGCCCTTTTCCCCATGCTCTGCAGGGTAGCGGCTTCTAGACGAACCATATTGGCAGCATAAGCATCCAATGAGAATGCTAGAGGGTTCGTGGAGTTCATAGAACTGGCAGTGATCACCGGTGTTGGAGTTGCAGGACCTGAAGTCGTTGGAGTGGATGGAATGGAAGACATAGACGGTGAAGATGCACTGGAATGGCTTTCTTGATATTTTCTTGCCTCATCGTGAGACTCTATATTTGGCGTGAGGTCGATTTTCAGTGGCACACTTTCTAATAGTTCTGTTTCCTGCTCAAAATTTTTATCACTGACATTTTCCTCTGGGACGATAGATGTTTCTTTCTTTACTTCTGGCATCAGGCTTGCATCCACATCATCATCATCTTCAGGCTCAATCTTGACCTCTGGAATTTTCCCTGTCCTGTCGTACTCATCAAGATCAATTGATGTAGAAGGAGGGTTGTTGAAGTTGTAAGGAGAGTCTTTATTCCTCTGTCTCTCCTTGAACAAAGTGTTACGGAACCAGTGCTTGATGACCTTCTGTGGGAGGCCTGTTTGGTCAGACATCTTATTTATTTGATCTTCACTGGGTGAGTTATTGATGTCAAAGTACTGCCGCAGCACCTTTAATTGGTCATCACTAATTCGGGTTCGAACCCTCTTCTGGTTATGGGCTGCTGCGGCAGCAGCTGCTGCTTGAAGTTGCTGCTGTGAGCTCATGGAGCCACTTGAATCTACAAGAGATGGAGGGGGCATCTGTGGTAAAAATCCTGAAGCTAGATCGATTGAGGGCATCATTACTGAAGGCATCAGGGGACTCTGCAGGCCAAGGTTGACTAAATTCATGTTCAAGTGCATGGGGAGAAGGTTCATACCCATGAGAGGTAACAGCTGGGACATGTCAAAGTTGGCAGTTTGCTGAGGTTGTTGGGATGGGGGTGGAGGTGGTGGTGGCATGTCTGGGGGCATGTTATATTCTGAAGATGCTGCTGCAGATGTAGGAGTTGGTGAACTAGGGGACGGCTGAGGCAATGACATCACTTCCTGCTCTACAGGCTTGGGCAGATTTTTCTCCCATCCTTCTCGGAATTTCTGACCAAAATCTTCAATAACCTCGGGGGATACAAAGTTATTGTGAACTTCTTCTTCATGGTTCTTTAGCACCCAAACATTTGAGAAGTCCTTGCGACACACCCTGCATTGGCATTTATTGAGTTCTGGAAGATCAATATTTTCTTTATTCTCATCACCTTTATCATCCTTCACTCCTGCCTCATCTTCTTTTGTATCTTCTTCTTTTGATACACCTTCTTTATCTTTCTTATCTTCTTTATTTTCATCTATCTCCAATTTCAATTCCCTGTCGTCAGATTCATCCTTTTCTGTTTTCTCTCCAACATTATCATTGTCATTAACACCATCCTCTTCCTTGGGAGATACATCCTTCGGCTTGACACTGTTTTCTTCATTGAAATGCATGACACATTCAAATCCAAAATTTTCCAACAAACTTCTGTGTAACTGAGGTTTGAATCTCCCCATGAATCCACGAGGCCGAGCAATAACAGGTGCGTGAAAGTTTGGTGGTAAGTCATCCTCTTTCCTTCCAACCTTCCCTTCAACTGAGCCTTTACTTTCAGTCATTCCAGGCGCTGTCTTGTGCCCACTTCCAGCAGGCTCAATTTTACCATCCTGTTTAAGAACCATGTTGATAATTTTCTCTGCTGGATCAACATGTGAACTGTTTTTGACAGATTTTTCTTTTCCATATTCCCGAGAGCTGGACAGTTTATTACTGTCCAACCGCCCTCCATCTTTGCCAAATTGGGCAGAAACAGAGGAATAATATGCCTCTATCTGAGCATTTGACATGGCAGCAAGGGCATTTTGGGTGGAAGGGAGCATATAGTGGGATGTGGGGGGTATAATGCCAAGGAGAGATAACTGTGCTACTGCGCTCATGCCTTGTAGATTGAAGTAGGAGGCAGCTGCATTTGAAACAGCCTGAGCTGTTGCCTGCTGATGAATCAGATCAGCAATGATCTGAGCCTGCTGTTTCCCAGCTGTTCTGGGGTCTGGATGTTCTATTAGTGCCTGATGAACATCCACTTGTCCGGACTGGATTAGTTCACTGAGCTTGCTTGCCTTTGTTTTGTGACCCACGGATCGCAGATGAATCTCAATACTTGGTTGGTTGTTGTAGCTGACCTTACAGATGTTGCATTTATATGGTTTGATGCTGCCACTGCTTCCAGCTTGAGTGTCTACCACTGTACTAAAGTTGCCGTTTGTGTGTGTTGAGGATGCTGAACTCACTTTTGGAGAGGATGCTAGTGGTGGTGACGTGAGGTGAGCTCCAGCAGCCATAAAGTTATCACCATTTACTTGAGTCTGTCTCACCTTATGCAGGTGAGAAACTGAGTTACAATGAACCAGAAGAATACTTTTCTGGGTGAAAGATTCCTTACATACCTCACACCTGTAAGGCCTTGCTGGGTCATCAAAGCGTTCAGTCATGTCATTCTTCCTGTGTATAGATGTCTTGTTATGTGCGAAGAGGTAACGTTGATTTGTGAACCCCATTTTGCACCTATGGCACTTAAACTTCCGCTCACTGCTTTTATAATGTTCTTCAGCCATAGACTGGCTGTTCATATAGTCTTCCAAGAATTGTTTATTTTTATAATCACTTCCCAAGACACTGTCAAATTCTTCCATATACTCATCATCCCATTCTAAATTATCTCCCATATCTAAGCCATTTATTAAAGTGTCTTCCGGAAGTAGTATTTTCTCATTACTCGACAATCCATTTTTTGATTGGATATCTCCGTTTGTGAATATCCTTTCAGATGTAAAGTGCTCAAAAATCGGGCTGTTAAAGACCAAACGAGCATTGGTCTCAATGCTTTCCATTTGTGCTATAATTTCAGATAAACTCAGCTCTGCATGATCAATCTCCATGTGTTTTCTCATCTTTCCAACAGAATTTAACCTCTTGGAACATATTCTACACTGGGTTACCGACTGCATTAAGTGAATTAGAGTGTGCTTCTGCATTACATCCAGCGACTTGAAACTGAAGCTGCATTGTCCACATTTAAACTGATAGAGATCAAGCTCCTGTGGAGACAAGGTTGCAGCAACAGACTTGCGAGCATGGATCTCTCTGAAATGAACTTGCAAAGTTGAAGCTGTTTTAAAGTATTGATTGCAGCCCTTTTTCCAGCAGAGGTAGCCAGGACCTCTTGGGGTCTGTT